>BLBF01000081.1:7094937-7108977 GCA_015471245.1 Laticauda colubrina
TATGTATATGTATATGTATATGTATATGTATATGTATATGTATATGTGCTGTTTAGCTTCCTTCGGGTATTATCCCACGTCATTGTAGTTCTGTTAAAGTTGTAGCAACGTTTCAGCAGAATCTCATCTGCCATCATCAGGCTTCTGTATGGATGTGGGTCTTACAGCTCCTGGTTTTAAATTTGAGGCTGGTTCATTCTGATTGGCTGGGAGCCTGGACCTGTTTCATTGGACTTGGACTTAAAACCAGGAGCTGTAAGACCCATATCCATACAGAAGCCTGAGGATGGCAGATGAGATTCTGCTGAAACGTTGCTACAACTTTAACAGAACTACAATGACGTGGGATAATACCCGAAGGAAGCTGGACAGCACACATGTAAGTACCCGCGAAAACTTAAGAAAACAAATATATATATATATATATATATACATACATACATACATACATACATACATACATACATACATACATATATATATATAAATCTCATTGCGGATTTCTCTCCCTCTCGAAGAATCTTAGCTATTTTTTTTATTTACAGTATAATAGTTTAGGTTCTGATAACTATTTTAGTGTTCTCGACCTTGCCAACTTTAGGATGGGTGGACTTCAACTCCCAGAATTCCCCATCCAGCATGCTTTAGGATGGGGAATTCTGGGAGTTGAAGTCCACACCCCAAGGTTGAAAAATCCTTGTCTAGCTGTTGCTTTATCAACCTGATGGTGACGTTATTTGGCAGTTCATCAGCTGTCTTAACTCAAATTGCGTTATTTTCTTTTTGTGTTATTTTATTTTTCAGAGCACCCATCCCCTAAATATAGGGCATTGAATGCTTTAAAAAGTTTAGATAAATGAGCATAGTTTTGGGAGTGGGGCTCAAGGCTCATGATTTAATTGGAGTAACTGCCGGAACCCTGACACTGGATTTAACCAGATAGGGGAAATGATGGGTTTGGGTGTTTTAGGAAGAGTTTTTGCAAATTCAAAATTAGCCTTCGGTTTTTCATTTTTTTTTCTTTTTCTTTCTCCCCCTAGGATAAAATGTACAAGCAGAAATTTGGGAAGCACGAACGGGACTCTAAAGTGGCTGTGAGTTTTTGGTGTCCTCCTGATTTACACTTTCTGCATCTCTGCTTGGTGACATTTCCTATCCACACGCTTGGTTCAATCAATTTGGTCCTCCAATCCACAGAGTTTGCTTCCTTTCTGGTTTCCTTCCCATCCCAAATTTTATTTCATCAGTTGTGCAATTTGACCCAGCTCTGGATTTAGCTGCCCCTGGAATATTAACGTTTTCATCTTAAATTTCTTTTTCATGTTTATTTTCAAAGGCAGACAATCGTTTTGTAAATCACAAAACCAAAGCAAATATTTATTGCTCTCATCTCATACGGTTTCCGGAAAACATTCACCATCTTCTTTTAACGACTCTGATAATCCCTTGTGGAGTGGAGTCTGGGGAACTGAATGGAGCTAGCAGAGTGTTTTTACTGGCCGGATTCCCTTCCCGTCACCAATGTGGAGTTTTGTTTAGCAGATAATATTCTCATTGTGCCCAGAGAGAGAAATATCTGCCTCTGCTTAAGGATCGAGCTCACAGCCTCCTGATTGTGAGGCCAGAGCTCCTCCCTCTAGGCCACCGCCCCATGGGAAGCACTGCAGTGCCCATCATCCACAGCAAAGCAGAATTGCAATCCTCCCACCTTCAGTGGGAAATGAAAAGCGGCCAAACTTGATTGATGATCTGAAATTGCAAAATTTCAGAATGAACATTTCAGAAGATTGTCAAACCTTGGGTGACGTAACTGCCCTCACAGATGGGTGTCACAACCCAAATGGCTTGAGTTACGGCTGCCATTTTGACTTTTTTGACCCTCCCAGCCCCCCTTAAGACTTTCTCTTGCTGCCTCTCAGGTGCCTTTACCTCTGCAAGAATTGATGGAGGAAGAAGTCTTGGCAATCTTAAAGGCAACCCTGCTCTGTGAGTTAACTAAACGTTAACCACTTTATCTTTTATTCCTACAGCCAAAGTTATAACTGAAAGCAATTAACATTCAAAGTTATAACTGAAAGCAATTAACATTGACTTAAAACCATTCATATAGCAGTCTGTCAAAAGTTACAAAGGCATTGGGGGGGGGGGGAAGTGACTTATAACACGTCCTCCACTTAACGACTACTCCTCGACTTATGCCCAATGGCAGCCATCCCCATGGTTGCGTGATCCAAAATCTGTCCCCTTAGCAACTGGCATGTATTTATGGCAGTGGAAGCATTTTTTTGAAGGAGGGAGGATCAGCATTTGCAACCTTCCCAGCCAGCTTCAGACAAGTGAGTGATGGGGGGGGGGAGGTTAGATTCGTTTAACGACCATATGATTCACTTAGCAACAGCAGCCATTTGCTAACCCCTCCTGTGGACAAAAGTTTGCAAATCCAGGTATGGCTGGCTTGAGAGGTTCTTGCTTTGCCCCAGAAATTCTGCTCGTAAGTGGAGGAGACGATTTCTGAACGGCGACGCGGGGGAATCTTAACCACAAAATGAAGTTTAAAATTCCAAATTTTGGTGTGTTTATTTTTTCTCCTCTCCTTTCCAAACCAACTCAGCTTACCAGAGAAAACTCGGAGTGAATCACCCGCTCACTGAACAGATGGAGAAACAGGTGGACAAGCTTCACCTGCAGCTACAAGGAAGAGGAATAATCTGAGCCCCAAACCCAGACTTGGAAGGGTCACCCCCACACACTTCTCTGTCCCTCTCGGGGAGCCCCCTCCCTGCCCGGTCTCAACACTGCAACTCTTTCAAAACTGAGAAGTAAAACAAAGTAAATTTAGCTTTTTTTTAAAAAAAAAAAAACAGAATGTTCTCTCTTTTGTCAATGAAAATCTCGCTATTTTATCCAAACGTTTCTCAAGCTTGGCCACTCAGAGTTGGGTGAACTTCAACTCCCAGGATTCCCCAGTCAGCAGGATTTCCTCCTCCTCCTCCCAACTCCCTTCTAGCACTGATGATGTTACCGAGTTGGGTCTTGAAATGTCTGCAAGAAAAGAACCCAGCTCAGAGAGCACCAAGGATCCCACAGTCCTTTTTCTCTTTCCCTTTCCCTTTCTCCTCCTCCTCCTCTTCTCCCCCACTCTCCTCCTCCCAAAACAAAGTCCCTTTTAGTACTGATGATGTTGCCGAGTTGGGTCATGAAACGTCTGCCGGAAAACCTCCGAACTCAGAGACACCCCTCATTTCAACCCTGTGCTACAAATATTCCCCTTTGCCTTTCCCTTTTCCCTTGCTGCCCCCCAACACCCCTCTGAAACACACAACCCCTTTTCTCTTCCTACATTCACGTTGCCAATCAAACAACGTGGGCATTGCCTGGCAGGGGCTTTTTCTGGCAATGCACTGTAGCTTCTTTGCACTTTAGTCATCCTTCAGCTGGCTCCGTTTTGGTATGGCCGAGCCTCAAAAATGGCCTGAGATTTTCCTCCTCAAAGAATCTACTACCAGCAGCACCCCCAATTCAGACCTTTTAAAGCAAGTCTTCCAATATTTGAGGGGCTGCCCCAGAGAGGAGGAAGGGGTCAAGCTATTTTCTAAGGCACCCGAAGGCCAGACAAGGAATAATGGATGGAAACTGAACAAGGAGAGATTCAACCTGGAAATAAGGAGAAACTTTCTGACAGTGAGAACAAGCAACTAATGGAACAGAAGTTGCCCTTGGAAGTTGTGGGAGCTTCATCTCTGGAGGCTTTCAAGAAGAGACTGGATTGCCATTGGTCGGAAATTGGTGTAGGGTCTCCTGCTTGGGCGGGGGGTTGGACTAGATGACCTACAAGGTCCCTTCCAACTCTGATTATCTGTATCTGTAAGTCTTGGGGGGCAAACTGGCCCAGAACCCACCTGCCAGGATTGCCGATTCCATGCCACAAAAGGAAAAATACCTCTGATCATGGGCAGAGGACCAGTCTCATGCCCCATCACTCAGCTCTGGAAGATGAATTTTCTCAACAACAAGGATTAGACTCTTGGGCTCTTCGTGGTAGAAAGTTTTTTCTGCCCTCGAAGGAAAATTTCTCCTGATTTTATTTATTTATTTTATTTATTTATTTGATTTGTCAATTGCTTACAAGATAATAGGTATAAGTATATACATAGCTATGAATACATGAAATGGGTACATATAAGAAAAATAAAAGAAACAATAGGACAGGGATGGTAGGCACGATTGGTACGCTTATGCACGCCCCTTACAGACCTCTTAGGAAGGGGGTGAGGTCAATAGTAGACAGTCTAAGGTTAAAGTTTTTGGGGTTTGGGGAAGAAACCACAGAGTCAGGTAGAGGATTCCAGACATTGACCGCTTTGTTGCTGGAGTCGTATTTCCTGCAATCAAGTTTTGTGCAGTGAACCTTGAGTTTGTATCTGTTGTTTGCTCTTGTGTTGTTGTGGTTGAAGCTGAAATATTCACTGACAGATAAGACATTGCAATGTATGATTTTTTGCACCATACTTAGACCGAAGACTTTCAAGGTTTTCTAGGTCTAGAATTTCAAGTCTGGTGGCAAAGAGGGGAAAATTGGGATTCTTCTCGGATGATTTTTTTTTCTGAGGAAAATGGAAGGGGGGGGGCTCCTTGCCAGTCACACACATACACTCTCACACATAAACACCCATTTTAACGGCAACGGCAGGATTTCACAATCATGTTGCTCAGCTGCTGGACTTTGGGCTGGCGGCCAACGTAATAAAGGATGGTCAAAGGTTCCAGTTTGCGGGCAACGCAACAAGGAGCGACCGAGCCTTCTGGGTTCAGTTTGCTGTACAGGGGAAGCACCTGCAGAAAAAGGGGTGCAGAAGGAAGAAGAAAAGCATCAGGCACCAAATTATCTCCCCCCCACCAAATTCCAGTACAGCCCATCATTGGTTTCAGAGCCCCTTTAAATCAAACCTCATCTACCCCCAGATTAAAAAGTCCTCCTGAAATATACATCAATCTTTTTTTTGTAATTCTTCCCCTATTTTTCCAAATAGGAATTTGCCAACCAAGTCCCCCACAACAGCCTAAAAAGGCAAAAATTTTGAATGCAGCCAATTTTTATCTCTAGGGTTTTACATCTGGATTCAAAGTCCAGGGATTATTTTTTTTACTGAAAAAAACATTTGAAAATCTCTGTTTGGAAAGGTTCTTTGAAAAAAGAGGCTTTCAAATGGTTTTAAAATCAGGGAGTCAGTTGGTTATTATTATTATTTTTTGAAAGGTTCTTTTAAAATAGGTGGTTTCCAAACTTGGCATCTTTGAGGCTTCTGGGTTTCTACTCCCACAATCCCCCAGCCAGTATACTTTAAGATGGATGGACTTCAACTCCCAGAATCCCCCAGCATTGTAGTCTGATTCTCACCATGTTATGATGCATGTTGGTAGTTAGACTATATTGGCAGCTGCCAGCACAGAAATTCGCTTTGTATCCTTTGGGTTGGTGGATCCATTTCCACTTCAGATCCTTCCGAAAATCTATATATAGTGGGTGAAGGCAGCAGTCTTTATCCGAATTCCTGCATGAAACGAGAAGAATTATTATTTCAGGAGTCGAATCACATGGTGTTAAATCAGTGGAACTCACCAGCACAAGGTAGAGCAATATATGGCAGTGGTGAGATTCAAATATTTTTTACTACCGGTTCTGTGGGTGTGGCTTGGTGGGCGTGGCATGGTGGGTGTGGCAGAGGAAGGTTACTGCAAAATCCCCATTCCTTCCCCACCCCACTGACCTGCTTTCCATCTCCGTTCTCCTGTGCAGGGCAACCAAAGAAGACCCAGCCAATCAGCTGTTGTCCCAACTGCAGCTAATGAAGGGAATCAGGGCCCTTTTCTCCCCCGTCACCCATGTTGCTCCCTTAAGTATTCTTCCCTGTGTGCCCTAGGATGAAGAGGGGTGAGCCTGGGTCTTCCTCTGAATGCCCCAGCTGGACTGTGCCCTTCCCCAGTTTCCTCCACAACCACTGGAGCCACACTCCCACTCCCAGTCAGCTATTGGACCTCCCCCTCGGAATCAGATTCCAACAGGGGCATGACAGGTTGTACGTCAAGGACTGCCTACACACCAATATCCAGGTCCTGTTTTTTTGCAACTTTTGGAATTCGTGCCCTAGAGCGATTTCAGAGTTCACCACTCTGCTGAATGATTTGCAAAAACAACCACTACCACCGTGTATCTTACCTGGGGCAGCTGGGGGTGTTAGCTGCCCGGCGATACCGGCCCTTTGGGGCAAGGTCCAGCTGGCTTGGGGGCCGCAAGGTAAGGATCAGATGTGGGGCTTTATGTGTGAGATCCGGGGGTCTGGACCAGCCTTTCCACACTTCCTTGATGAGGTTGTCATCCAGACCTGTAAATGGACAGAAAATGCACACTGAATTTTGGCGGCTGCGGGGAGAGTTTGGAAAATGCACTGAACCAGAACTCACACTCCACAACTAGGGAGGAGTAGTGGCGAAGAAGTTGGACGAACAGATCCTCATGGACCAGGTGGACAAAGGAAAAAACATGACTTATTTCTACTTGGAGAGGTCCTGGGTGCTCTCTGAGCTGGGTGGCTTTTTTTTTTTTTTTTAATAAAATTTTATTTCAGTTTTCCACATATTAAAAACATCTTTTTTCAGTGAATAGCATGATTCCAGTTTATCACATTTCCATACAAACATGACTTTAATTTCATATTAATCTTTCACGTTTCATTGCATACCTTACCATTACTTTACATATTTGCTATCATTGTTGTCAAATACTTTCCTCCAGCTTATTTTATATATTTTTTCAATTCACTGATTTATTTTTCCTTAAACTTTAAATAACTCTCATATCTTCATATTCATTATACTTTATGCTTTTCTCTATCGAGTTTGCAATTTCATTGCGTATTCTTATTTCATCATTCCAAAAGTTCAATCTCAATTCAATCATTTCAAAAAAAGTTTCCCCCACAATTACCAGTTAGAATATGCCACTGGGCGGCTTTCTTGCAGACATTTCAAGACCCAACTAGGTAACATCATTAGGGCGAGGAGAGAGTGTGGTTTATGGAGAGGAGGAGGGAAGAGGAGGAGGAGGAGAAAAGAAGAAGGAGGAGGAGGAAGAGGAGAAGGAAAAGAATGGATGGTGGATGAGGAAGAAAGATTCAGAAGGAGAAGAAATAGAAGAAGTGATGGTGGGTGAGGAGGGAGGGGAGGAGAAGGAGGTAGGAGAAGAAGTACTGAGGATGTTACCTAGTTGGGTCAAGAAATGTCTGCAAGGAAACCATCAAGCTCAGAGAGCACCAAGGACTCCACAATCATCCTCCTCTTCCTCCTCCTCCTCCTTTCTCCCTTGGCAACATAAATTTTGGTCTCAATGGTCATTGCACATTGAGGACTACCCTCTGTTATTCTGTGCAAAACAATATATATATTAGCAAGCCACACATACCTGCAAAGAGAGTTTCCAGTGGCTCGCTGTGCTGGGAGTTAATTGTGTTCCAAGCCGGAGTGGAACTGCAACAGGGACAATGCAATTCCAGTTTGAAACTGAGTTTCTTCCCTGATGAACAAACATAGCAAAAGTCACAAGAGAAAAATGACTTTTTCCCCCTCTTTGGTTCTTTTAAGTCCTCAATTTTACAACCAGCAATGGGACCACAATTCCCGTTGCTGAGCAAAGGGGCTGTTTGGTGAGTCATGCCTGGTTTTATGACCATTTTTCCACCACGTGTGTTAAGTAAACCACTGCAGTCATTAAGTGAATCGTGGCCATTAAGCAAAGCCAGCTCCTCCCCCCCCCCCATGGATTTTGATTATCGGACACCGGCCAGGAAGGCCACAAATGCCACATGACCCCAGATTGCTGCAACTATCAGTGATACATGCTAGTGGCCAAAGCATCTGAATTTTGATCTCCCGACCATGTGATGGTCGTAAATGCAAGGACTGGTCATAAGCTTGTTTTTTTGTTGATAAAGAAATGGTCGTACGTCAAGGACTATTTGTTCTTTTGAGAGTACTTGTTGTTGTTATGTATATTTGATTTATACATTTTTCTTTAACATACATAAGTGCTTAGTAAACAGTGTGCATTACCTGGGTCAATTTACTTCCACACAATAATAGTAGTAATCTTATTTACTTGTACGTAGTGGTATTCTTCCAACTTTTAACTTCTACCTCTGTTATCTAATCATTGGTAAAACAAATCCCACATTAAAAAAATATCCTGCAGCTTCTTTATCCTTTATTTTCAATGTTAACCTATCCATTTCTGCCACGATCTAATATATATATATTTAAATTATATTTTCATCTGTAGGAGTTTCCTCATTTTTCCAGCCTTGGGCAAATACAATTCTCACTGATCGTTGTTACTGTCTTCCAGCTTTCTTACCTCTGTTCCTCAGCCACCGACGGACGCTCTCAGTGACATCAAACCACACCCACTCGGCCCGATGCCTGGGGAATAAAATTTGGCTGCCCACGTAACGCTGGGTCTGGGCAGAAGGCTCCCTTGTTGGCCTCACCTAGAGACGAGAGAGTTATTATTTCTTATTTCTTAACTTTTTTACTTTTATTTATACATTTTTCTTTAAATGCTACCTATGGTTCACTGTGAAACTATGTGATCGGGCTTAGTTTTTGGGAAGGAAAATAAGGGGGAAAAAATTCTGCCTCCGCCTACCAGCATCCATCGGTATTCATCAGGCTAGTGTCCTGCCTGTGTGTGAAAGAAATGAGGACTGTTTGGAAACTGAAAGAGTATTTGCTGTGTGAGCAAGGAGCCTGGGCGTGGCTTAGCTCAATTGTTCTGTACTAAAGCTGCTTGGTGCTGTGAAACTGAAACTCCTCTGCTTGTGTTTTGCATTTGGAAGAGATTTCTTTCCAGGTGGGGAGGAGGAGCAGAGCGTGTTAACAATAATAATAATGATGATGATGATGATGATGATGATGATGATGATGATGATGATGATATAGGAAATACTCTAAATGCTCTGAGGGTCATTTGGAAAAATCCTTTCTTAGTGAGCCCCTAGAAGCCAAGAGGAAAATATGTGCCAAATTTCAAGTTTGTAGGCTTTATGGTTCTGGAGATTTTGTGGTGATGCCTGAGTGATATTTCGCTTTTATAGATTTGATGATAGACAGCATATGATCTGGGTCATTTTATATATCCATAATAATAGTAATAATATTTTTATTGGTATATAATAGCATTCTTCCAACTTTCTATTTTTATTATCTAACCGTCGGTAAAACAAATCCCAAGTTAAAAAATATTCTGTGTCTTCTTTAACCTTTATCTTTAAGGTTAACCTATCCATTTCCACTCAATGTAATTTTTTTTTGGACTATATTTTCATCTGAAGGAGCTTCCTCATTTTTTCCAATATGGTGCAAATACAATTCTTGCTGCCATCAAAACAGGTAATATTAAATATACATTCACTTTATTGTATATTTTTGGCAAAATACATAACAAAACATATTTCTGGCTTTAAATCTATAGGTTGCTTTATCATTTTCTTTAACTATCTATGTCTTCTAACCCCCCCCCTTTTTTTTTTTTTTTGCTTTTGAGCAAGTCCACTGCATATGGTGGTACGAACCTGGTATCTGATTACATTTCCAACATTTGGCGGATGTGTTTTTAAACGTATTTGCTAGCCTTGCTGGGTTTTTAAAAAAATATTATTTTAAGCTCCACAGCCAGCTGTCCTCGTCAGTTTCTCAGCCTAATATCCCCAACAGGAGATTTAACATCAATACTGTACATAAATCGATAGCCGCAGGCTTCAACAGTCTCCTAACCTGAGAAAGCTCCACATGCTGTTCGGTGGCGTGGGATCCAGGATTCGGGATCTTGTAGATCCTCAGCTCAGCTTGGATGAGGTTGCTGAAGTTGGGGTGTGCAACGGAGACCCCAAAGTGCAGAAAACGGAAGAAGGGGGTAGAGAAAGGGCCGGGGATGAAATCTGTGGGGTGAGAAACTCAGTGAGCGATTTTTATTCAATTATAATCTTCAATTTATTGGTTTTGCAAGTATGCCCCCCTCTTACTGTCAGCATGCCCGAAAGCCAACATCTCCACTCGCCGGACTTCTTTGGCATAATATTCCTGGTCTTCGTGCAGGGCGGTGCTACGTCGTCCCTCGCAGGTCACCATCCGCCTCACCGGCTCCCGCGTGCTGTTGTAGAGAAGCATCACCTCGTGGGGCAAAGGGTGGGGGACCCCTTCTTCCTTGGGGGGTGTCTCCAGCTGCAGCTTGCTAAGAATCTGGCCCCGGACGGCCTGAATCCTCCTGGCCCGCGCCACTTCAAAATTCAAATCCTGGCACATGGAAAACGCGGAATCTGTCATGCGCGGGCCAAGGATCCAGAAGGCCATCAGCAGGACAGAGAAGAAGAACATGCTTAGGGGGGTGCCAGGTCCTCCTTGGACTTTGGGGGTGCCAGGTTCCTGCCCCCCCCCCAAGTTCTTCCAGAGTCCTTGCTAAGCCCAGGATCAATTTAGATCCCTTTTGGAGATCGTATCAGTGCTTCGTTGTTCCTTCCGAGTTCCGACTGAGATTGTCCACAACCTGTTCTTCATCTGATTTTGGTGGAAACTTTCTGAAGTTCTCCAAACTGTTTGTCTATCCACCGCCTGTTCACCGGATTCCTTGACTCTTTCCGACAGGAACCTTCTCAAGTTCTCCCAACGTTTCTTCAGTCCACCGTTTGGTGACCCGAATTCTTGACTCTTCCCGGACAGAGTTGGGGACCGGGTCCTGAAGTTCTCCCCCAGAAATGTTCTTCCGCCCACTGCCTGATGACTTGGTTCCTTGATTCTTCTTTTCTGAACTTCCCCAAAGATTTTTTTTTCCCCCCACCCAGGGACAGTTTGTGTGTTGTGTGTTCTGTACAACCACACAAAGCCAAGTTGCAAGGCACGTTCTGTGGCCCCTGGGCCCTCCTTGTTCCTGCTCTGGAGCTCCTCAGCTGGTCTGCATCCACCAGCAACCTTTGCAAGCAACTCCCCTTCTGCCTTCCAACTACACCTCCGCCTCCTTCCGGCCACACAACGTTGCCACACAGAGTCACCATTGATGGCTCCTCTTTGCCGGTCTTTCAAGCGAGACCTGGATAATTTTAAACCCACTTTGGGGGTTTTCCACTTATGTGAGGACAAGCACTACCTTGTTTCGGGGCAAAAAATAAATAAATAAATCTCTTTTTTTTTTTTTAATTGGAGGAAGAAATGAAAATAAGCAATACGCTGAATGGAGCCAGCTAGCATTCCTTCTTCTGAGGCCATGTTCTCAAAAAGGGGTTTTTCACAACTACAAACCCCATCGGCCCCAGCCAGTTCTGTCAGGAATGAAAGAAATTAAAAACTTAGCATCCTTCATAAACTTCCATGCTGGCTGTTTCAGCCTTTAAACTACAGTCTCGCGATCCTGCTGTTTCCCTAGCCTAGTTCACACAACCAGGTCGTATTTAGGTTTGCCAAATATGTAGATCTGGGTTAGTTTTGAGCCTGGTTTGGGGGTTTGCAGGTTTGTGGGTACTTTGGGTGCCAAAGGACTGGTTGGTTAGGATTAACAGACTGTACAAATTCAGAAAAAGATAAATGGAGTTCTGGGTAAAACATGTTTTTCTGAATGCTGTTTGTTTTGGAAACTACCATGATCTCGGCTTCAGAGCCTGGACATCAAACTCTCCCAACTCTGGACTTTCTGGCTGTATTGAATGTTGGTTTGTGAGAAAATCCTGCAGATTTTAGTACCACCTTTCAGCTAATATCAAACTTCTGGATGATTCTTTAATTATTTTTAGAGAGTTGAAGTCCACTCCTCTTAAAAGTGCAAAAAATGTTGAAGTTACCTTCTCACATCCCATACAGGATTTCTGCATCAACATACCCTTCAGGCCATCTTTTCATCTGTAATCGATCCCCTGGCTAGATCAGAAGCAACTGATCATCCCTTGTGGAAGAAACCCATCGGAAGGCTGCGTCTGGGGCAGGATCTGAACTCAGACCTTCGCAGTGTTTCCTGACACTTATTTTGGGCTGGATAGCCTTGTCTCTTGGATAGCTACCTAACCCTGATGCGGTCCACCTCGGTTGCTGTATTAGCAGCTAAGCCCTTGGCAAATTCTGCTGTCCATGCCCCAAAATTCTGTGTGTCTGCCAATCGATCGATTTGAATCCAGGATTAATGTGGGGCAGAAATACCAAGCCATTATCCGACAGTCCGGATGAGCCAAAAGCTCCTTATGCCAAGTCACATTTAACTTCATTTTTCCTCTCCTAGACTTTCAGCATCTGTTCTGGCTCTGCCTTTTACACGACTTGTGATTTTCTTTCTTCACACACATGCATGTGTGCACACACAAAGAGGGTACTGGATAATAAAAACAAGGACGAACAGGCTGAACAACAGCTTCTATCCCAGGGCAGCAACTCTATTGAATTCTACTGTATAGTGCAATATTAATGCAATATCAGGGGTTTTCAGTTCAATGTATGGAATGTGAAGGATGTGTCTTTGTGTTTTATTTTTATAGTCATAAATTGTACACTGAAGATAGCATTTAATTTCATTGTATGAGGTGCAATGACAATAAAGTAAACTAAACTCAAAGGTTTCCTTCTTGGTTTTTTTTTTAACTGACTCTTTTCAAGGGTGTGTAAATGTGGTTTGCTTCTATGTATCAGTCAATGGCTATTTTTTTTTAAGAAAAACTTTAATATAGGTAGTCTTTTATGTACAACAATTTGTTTAGTGATCAAAGTTACAACCGGACTGAAAAAATGTGACTTAGGACCATTTTTCACACTTATGATCTCTGCAGTATCCCCATGGACACATGATGTACATTCAGATGCTTGACAATTAACTCACATTTATGATGGTTGCAGTCGTAAAATGGGGCAAAACTCACTGAACAAGTTTCTCACTTAACGACATAAATTCTGGGCTCAATTGAAGAAGAACTTTATTGTCACTGTACAAGTACAATGAAACTGTGGATGCACCCCAGCAATTGTTCGTAATACAACAAAACCAAAGCACTTAAAAATGAAGATAAGAAAGATAAGAGTACCCACGTCTCCATTTGCAATTTGAGAATACAATATCTACGAATATACACAAAATATACATCCAACACTGACTGCAACACTTAGCCGAGTATAATACACAAGAAATGGATTGTACTGTAATATGTTATTATACATCTGAATGGGGTATTGAGATTTCACATCTTTTTACATCTTAATAAGGTAGTGAATTTGTGTTTATTTGCAGTTCGGATGGCCCAGGGAAAGAAACTATTTTTTAGTCTAGTGGTGTGGAATTTTTTTGACCTAAAACACTGTTCAGATGGCAGCAGGTCAAAAAGCTAATTGCCAGGGTGTGAGGGGTCTTCTGTATTTTTATTATATTGGGGTCGTAAATTGAGGACCAACTGTACCTAAAAATTGGTTGGATGATGCAACTAATAAGGAATTTTTCTTCAGAGTTTGGAAATGTGGTGGCCGAATTCCAGACTGTGGGAAAGATTAAACTAGTGAATTTTTTTTCCTATTTTTATTTTTATTTTTTTCATTCTGCCATTGGATAAAATAGGGGGCTGTCCATTTTGAGGGAAGTGCGACCTCTATTGGCCAACATTGGGACTGCAAAGAGCCGAGAGCAGGAAACCAGCCAGCAATCTTCAGATGTGAGGGTTACAAATCCCATCCTCCTCAGCTCGGAGGGCCTGCTCTGGAACAAATGAAGAGCCACCTCTCAGTCTGAATCATCTAAGCTAGTGTGGCTCAACCTCAGCAATTCCCAGAATTCCCCAGCCTGTGTGGATTCTTGCAAAGATCCAGAATTTGGAAGCTACATAAATGTAGAAATTCAGAATTTCAGCAGAATCAGAGGAAGGAAGGAAGGAAAGGGAGGGAGGGAAGGAAAGGAAGGAAGGAAGGAAGGAAGGAAGGAAGGAAGGAAGGAAGGAAGGAAGGAAGGAAGGAAGGAAGGAAGGAAGGAAGGAA
>BLBF01000081.1:7127728-7147915 GCA_015471245.1 Laticauda colubrina
TTTCCTTTCCTTTCCTTTCCTTTCCTTTCCTTTCCTTTCCTTTCCTTCTCTCCCTCCCTTGTCTTCCTTTCCTTTTCTCCATCCTTCCCTCCCTTCTCCCTCTCCCTTTCCCCCTCCTCCCCCTCTTTCTTCCCCACAGCCTTTCCAACCACGGTTTTCACAAGCAGCTGATGAAGAAACACCCCTACCCACTCCACAGTGCCATGGGTGGGGATGATGGGAGTTGTAATGCAGCCCCACCCGTTAGTAGTCTCGTTTTGCTGAAGAAGGGGAAGTCTTGGCTGGCAAATTTTCCCAGGCTCCGGAGTTTTCAAACCACACACACACACACACACACACACACACACACACACACACTTTGCCCCAGCTGAGTGCTGAATTCTGAAGGCAGTGCCTCTGAGCATAACAAAAGTTGCTTCCCCCCCTCCCACAGTCAATGCCACTGTTAAATCCAAGGTGTTACCTTGGAAGGAAGGAAGGGTTTGGGGGGTGGAGGGGGAAGAATGGTAAAAGATTTGAGGCTTAATTTGGATGGTTTGAGAAATGCACGAGGGGATGTTGGCCTTTAGCAATGGATGAAACTACATATTTTCTTCTGAGCCATAATTTTTCTTCTTCCTCCTGCCAATTTTCAGGGGTTCGCCTTGATCGGGTTCGTGGGGGTCGCCAGAAATATAAGCGCCGGCCAGAGATGGAAGGTGCCCCCTATCCCAGCACGTTTGTGACCCCACAGATTGCCACAGCTACCGCCAAGAAGTCAGGTGAGTTCCCTGGATTGCTGAGTCACCCCCATAATTTGTGGGGTGCAGAAACCTCAGTTTTGGGATTCTACTTAGTGAGACGCTGCAAGGAGAAATGTATTTGCCGCCTCCTGATATATATAAGTGCTGGCCAGATTTGGAGTTTGGCTGTTCCGGCCAGCTACAAACCAACAAACCATTGTTTGTTTAAGCAGGATTGGCTGGCATATCTGCTAAACCGTCCCAGGATCTGCGGTGATCCAGGGTAATCCTGGACAAGATTTCTTTGCCTTGGACAGTTCCTTGCTTCTCTTTCTTTTAAAAGGAAGAAAGAAGGAAAGAGAAAGGAAGGAAGGAAGGAAGGAAAGGAAAGGAAAGGAAAAAAAGGGACGGAAGGAAAAAAGGGAAAGAAGAAAAGAAAAAAAGGTAAGGAAGAAAGAGGAAAGAAAGAAAGGAAAGAAAAAAGAAAGGAAAGGAAAGAAACAAAAAAAGGGAAAGAAAAGGATGGAGGGGAGGAAGGAAGAGGAAAAGAAAAAGAGGGAAGGAAGAGGGAATGAAGAAAGAAGAAAGGAAAGAGGGAGGGAAGGCTGAAAGAAAGAAAAAGAGAGAGAGAAAACCAAAGCGCATAAAAAAATCACAAAATAAGTTCATGTTTAATCATCAACATTACGATCAACACATACACCCACACCCAAATCCAAAGAGGGGACTTGGAGCTTTGTTCTCTCTTCCTTGATTTTTTTTTCCTTTCTCCTCCTTTCATTATTCATGATTTTTGTTTCTCTCTTTCTACTGGGAAAAAAAAAATCCAATCCTCTTTCTCTTCCTTCCGATGAGCAGCGCCGATGAACACAATGGTGTCACACTTGTTGGTCGCCGAACCAGAGAAACTCTACGCCATGCCTGATCCGGCGCTTCCCGAGGGTCCGGCGAAAGCCGCAAGCACTTTGTGTGATCTGGCCGACCGGGAAATTGTGGTCATCATTGGCTGGGCCAAAAATATACCAGGTAAGCCATGAAATTTCTCGATGGTAATCTTTTTTCCTAGACCAGCCGTCCCAGGCTTATGACATTTCTCGCTTAGAGACCACACGAACAGCAGTGAAAAAGGAGACCAACAACCAGTCCCCGCACTTATGACCATCACACACGGTCAAGGGAGTAAAATTTGGGCGCTTGGCAGCTGTCATGGAGTTATGGCGGCTTCAGCATCCTGTTTGCGACCTTCTCAGCTGGCTTCTGACAAACAGTGGGAGGGAAAACAGATTCACATAATGATCACCTGATTCATTTAATAACTTCAGGGATTCACTTAAGGATCGGAGCCCCCTCCCTCCCCCCCCAAAAGGTTATAAAATAGGATGGCTTTATAACCGCTTCACATAGCAATGGAAATTCTGGTCTCAACTGCCATCATAAATTGAAGACTAGCTGTGCCCAGATCTTCAAAAAGAGCCATTAAAGTAGTGAAAAGCAGTGCAAATCCAGGAAATGAGGGCTGGAATATTTCCTAATGCCCTAATATTACCTAATTATTCCATTTCCTGCAAATCCTGACCTGTTAAAAGAGCCTTCCATTAAAAAAAAATTTTTTTTTTGCTTTCTTGCACACACAACTGTTTTAATCCTTTGCCATTTTAAGTTTGAAGTTAAAATTAAAAGAAAAAAAGAAAGATATTCTTTAGAAATATCCAAAAATGATTGCCTGTAAATTGGCACTTTCCACACAGGTTAATCCTTGACTTGCAATCATTCCATTAATGACCGTTCCAAGTTACAGTGACATTGGGGGGAAAAATGACTTATGAACACTTTTCACACTTATGCAGCCAAGATCACAGGATCAAAATTCAGACGCTTGCCCAACTGACTCATATTTATGACAGTTGCAATGTCCCAGGATCACGTGATCCCTCTTCTGTCAACCAGAGCCAGTGCAGAAACTAGATTTGTTTTAACACCCGTGTTACTCCCTTGACAAAGTGCAGCGGTTCATTTAACAACTGTGGCAAAAACTCACTTAGCAACTGTTGTGCTTAGAAGTGCTAGCCTCAATTGTGGTCGTACGTCGAAGACTCCTTGTAAGTCTCTCTCTCTCTCACACACGCACACACACAAATATTCCTGGCTTGCTTCTTCCGGCTCAGGGTTCCCAGCGTTGTCCTTGGCCGATCAGATGTCCGTCCTGCAGAGCGTCTGGCTGGAAGTTTTACTCCTTGGCGTCGCCTGGCGCTCGCTGCCTTGTGAAGATGAGATTGTGTTTGCGGAAGACTTTGCGCTCGACGAAGAGGCGGCCCGAACGGCGGGATTGCTGGAGCTGAGCAGCGTGGTCCTCCAGCTGGTGCGGAAATACCGGGCGCTACGTTTGGAGCGCGAGGAATACGTGCTGCTGAAGGCGTTGGCCCTTGCCAACTCAGGTGAGCTCAGAGAAGAGGCTTGGGCTTGCCTAGCTAGAAACCAGGAGACAGTGAGTTCTAGTTTCACCTCACAGATGAAAGCCCACTGGGTTAACTTGGGACAATCACCAGGAGATGGTGAGTTCTCGTTCCAATCAATTCCTGTGATCCCTTTGCCTTCCCTTCTGCTTCCAGATTCCGTTCATATCGAGGACATGGCGGCCGTGCAACACCTCCGGGACGTCCTCCACGAGGCATTGCTGGAGTACGAAGCCTCACGGCGCCCCGAGGAGCCGCGCCGCGCTGGCCGCCTTTTGCTGACCCTCCCGCTCCTGCGCCAAACCGCCACCCGGGTGCTGCACCATTTCTACAGCCTGAAACTGGAAGGCAAAACCCCGATGCATAAGCTCTTCCTGGAGATGTTGGAAGCCATGATGGACTGAAGGCAGGAGAGGCTGAGAATTGGGAGGGGTCAGGATTCAGGAGGGTGGGGGAGCCCAGGCATCCAGGATGGGGGTGGGGAGTAGGTGCGAAGCGCGCAACGGAGACCAGCAGCCACAGAGGCCTGGATGCAGATTCTTCCACCCTCTGAATTCCCGCCCGCGGCTATCGCGTTGCTAATATGCATTTCACCGTATGCAAACCTCGCGGTCGCCTCCATGCCTCCCAAGCTTCATGCACCGTGGAGAAACGCCATCACTGCAACGCAGGCGCCACGGCAATCCTCCCCGGATTTGATTTGACACCTGGGGGCCGGTTGGTGGAGACAGGGACAAAATGTTTTGGAAGCCATACTTTAATTTTCATTTATTGATGGGGAAGTTGGGGTGGGGTGCAGGGAAGGGGATTAAAACAAGGTTTCTCCTCTTTGGCAGCAGGAATTCCCAGAATTCCCTAGTCAGCTTGCTTGAAGAGAAGGGTGGAGGTTTTGACTCCCGGAATTCCTCAGGCAACATGGTTTAAGAGGGGTCCCAGAATGCCCCAGCCAGCATGCTTTAAACTAGGTGGACGTCAACTCCCAGAATCCCCCAGCAAGCACACTTTCAGCTGGGTGGACCTCAACTCCCAGAATCCACGCAGGCTGAGGAACTCTGGGAGTTGTAGTCCAGCCTTCTAGCTGCCAAGGTTGAGAGAAGAGGAGGTTAGGTCCTGTAGCACTAGCAATGTTGAGCTTAAGCGTTGTGAAAAGAAGACAGGGCTCTTGAGCTTACAGGATGGGGGGGAAATCGGAGCTGTCCCACCCCAGACGAGAATGAACTCCGTTTGGGTGGGGAACCCGAGCTGAACGTCCCTGTGGGTCTATTTTGTGTGTGTGTGGGGGTCCTTTCCTGCTGCCTAAGTTTTCCCACTAGTGTCTCTTTGTTCGTACGCTTGGGCTCTGCCCCGATCCAAAGCACCTTAAGACATTGTGGGAAGTTATGGCTCCAGGAACTCGGGATTTAGACAATGGGGAGGGGAAGAAGGGAGGACCTGGGACAACCCCCCCTCATTTTGCCTTTGTGTGCAACCTCAAGGGAGGGATACTCCTCCGCCTTTCCCTGCTCCATTCCTGCCATCTGCCTCTTTCTCTCCTTCCCCCAGATCATCCCTTTGAAGCAATAATAATAATAATAATAATAATAATAATAATAATAATAATAATAAATGGGATGCGGAGAGAGTTGGGGTCTCTGAGGGGGGGGGAATCTGGCTCATTCGCATGCAATCTGCCTTCAAACCCAGGAAAATGGTGGGCTGTGGTGAAGAAGTAAGACCCTCTCCCTCCGAGAAAGAATAATAATAATAAATAAAGGCCGGTCCTTTTGTTCTTGCACCCTTCACCAAATTCCCACATAGCAATAGTTCAAAAGGCAATTTTTGCTTTTCTTTTCAGGTGTGACACCCTGTCTCCCCCTGGCCCAAACAGGTAACTGCCCTCTCTTCCCCCTCCCTGCAAGCCCAACCCAACAACCTCTGCCCAAAGCAATAATTAAAAAAAAACAAAAAAAACACCACCTTATTTTCCCTCTCAATTCCCTCCCTTCCTTCCTGCTAAAATTCAGAAGGGAGACCCCCTCTGTGGCTTGACCGGGAGAGCCGTGTACATAGCAATATATTTTATTGTATATTTGTTGCAGGAAATATAAAAATTTTTAAAAAGGAAAAAAAAGATCTTGGCACACCTGTCCCTTCCCCAATGAGGTAGGTGTGATATTCTCCTTGGGGAAGGGAGAAAGAAAAAAAAAAAGATAGGAAAAAAAAAACACGCTGGATTTTTTTTTTTTTAAATTAAATTATGTGTGTGTACATATTATAAATACTCTGATTTGTGTATAGGCGGTTATACATTCATAGAGAGCTCTATTACTGAAAGAATTAAAAAGGCCAATGCAGCCTCTGGCAACAATTAAGTCTCTGCCTCTGATTGACAGCAGCTTTTTTTTGATGGATTCGTACTCGCGGCCAGGGAAGGAGATCCAGCTAGAAAATTTTGTGTATTGTTTATTTATGATCTCCACTGATATTTGAGGGATTAGGGGCTGCCCCAGAGAGGAGGAGGGGGTCAAGCTATTTTCCAAGGCACCTGAAGGCCAGACAAGGAATAATGGATGGAAACTGACCAAGGAGAGATTCAACCTGGAAATAAGGAGGGATTTCTTGACAGAACAATCAAGCAATGGAACAGTTGTGGGAGCTTCATCCCTGCAAGCTTTCAAGAAGAGACTGGACTGCCTTCTGTCAGAAATGGTGTAGGGTCTCCTGCTTGGGTGGAGATTGGATAGATGACTTCCGGGGTCCCTGTTAATCTGATACAGCCATCCATCTCAAGGTTGTGACTGCAAGTTTAACTCAGTTTCCAAACAGATCTGCTCAACACCAATCCTAGGATTCTCTTTATCAATGTCGTGAAACATGCATTTACGCATTCAGATTTATTTACACAACACAAAACAAAACAAAAAATGCAAAAACTGTTGCAGGGAAGTTAATACTTCTCCTCCATTTCTCTGGACTTTCTTCTAGCGCCTTTTTGATAGCAGAACAGCTCACGTCTCGTCTTCACTCAGCAACATGTTTGGTATGCCCTTAGTAATGGGAAATTCCCGCCCAGTATCTGGACATTTCAGAACTCCTTCGATCACCTCCACCTAACCAATGAACAAAATGGGATCAGTGGAGAAAGAGGAAGGGAGGGAAGGAAGGGAAGAAAGGACAGGAAAAAAAAGGGAAGGGAAGAGGGAGGGAGGGAGGGCAGAAAAAAGGAAAGGAGAAAGGAAAGAGGGAGGAAGGACAAGAAAAGGAAAGGGAGGGAAGGAAGGATGAGAGGGAGGAAAGGGAGGAAGGAATAGAGGGAAGGGAGGAATAGAGGGAAGGAAAAAGAGGGAGGGAGAGGAAGGATGAGAGGGAGAGAAGGGAAGAGAAAGAACAAGCTGCTGTTTTGGGACAAACAGGATTCTCCTGACATGGCTGGATGTGTTCCATGAATTAAGGGAGAATGAAATGGTTTCAAACCTCCATCAAGACATGATGCACTTTCCGAAGAAAATCTTCATTTTTCTCATAGTCGGGGATGAGCTCGGAGGGAAGGTCTGAGCGGTGGCCCAACTGAAAAGGAAGGAAGGTCAGCTGTCATTTTCAACTGCTGGTTGAGATTGTCTCCCACCAATTCCCTCAACTGCTCTACACACATGGCCTGGGCAGCTGGCAAGGAAGGAAATATAAAAAAATGCCCATGTTTGAAAATGCAAGGCATGGCGTGTAGAACCCCCAGCTTTCTAGAGGAAGAAGGAAGCACTGGATTGCTATTCTCTCTGCCTTTCTCCTTCTGCACCCCAATAACTGCCGAGGACTTACACTTTCGGCTGCGCCCACCAGAGCTCCCCATTCAATTTTGGGCACCATCCGTGCTGTGAACTCTGGGTTGAAATCAATATCATTCACCTTCACCTCTGTAGCCTGTGGGCAGAAAAGAGATTAATCAACTAACATGAATGTTAATATTCTATTTGTAAGAAAAGAAATGACATGTAAAATTTGATTGACAACATTGACAACAATAACATTGAAATATTGAATAAGATAATGAAAGATTACAACTTAATAAAAACAACTTTACTATTAGAATTATACAAATGTCAAATGTAAATATGAATATTATATTATTTGTAATAAATAAGCTGTAAATGTGATTAGAAAGGGGATATTTTTAAAAAATACAATAGTGGCATAATTAAAAATCAGAAAGGGATAAATAATAGAAGATTGTAACTTAATAAAAATGGGTGAATTATTAGAATTATGTAAGTTTGTTAAACACTACAAATATGATTAATATTTTGTTCGCAGTTAAAAGAGGGATATTTAGAATATGGAGATTGACACAAAAATAAGGCACTGAAATGGTGAATAACCAAGAGTGAAAGATTATAATTTAACAAAATATGTGTATTAATATTAATTTTTATGAGATTTTCAACTGTATTAAATATGAAGAATAGTGCCATACTGTTCACACAATGATATGTTTGTAAAAATAAGAAAAAAATATCAAAAGAAAAGAGAAAGTTCAAACTCAGGAAACCCTTAAAACAAGGATTATGTTGCAATAAGCAGGCTGCAATGCTTATTCTCCTCCTCTGTAGGCAGCAGAATAACCTGCAAACCTTCACCAAACGCTTTGGGGTTGGCTACCTTGGGTACCCTCGTCTCCTGTTTGTTTCTGCCTGTCCAGTTTGATTAGGTTTTTTTTTTTGGGGGGGGGGTGTCCCATCAACCAAGGAATGTTATCAGCTCTCTGCCCTGGCTCCTGCCCTCTGGAATACTTTATTTTTTATTTTGATTTATTTTGATTTGTCAATCGCTTACAAGATAACAGGTATAAGTATATACAAAGTTATGAATACATGAAATGGCTACATATAATACAGGCAAGGCACTCCTTGACTTTATGATAACAATTGAGAATAGTATTCTTTATTGGCCAAGTGTGGTTGGACACACAAAGAATTTGTCTTTGGTGCATAAGCCCTCAGTGTACATAAGAGAAAAAATAAATATATTCGCCAAGAATCATGAGAAAAAGAAAAAAAGAAGAGAAGAGAGAATAGGAAAATAATGGAATGGAACGGAACAGAATAGAATTCTTTATTGGCCAAGTGTGATTGGACACACAAGGAATTTGTCTTTGGTGCAAATACTCTCAGTGTACAGAGAAGAAAAGAGACATTCACAAAGAGTCAAGAAGCATCAGGTCCAACACTTAATGATAGTCATAGGGTACAATAAGCAATCAAATCATACTAGGAGACAGTTAATATAAATCATAAAGATACAAACGACAAAGTTACACTCATATAGTTACAAGTGGGAGGGGATGGGCAATAAGGAGTGATGAGAAGATTAACAGTAATAGTAGTGCAGGCTTTGTAAACAGTTGGACAGTGTTGAGGGAATTATAATAATTTGTTTAGCAGAGTGATGGCTTTCGGGGGGGGGGGGAACTCCCCTTGTGTCTAGTTGTTCTGGTGTGCAGGGCTCTATAGCGTCGTTTTGAGGGTGGGAGTTGGAACAGTTGATATCAGGGATGTGAGGGGTCATAAATTAAGCCAATAATTGATGTTAAGTCAGACATTTGTTCAGGCAGGGGATGATGGGATAGCAGGCAGGATGATGAAGTTTCCTTCGCTAAGCTGGGAGACTCCAATAGTCAGATTTAGGACTACCAGACCCATCTTGAAGGGCAGCTCGGTTTTTCTCTTTTTCACTCTGCTAAATCTAAGAAACCGACGGGGAGCGGGGGGGGGGGGGGGGGGGGTTGGGGATGATGGGTGTTGGGAGTGCAGCGCAGCTGGAAAATGCAAAACTAGGGGAGTTTGACCGGGGGATGGGAGTTGGAGTGCATCCCTTAACAGGTCTAAAGAGATGGGCTATGCAGTCCAGCCTGCTGGGAAGCATGGGCTGTAGAATCAGCCGGGGGGGGCGCAGTGGGGGGGGCGGGGGGCTTTGCCATCCTCGCTTACCTTTATGAGAAGGGGAAACCCTCCTCCTGGCCGCACGCCCCGCACGTGCGAAGTGAGCATGTTGTGGGTCAGGAGTTTCATGGTGTTTTTTTTTTTTTTTTCCCCTCGGTCCGCCGAGAGAGCAAGGGAGGACACGTGCAGGAGTGGAATCCCTTCCGGTCCGCTTCCGGTTTGGGTGTAAACAAACGCCGCCGGTTTCCGCTCATTTCCGGCGTCCTTGTGCAACGCTCGCTTGGGTCCCCCCGGAAACGCAACCCGCGTGCAACACGGTCCCGGATGCTGTTTTGCCAAGCTCCAAAGGGTGGTGGTGGTTTTTTGGGGGGGGGGTGTTTTCTTTTTGCAAAGAGCGGGAGGATTCGCACTCGGGACCAGCGATGACTTAACATGGAATAGATTTTGCGAGTGGTTAGAGATAAGAGATAGAAATTAGATGAAGAAAGTTTATTGCTATGTATGAACTAAATATGAAGAGGGTTTATAATTATAAATATGCCAATATTTAACAGAACTACAAGTAAGCCAATATAAAGAGAAACCTAGTTAAAACTATTCTGTAATATATATTATATTCATTCATAAACATTTTGAATACAGTGTATTGTCAGGGCATATCATTTACAGAAAAGCAAAGAAAGAACAAAGAGGAATATTAATATATATACTAATAACAATAGTATTAGTATAGTACTAGTACTAGTAAAATAAAAATAAAAGCCTCGTCTGATCTATTGCAATTCCCACTTATGATTTCTTGCAAAGAAACATCATATTTAAGAATATAATACAATAAAATAATTGCATTCCTAATTCCTCTTCCTCCCAGCCATCCCCCCCACGGGAAGCAAAACCTCCCACCCGCTCCGGTCCGCGTGCACCGTCGGGGGCGCGCAAGCAAGGAAGCCCCGGGCGGCGGAGCCGGTCCGAAACTTCAAAAAGTTGCGCGTTGCTATGGCTACTGTCACTCAGGGGATTTCCATGGCAACGGGGTGGAACCGGACAGGGGCGCTGGGGCGAGCCTGTTGGGGAACCGGGGCGTCTTCCCTGCTTGCAAATCGCGGGGTGATCCGGCGGGCCTTTGCTTCGGGAGCCGCGGCCATGGCGGCCCTTAAGGTGAGTGCAAAAAAATAAAAATAAGAATCCGTGCAAAGGGGCATTGCTGATTGACACGTTTTGGGGTGCGGGGTTGGCCTCCTGATCTGCAAACAGCTGGGTGCAACAACCCCCGTCCAATGACCTCCAAAGGGGGTCACAGAAAGCGCCCTCCCTTTGCAAAGTCACCCCCCCCCCGTGCAAAGGGTCAGCGCACTGTTAATTGTGCAATTTGCACGCTTGGTTGCCCTCCTCATCTGTCAGCAGCTGGGTGCAAGAAACCCCCCCCCCCCGTGCAATGACCTTGAACTAGACTTAGAAAGTGTCTTCCCTTGTGAAGTCACCCCTGTGAAAGGTGTCCGTTCAAAGGGACACTGCTAATAGTGCAATTTGCACGTTTTTCGGGGGGTGGGAGCTTTCCTCCTGATCGGTCAAAAGCTGGATGCAAGGACCCCCAAAGCAGGTGTGCTGATGGGATGATAAATGACATGCATGCCATATTCAATATGATTTGATGAAATGCTAGCTAGGCTGTTGTATAACCTCTGTTGCAAACCTTGCCATAAGATGGATACTCCGCATAGCTAAGCCATAAGTAGCTTCATTCCTTTCTTTCTTTTCCCCTAATTCTCCTCCCAAAAAACTAAGCCCGACTACATAGTTTCATCGCGAAGCACAGGTATTGAGTTAGTATTAATACATATAACTTATTCCATTCTCATGAACCAACTTATTTCAAAACATAACCCATAATTTATATACAGAGAGTCAACTTAACAACAGTTCTTTTATTGACCTGTTACAACAGCACTGAAAAAAGTGACTTATGACTGTTTTTCATACTTAAGTCCAGGACTAGCTGTAAAAAAGGAAAAGAGTGAAAACAGAAGTAAGATTGCAATATCTTTTGCAATCTGATAGGCAAAGCATGCTGACTGGGGAATTCTGGGAATTGAAGTCAATTTTCTTTGTTTTCTTTCGACAGGTTGGGGACAAGCTTCCCAGCGTGGAGGTCTACGAAGGAGACCCTTCCAACAAAGTGAACCTGTCCAGCCTCTTCAAAGGGAAAAAGGGCATTCTTTTTGGGGTGCCTGGTGCCTTCACCCCCGGTTGTTCCAAAGTGAGTAAGAGCCTATTTTTTAGAATCTGTCAGAATTGAAAATTTGAAAGGCGGAGGCAGCTTAGAGAGCACTATAAAACTTGAAACAAAGTTTTGAGAACTTTGCTAGAGGTCATCCGCGACTTACAGCGGGGGTTCAGGGACTGTTGAAAGTTACACTGAAGAGAATGGAATAGAGAAGAGAAGAGAAGAGAAGAGAAGAGAAGAGAAGAGAAGAGAAGAGAAGAGAAGAGGAGAATATAGGATAGATAGGATAGGATAGGATAGAAATAATAGAATAAGAATGTAATAGAATCTAAAGGATAGAAAGAATAGAAGGATAGAAATAACAAAAGAATAGAATATAAGGGATAGAAATAATAGAGTAAAATAGAATAAAGAATAGAATAGAAAATAGAATAAAATAGAACAGAAAGGATAGAAAGAATAAAATAGAATAGAAAGGATAGAAATAATAGAATAGAATTAGAATAGAATAAGGAATAGAATAAAATATTATAGAATAGAGAATAGAATAGAAAATAAAATGGAAAATAGAATAAAATGGAAAATAGAATAGAATTTGCAGCAAACAAGATTGTAAAACCAGGCACGATTACTTAACGACTGCATAGCTTAGCAACAGATGTTCCTGTCCCAATTGTGGTCATTAGAAAACTACCTGAACCTGTTTTCAGTTGTAATACTTAAAAGAGGGTGCTGTAGAAAAGAAACTTTACAGGCAGTCCTCAACTTACAATGGTTCATTTAGTGACCTACAAAGTTACATTGGCATTGAAAAAAGTGACTTATGACCATTTTTCACCCAACCATTGGCAATGTCCCCATGATCACCTATTCAAAATTCAGGCTGACTTGGCAACTAATTCATATTTATGACGGTTGCAGTGTCCCAAGGTCTGACAAGCCAAGTCTAGGGGGAAGCCAGATTCATTTAACAACTGCAGTGTTTCTGTTAACGGTGGTTAAAATGGGGTGAAACTCGCTGGACAACTATCTCTCTTGGCAAGACAAATTTTGGGCCCAATTGTGATCGTAAGTCGAGGACTGACTGTAATTTTTTTTGCTTTGTGCCTGATGACAGATGCATCTGCCCGGCTATGTGGAGAAAGCAGGACAACTGAAGGGCAAAGGCGTTGAGATCATTGCTTGCTTATCAGTCAACGATATCTTTGTGATGAACGAATGGGGAAAGGCTCACCAAGCTGAAGGAAAGGTAAAAAAACAAAGGGGGGGGGGGTTGGATAGGAGATTTTTTTTCCCCCCATACCCTTGTTTAATTTTTCCAAGCTACAAAGTGTTGTGGAAGAAATGTACATCCATGTTTCTCAACTTTGGCCATTTTAAGAGATGCGGACTTCAATTCCCAGAATTCCCCAGATGAGAATTCTGTGGCCAGCATGGTGGGGGATTCTAGGAGTTGAACTCCACCCATCTTAAACATGCTGGATGGGGAATTCTGGGAGTTGAAGTCCATCCATTTTTAAGTTGCCACATTTGAGCCACACCTTGTTTTGAAGACTTGAGTAACAACTGGGAAGATCTGGAGAGCCTGAGATGGAAATACTTACCAACTAGATTATATTTCATTTTGCTCTTGCAAGATTATGCAAGATGCCTCTTGTTCCTCAGGTTTATATAACTGAATATGATTCATAATTCATCGTGCGGTCACCAGATGTCACAGATGGGAAGATTCAGAGAAACACTATCTTGGCAACTTGGTTTATATCAACCTGCCCGCCCACTGACCCTCTCTTTTCGTTCTCTTTATGTACACATTCTGGAATTTTATTTGCAGCAAAATTTATTTCCTTCCTTCAGAGCAGGAACCCAACCCAAGCGCTGCCAAATTATAATTCTTCGTGTGCCAGAAAGGCAGAAAAAATATATTTTCCCCCCATTTGCTTGATGTTTTCCAGAGATACTGGCTGCAACTTTCTTATTTCTCTGCTTCCACCTGCGTTAGGTGGTTATAATGGTTTGTGCGTATGGCCTTGAAGACGGGAGGAAAACCTGCAGACTTTTGGCTTTGCATGGTTCTGTCAAACCCAGCCGTGTAATACAGGTGGTCCTCGACTTACGACCACAAATCAGCCCCACCTTCCTGCTGCTAAGCAAGATGGCTGTTAAGTGAGGTTTGCCCTATTTTTACAACCTTTCTGGCCACCGTTAGGTGAATCATTGCAGTTGTTAAATTAGTAACACTGTTGTTAAGTGAATCTGGTTTCCCTGTTGCACTTTGCTCATCAGAAGGGTCCCTTCTGAGCCTCTTGTCCTGCCTGTTATCCATCTGAGGGCTCGGCTATCTCTCATCTGACTGTTCCTGGTTCTTCTTTGCTCTGTCTCCCAAGGTCTTCCTCACATACCTCCACCCCTCTGAACTCTTCCTAGATTTTCATTCTCTTCCTTTACATCCCAAGAGAATCTAGGGAGGGTCCCTTCTGAACCTCTTTCTCCATCCATTATGTAGCTGAGGGCTCGACCGTCTCTTATCTATCCTTTCCCTTTGGTATTATTTTCGTCCATCCCTCAAGGTCTTTCTCACATACTGTTACAGCCATCTCTTTTATAGCCCAAGAAACTAGGGAAGGTCCCTTCCGAACCTTCCCATTATGCAGGCAAGGGCTCGGCTGTTTCTTACTTGATTGTTTGCTTGACAGCATGCCTTCACTCTGTCTCCCAAGGTCTTTCTCCTTTACACCCTGGGAAACGAGGGAAGATTCTTTCAGATCTTTTTTCCCTGGCTGTTGTCCACCTGAGGGCTCAGCTGTCTCTTTATCTGACTGTTTCCCTTGTCAGTGAGTGTTTCTTTGCCTGGTTTCCTCCCACCCCCAAGGTCCTTCCAACGTAACCATGACGCCAGGTGTGTTCTGTGGTTTTGAAAGAGCGGGCTTTCTCAAAATACGCCCATCCTACTTTAATCAGATGAAGTTCAGTCGCTCTCCGTCGAAGATGCCACAGCCACTGCCAAGCCGTGGAGAAGAACTAAGAAGAAGAGCTAATAAATAACTGCTTTTGCCAAACATCCGATCGTATTGCTTTGAGGCAAAAGCTTTTAACAGGTTTTTTTTTTTGCTTTTCAGTAACACTCGGTAAGTCTGAAGTCCTGTCAGAAGTGGGCAGATATGACTCAAGTATTTTCTTTTCCTCTTTTCACCTCCTACACACACACACACACACACACACACACACACACACACTTCAGAGGCCTAACAGTATGCAAGGATGAGCAGCCACACCTGAATATCCTCGTAATAGTAGTTGCAGTGGGGCCATGTCTCTGGAGTAGCTGGAGGCTCTTAGCTAGCCAACGTCTACGGAGATCAACATCAACGTCTTAATGTTCTTAGCATCTAGAGAGATTCTCAGTCATCCAAGGCCATGGTGGTTCCAAATGTGCATTTTTCAGGAGGCCACTGGACCTTCTTTTTTTTCCTTTGGAAGACATTTCGCTTCTCATCCAAGAAGCTTCTTCAGCTCTGACTGGATGATGGGGAGGAGAAGGGTTTATACTCCTTGCAGGCAGCTAGTCATTTGCATCCTTTTTAGAGAGTCGTTGAGGCCACTTGGAGGTTTATTTGTGTCCTCAGGGTCACCTGAGTGGTGCAATGGAGCCTTCTTGGACGGTGGTGTAGACTGAAGATATCCCTCCCAATCTGTTGAGAGAGGGCTGTTCTCCTTAGAATAAAGGTGAAATTTCCTGACAGTCAGAACAATGAATCAGTGGAGCAACCTGTCTCCAGAAGTTGTAAAAATCCTTCAACACTGGAAGTTTTTAAGAAGAGATTTGTCTGAAGTAGGATAGGATCTCCTTCCTAAGCAGGGGGTTGGACTAGAAGACCTCCAATTGTCTGTTCTGTTCTGTTCTATTCTATTCTATTCTATTATTATTCTACTCTACTCTCTATTCAATTTTGACTCCTCTTCCAAACCAGCCATTCTTCTCTTGTTGCTTCTTAATGCAAATAATGTGAGTTGATGAACTAAGAGGGTTGGGCAGAGAACAAACCCTGGGAGAAAAGACATTTTTATAGATAATTGGGGCGGCTCTTGTGGCTGGGAGTTTCCCAGAACAACTCTCAGCAACTGAACAGCAATGATTTCTCTGCCTGCCCTTCCCAAGGGCAAAATAATTGGATTTTCAAATTACTGCATGGTGTGGGGTTTGCCCCTTAGCTACTACAACCAAAGCAAAACTTGCCCAGTGTGCCATAATCATGCCCAGACACATGGACTTGGGGTGTTTTCTTTCCTTTCTTTTCTGGTTTTTTTTTTTTTTTGCCTTTAAAACTTTTCCTGAAAATTGGCATTTTTTTTTTTCACCCGGAAGGGAAAACTAAGAGGCTAACCTGCGGTTGGGAGAATTGCTCCATACTGTGATTTTTAAACTGGGGTTTGCTTTCTTGTCTTCGTAGGTGCGGATGCTGGCTGATCCAACGGGGGCTTTTGGGAAGGTACGGAAACACCTGGTGAGCGGTGCGGGTTTGGGCTCTGGATTAGGACAGGGGAAATCCAAGGTGCTGGGATTAGTCACCCAGCTGCCTTTCATGGCTACGGTGGGACTAGAACTCACAGTCTCCTGGTGACTGGCTCAAAGTCTCCCAGCAGGCTTTCATATCTAAGACAGAACTAGACCTCACCATCTCCTGGTGATTGGTCCAAAGTCACCCAGTTGGCTTTCATGGCTAAGACAGAGCTAGAACTCACCATCTCTTGCTTTCAAGTCTGGTGCTTTAACCACGAGGCCAAACCGTCTCAAATCACTCAGACCCAGAAGGTTCAACCCCAATTTTGCTTTTACTCACAGGCCACGAACCTTCTGCTTGACAAGGACTCTCTCCGGCAATTGTTTGGGACGAACCGATCCAAAAGGTCTGGAGAGCCAAAAATTGCATTCTATGTATGTGTGTTTGTGTGCGTGCGTGGGATGTCCTCCCTTGCAAAACACTTACTGCTATCCTTTGACCTACAACCAAAAAGGAGCCCCAAATTTCTGTTTGCTAAGGGAGACGTTTGTCTAATGGGTTTTCTTTTCTCCCATTTTACGACCTTTCTTCCCGGGTTGGTTAGGTGCATCGCTGCGATCGTTCAATGAGCCATTAAATGAATCCATCTTCCCCGTTGAGTTAGCTTGTCAGAAGGTGGCAAAAGAGGGGCACTGTGACCCTCATAAATATCTATATTTTGTTCCCGTGACTGTGGGGAGGCCACAAGAGTCATAAGTATGAACAATAGTCATAAGTCACTTTTTCAGTGCCGTTGTAACTTCAAATGGTCATTAAATAAGATTTATAAGGAGTGGACATGCCGGTGCTACCTGGGTGCAGCTGAGTCTGAGACACATCATTCATTTCACCCTTGACCCTGGTCTTCCCCCCACCTCCTGGATGTATATTCTGCTATACATCAAGGACATCCCCCCCCCCCCAAAAAAAAAAACTAGCCATCAACGGACACATAGAGGTAAACCACATTTACACACCCTTCAAAAGAGTCAATTAAAAAAATCTATTGCTACAAAGCCTGGTTGAATCTTCTCAGTTCTAGTTTGATTTCCTCCAGAAATCTTATTTTTTTCCACCCATTATTATTCTTCGCACCTCCCGCCCAGTTTCACCCTCTTTCCGTGCCTTTTCCCCCAGGTTCTCCATGGTGGTGCAGGACAGCATTGTGCAGTCCCTCAACGTGGAAGAAGACGGGACCGGGCTGACCTGCAGCCTGGCCAGCAACATTGTCTCCCAGCTGTGAGGCCCAGTAGGCTCCGTTGCTGATCTTAGCCCTGGTGGGAACACCACCCTACCCCACCAGGTTGATGGTCCTCAAGGGGTTTTGGAATTGGCTCAAGATAGCGCACAAGAGATGGAGTTGTGTGAGTTTACATAATTATGGAGTCCTCAGTTGCTCTCTGAGCTTGGTTTTCCTTGCGGACGTTTCATGACCCAACTAGGCAACCAAGAGTGTGGGGTTCAAAGATCCCAGCAACCGGTTCGCTGCCCAGTTGCTGGGTGGGCATGGCCATGGTGGGCCATGGGAGGGCCGTTTTTCACCCTCCCCAGGGTCCAGAGGCTTCCCTCGGGCCTCTGGGAGGGCGGAAATGGCCTCCCCTAGGCTCTGGAAGCCCGCTGGAAACAGGCCCGTTTCTGGACTTCCGGAAGGCCTGTTTTCCCCCTCCCAGAGCCTCTGCGTGGATCTTGCACTTACCTGCATCGAAAATGGGCTGCGTGGAGACTCCAGGGAGGGGAGGGGTGTGCGGGGCCAGCCAGTCGGTTCAAAAACCAGTTTGGTGAACCAGATGCAAATTTAACATCCGGTTCGCCCAAACCATCCCGAACCAGCAGAATCCCACCCCTGTAGGTAACACCATCAGTGCTAGAAGGATTGTGGGATTTGCTCTCTGTTTATATACCAGTGGATACCAGTTTTCTTCTTGATCGTTCCTTGATTAAACTGTTTATTGTTTGATTGTCAAGACTTGATAGTGGCAAGCCCCTTTATATAAAAAGAACAAACCCCACACTCCTTTCAAGCACTGATGATGTTACCTAGTTGGGTTTTGAAAAGTCTGCAAGAGAGAGAGAGGGGGCTCCATCCCTGAGTTGGAAATATTCCCTTCTGTTGACACAATTACTTTAGCTTCTTCTCTGTTCCTCTGATAGTAAATAAATTGTCTGAAATAAAACTGAGGTCTGAGTCTGGTTTTTTGGGGGGTTACTTTGTCTTGGGAGTAAGGGGATACACCCTACAAAAATCTAACCATACTCCATCTGATAGAGAAGGAAAAAAAATCCCATCCTTCACTGTTAGATGCGCCTATGGATGAAGAAATCAAGGAATGATTCACCAACTCTAAAACCCTCAGTTTTAAAAACATATCTAATCAAATTGCAGGGACATCCCAGGCCTGCTTTTAAAAAATAATTTATTTCCACTCAAAAGTGTTGAATTCATCTATGCGTGAATAGAATTTTCACACTTATTTTGGTCTCTGATGAGGGGAGTGGAAAAGAAACACACCTCTTTTCTACTTCGGTGAGATGGCTGAAACCGCAGATACCGGTCTTGTGAAAAAGCAAAGACATTTGGGGTGCAAATTTGTATAACGACGTGTAATGTGTACAATCAAAATTCCTGAGAATTCTTACCAGGCTTTATGGAGGTTGAACTAAAGAAGAAATGGGGGGGGGAATTAATTTTGTCTATGACAACTGCAGTAATATTATTGTGTGCAGAGATGGAAGAATGCAAATCCTCCAGTTACAACGGATACCCTTCCCCCCCCAAAAAAAGATTCTTATGACCAAGTTCTAATTGATTGACAAATCGAGTTTACTCCAAGCTGCTGCACTGGAACAACAGATCTGCTTAAGCGGAGGGTTGGACTAGAAGACCTCCAAGGTCCCTTCCAATTCTGTCATTTTCTTAACAATTACATTTTTATTCATTTCGCACAGCACTTTTTCCATTGGAAGCTGTTTCAAAACAGCCCTGCTCCGGAGTGCTCGGGGGCATACACAGAGTTTCATATTTGCTATTATGCTTAAGATTACCCACAGCTTTGTGGTCTGCAGAGAAAGGACTTCCACAAAGACATCGGATGCTGTTAAAAAATTATGAATAAATAAATAAAAGTCACTTCTGCTATCTTATTGGTTCTCCTAGCTACTATTCTTTTAACCAACAGATTAACAGAGTTGGAAGGCACCTTGTAGGTCATCTAGTCCAAACCCCCCCATCCCCCACCCAAGCAGGAGACCCTACAACCATTTCTGACAAGATAGCAGTCCAGTCTCTTCTTGAAGCACAACTTCCAAAGGCAATTTCTATTCTATTGGTTGAGTGTTCTCACTGTCAGAAAATTCCTCATTTCCACATTGAATCCTTGGATCAGTTTCCATCCATTCTTCCTTGTCTGGCCTTCTGGTGCTTTGGAAAATAGTTTGGCCCCTTCCTCAAATATTGGAAGACTACTCTCCTGTCTCCCCTGGTCCTTCACTAGACTAGCCAGACCCAGTTCCTGCAAGTGGTCATCGTATGTTTTAGCCTCTCGTCCCTTCATCATCCTGGTTGCTCTTCTCTACACCCTTTCTTGAGTCCCAACGGTTTTTTTCTAGTATGGTGACCAAAACTGGACATTTCAAATCTTCCCTGAATGGGGACTTGCACCCACATCCTACCTAGTTCAATTCTAGGGTTTATTTCAGGCAGAGTGAAGCGCAGAGAAATTGCTCGAATTTACAAACAGACCCTGTTTGCGGTGGAAAGCCAAGCTCCAATCAATAAAACACCCTGACAAAACAAGAGGACGCAGTTGCGATGACACTGTTCGAGGAGGTGACGGGAAAACTTCCTGAGGAGGTTCTCGTGTGGGTCGTGACCGCAATTTGTGTCATTTTCCAGCAAGAAAATTGCAGCCCGGCCTCCGAAAACCAGTCCTAGCAAATTCTCTTTGATGCCATCGCTCACAAAAATGAGAAAAATAGAAGTCATGCAGAAGTTTCAACAGGCTAGGTTTCATTTTGAGGACTTCCTGTCTACCGTATTGGGAAAGACAGAAGCATGAAGGGTGTAATTTAAAGCTTTGAAGCAATCCAGCTTCCTCCTTACTCACTTTCCCCCACCCCCCCCCAAAAAAAAGCATTACGGAAGGAAGTCCAAAAACACCCCAACGGTGCACATCGTGCAAGAACGCAGGCATACCTAAGGCCTCCCAGGAGCCTTGGATGGAGAAGAACGACATCACATCAAGCCACAGCATGGATGAAGATGGGCTTGAAGCAATGCAGGAATTCGTATCCGGGCCATTGGTCACCTGGGTGAGCCTTGCTGGGGGCGGGGGGGGG
>BLBF01000081.1:7148315-7163799 GCA_015471245.1 Laticauda colubrina
TCCATCTTATCTCTCTCTCTCTCTCTCTCTCTCTCTCTCTCTCTCTCTCTCTCTCTGTGTAGGAGTTCATCTAACTAACTTTCTCACCACAATGGGTGGACTTCAATTCCCAGAATTCCCCCGCCAGCCTGCCTGAAGATAGGTGGACTTCCAACTCCCAGGATCTGTCAAGATGGCTGGGGAATTCTGGGAGTTGAAGTCCACCCATTCTTTAAGTTGACAAAGGTGAAGAGACATTGATCTTCCAAACCTGGTCTTCTAAACCTGATCTTCTAAACTTGGTTGATGGCATTCTAAACTAAGGTTGTATGTTGGAGACTACCTGTATTGACCCAATATCCTTCGTGAGCTCATCTAAAAGACCCTTCTGCAAAACAGACCTTAGGAGGAGATGATAAGACAATAAAAGTAAAATAAGAAAAGAAAAATAAAAAATAAGAATAAAAGGAAAGAAATAAGAATAATGAAATGCAATAAAATGAAAGAAAATATAAAATAGTAAAATATAAAATAATAATAATAAAAGAAAACATAAATTAATAAAATATAAAATAATAAAATAATCCATATATATAAAAGTGAAATGCCACTCAGGCATCATCACAAAATCTCCAGTACTGTAAAGCCTACAAACTTGAAATCTAGCACGTAGGTTCCTCTTGGCTTCTATGTGCTCACTAAGAAAGGATTTTTACAAATGACCATCACAGCATTAGTATTTCCTATATTATTATTATTATTCACACACTCTGATGCTCAGGAGTTCTACTTACTCCCCTCCCCACCTGGAAAGAAATCTCTTCCAAATGCAAAACACAAGCAGAGGAGTTTCAGTTTCACAGCACCAAGCAACTTTAGTACAGAACAGTTGAGCTAAGCCACACCCAAGCTCCTTGCTGTTGCCTTGCTCACACAGCAAATACTGTTTCAGTTTCCAAACAGCCCTCAACTCTGACACAGTGACGGGAGGCTAGCCAGATGAATACTGATGGATGCTGGTAGGCAGAGTCAGAATTTTTTTCCCCTTATTTTCCTCTCCAAAAACTATGCTCGACCATATCGTTTCGCAGCAAAGGCAGGGTATCGAGCTAGCAATAAAATAAAATAAAGAAATATAAAATAAAATATTCAGGTTAGTTTAGTTTAGTACAATGAAATTAAATGTCAAATATAATATAAAATAAAAAAATAAAATAAATGAATTAAAATAAAGTAAAACAATAAAATAATATAATAAAGGAAAACTTAGATCCTTTTAAACATTGTTGACTATATTCAGCTCCCCTCCCAGGTGGTTTAAACGGTTGAGGGTTTTGAATATAAACCGGAATTCTTCTTATTGGGAATAAATATAAAGAGATATAATAAAGATATGTGAACCTAAAAATACACGTGATTACGGCTGCAAGATTAGTCTATGCTCAAAAATGGAAATGTAAGAAAATTCCAGATGAAATGGAGATAATTAAAAAGATATGAACATGTGCAGAAATGGATAAATTAACGCAGGAATTAAAAAAATAAAGATGAATCTGAATACTATAAAGTATGGGAAAAGTTTACCGCTGGTTGGGAAAAAGGAAAGACTCAAAATGGAAATTAAAATAAGGATGTTAAAATGATAGATTAGGATTAATTAAGAATTGTTGATATTGATGTATATATTATATATTTACCATATGAAGTAGCTATGTAAGACAATTAGGTGCGTCAGGATGATTTCACCACATTCATTGTTTTTAAATGTTTCATTTTTGTTCAGTAAAAATTAAAACAAAATCAAAAACAGTTGTGGGTTTGATGATGTGTTGAATGGGCAAACTCAGGAACTGTTCACAAGTCGTCTTCCACTTACGGCCACAATGTTCTGTGAGGAGGTCGTAAAGCAAACCGCCAGGCCCAGGCTGACATTTTGGGTCATCCTTGCCTTGATGTCTTGGCTGAACAGATGCAGACGATTGAAGATCTGGTGGGCAGGAGCCCCAACCAACTTCCCCAGGGAGAGGAAGAGGCAAACGAATATTTCCGAAAACTGGTGAACGGAGACTTCCTGCACCGAATCATGCAAATGATGTGAGTCATGGTTTTTTGCCGGCTGAAGATGCAATACAACAAATCTTGGTCTAATATTATGGTTGAACCCTCGTAGTTTCCGGCAGGATCGGAGCAACTATATATAGATGGCTCAGAATTCTCAACCAGTTATGTCCCTTGTGAGGAATTTCCATGGTTTAACAAAATAATAATCATAATAATTGAAAGAGGTTTGCTCCTCAGAGACCCACAATTTTCTTTGAAAAGACCAAACAAAACCAGAATTTTCCCCACTTGTAAGGAGGATGAAGGATATGGAGCTGCCGGGATGAAAAAAAAAAGTGTTTTATTAAATAAAAATAAAAATTAGAAAAGCATCTTTGGAGACTGGCTGCCTGCCATGTATCCTGTTCGTTGTTGTCTTTTAACTTTTAACTAAATAAATACATTTGCAGAAAGAGTGTGTTTTCTGCAAAACTGGGGAGTTGTCTTATTTATTATGCACAGTATCAAAAAAATAATTCAGGATGGGCGATGCACAGATTTTGAGCGATTTAGAGAGCAATTTGCAGACTTTTTTCTTCTTCCATTTAAAAGAGAAGAACACAAATGACTTCACTGAATTTGTGGCATGTTGGCTGGGGGATTCTGGGAGTTGAAGTCCATCCATCTTCAAGCATGCTACCTGGAGGATTCTGGGAGTTGAAGTCCACCCGTCTTTAATTCTCCATTGTGCCTTCTCTAGTGACTTAATTCCTAGCGGCCCTCCATCTCCTTGGAGAGATGACAACAGGGAGGAAGAGAGATTGCAGACGCTTCAAATAGTCTTCCAAAGGCTGCAGAATTTCTACAGGGTGAGTTGAATCTTAGGATCTGGTGCCACAGCTGGAAGGATCTCTCCAAGCATAAACTTTTTTTTTTTTCTACCAGATCAGGATAAAAATATTTGATGGAGTCAGGGCTCCAATAAATCCACCCCCATTGAAATCATAAGTCTCTAACTGCAGCTCTCAGAGTAAAAAAAAAAAAGATTTAGCACAAGAAATATCTACCCAGTTAAACTTTCTGTTTAACTGAAAGATGGACTTGTAAATATAAAATAAAAAAAAGGATTGCCTGTATTTTCCCTTTTCTTTTCTTCTTATCCCAGGACGAGCTCCACCAAGTGATCCTTTCTCCACCTCCAAACCTCCATGTTCTGGTCACAGAGCCCTTCACAGGTAATGGTAGCTGGGGAACTTTGGGAAGGAATTTCGGCTGGGATAGATAGTTAGATAAATAGACGTTGGGTTTGCTTTCTTGAAAAACTCACAACCCACATCCCTCAGCCTGGTTTTATGGCTGCCAGTCTAGAGAACTTTTTCTAAATCTAACAGAGTTGGAAGGGACCTTGGAGGTCTTCTAGTCCAAACCCCGGCTTAGGGCGGAAATTCCTCCTTGGTTCCAGGTTGCTTCTCTCCTTGATTAGTTTCCATCCGTTGCTTCTTGTCCTGACTTCTTTGGGGCAGCCCCTCCAATATTGGAACCATGCTATTGTGTCTGCCCCCCCCCCCCAAGGCCTTCTCTTCATTAAAATCTGGGCTATGAACCCATTTTGCTAACGGAGAAATAGCAATCTGAAGAAAAGAGAAATTAATTGCAACCAAGGTTTTAATCTTGATCTTCCCATTCAGCGCAGGCCATTCAGGAGATGAAGAAATTGGTGCAGCTTTTGCTAGGAAGCGCCGTTCAGGTAGGTTGTGGGAATCTAGCAAGGGATGATGAGATCTTTCATTGGTTTGCGGTGCTGGGTGGTTCCCCTTGCTGCGTGGGTTTCCCAGGCATGTGTAGAGTGATTTTCCCAGACTCTTGACTCTTCGAGTAAGAATGTCAGTAGCACTGATGGCATTGTGATTTGGAAGAGTATTCTTCTTGTTCTTCTCCTTCTTCTTTCTCCTCCTCCTCCTCCTCCTCCTCCTCCTCCTCCTTGTCCTCTTCCTCCTCCTCCTGCTCCTCTCCTTCTTCCTCCTCCTCTTCTTCCTCTTTCTCCATCTCCTCCTCTTCTTCTCTTCCTCCTCCTCCTCCTCCTCCTCTTCTTCGCCTTCTCCTTCTTCTCCTCCTCCTCCTCACACTGCTGTGGCTGAGTCGCTCCTGGTTTTGCAATCTTTTTTTTTTTTTTGCCCTGGTTGTTAAGTGGCTCACTGCAGTTGTTAGGTCATTAAGCAAAACCACCTTTCCCCCATTCACTTGGCTTGTCAGAAGCTGGCTGGGAAGATCTCAGATGGCGATCTGATGACCCCACAGCCATTGTGAAATACATGCCGATGGCCAAGCATCCAAATTTTGATCATATGATTGCAGGGATGCTTCGATGGTCATAAGTCTGAGAACCGGTCATAAGTCGCTTTTTTCATTGTTGTAACTTCCAGTAGTCACTAAATGAATAGTAAAAAATTGAGGATTATCTGTAACCATTTCCTTATTGCCTTCCGTTTGGTAGCAAGGATTTTAATCTCTCTTTTAATATCTACCTCTCAGAAAAATCACTGAAAGGAGAAAAGAAATCAACCAGTAATATTATACTACACAACAGACAATTTGGACTAGACTTGTTCTAAACTTACTTCCCTGCAATAAAACATAAGCACTTTCTCCTACCCAAGTCCAGATTCCTAGATAATGTTATTCAATAAGGTTCTTCATGCATTTTGCTTCTAGATCCATAGATTCGTGGTTAATTTTTTTTTTTTAAAAAAGAGAGAGATGTTGACTTTTTCCCTTGGACTTCCAATAGTGTGAACAGCGAGACGTGTTCATTGGCCGCATCCAGTCGCTGGACATTAATGTACAAGCTGCTTTGGCTTCTGCTATCAAAGAGGTAAACGATGAGACAATTAAGAAATGTAAATATTTCCATCTCCGAAAGGAGAAGTGAAAAGTTTTGGCTACTCCTAATGTTAATGTTTCATGTGTAAGCTTCCCAGAGTTGCTGGGAGTGAGATGGAATGATGGTGATGATGATGATGATGATGATAGTAGTGGTAGTACTAGTAGTAGTAGTAGTAGTATAGGGAAACAATGTCTCAGGGGCTAAGATGCTGAGCTTGTCGATCAGAAAGGTCAGCAGTTCGGCGGTTCGAATCCGAAGCGCCGCGTCACGGAATGAGCTCCCGTGACTTATCCCAGCTTCTGGAAACTGAGCAGTTCGAAAACACTGTAAAAAATGCAAGTAGAGAAATAGGGACCACCTTTGGTGGGAAGGTCACAGCGTTCTGTGCGCCTTCGGCGTTTAGTCCTGCCGGCCACATGACCACGGAGACGTCTTCGGACAGCGCTGGCTCTTCGGCTTTGTAACGGAGATGAGCAGCGCCCCCTTGAGCCGGAAACGACTAGCACGGATGTGCCAGAGGATCTTTACCTTAGTAGTAGCTAGGGATTTGAACCGCTGAACTGCCGTCCTTTCTGACTGACAAGCTCAGCATCCCTTAACTTTAGCAAACCACAAATCCCCCCAAATTTAACCTTAGACTGTCTACTATTGACCATACCCCTTTCCTAAGAGGTCTGTAGGGGGTGTGCATAAGCGCACCAATGTGCCTACCGTCCCTGTCCTATTGATTCTTTTTATTTTTCTTATATGTATTCATTTCATGTATTCATAATCATGTTTATACTTATACCTGTTATCTTATAATTGCTTGACAAATAAAATAAAATAAAAAATAAAATAAATAAATAAAATGAACAGCAAATAACTGGTTTCTAAGGAAAAAAACTACTCGCTTTTTCTTTCAGGTCAGCCAGGAACCAGAAAATGTCCTGGGGCTGCAGTGGAGTGAGATGGACCCACCCAGCATGCAACAGCTCCTGTGGGATATGGGGTCCCGAGTTCAAAAGCTGGTCGCTGAGAGAGATGCAGGATTGGAGGTGAGAGAGACACTTGTCTCCCCCATTTTCTTCCCACAAGAGCCACCTGGGCTGGGATCAGATTATGCTTTGGTACAGCCAACACCAGCCTTGTGAGGTAGACCAAGCCAGAAGCATAACCATGAAGAAGACAACTCTGTCTTACAGGTAGTCCTTGACTTATGCCACAATTGGATAAGAATTACCATTCCTAAGCAAGGGAGTTATTTAAGCAAGTCAGGCATGCTTTTTACAACCTTCTTGCCACTATTGTCGAAGGGAGGGGAGGGAAAGGAAAGGAAGATAGAAGAAAAGGAAGGGAAGGAAGATAGGAAGGAAAAGGGAAGATGAAAGGAAGGAAGAGGGAAGGAAGGGAAAAGAAAGGAAAGGAAAGAAGAGAGAAGGGAAAAGAAAGGAAGGAAAAGGGAAGGGAAGGAAAGGAAGATAGAAAAAGAAAGGAAGCTAGAAGAAAAGAAAGGAAAGGAAGATAGAAGAAAGGAAAGGAAAGGAGGAAGAAAAAAGGAAAAGGAAAGGAAGAGAAGAGAAAGGAAAGGAGGAAGGGAAAGGGAAGATGAAAGGAAAGGAAGATAGAAGAAAGAAAAGGAAGATAGAAAAAAGCAAAGGAAGATAGAAGAAAGGAAAGGAAAGGAGGAAGGGAAAGGGAAGATGAAAGGAAGGGAAAGAAGGGAAGGGAAGAGAAAGGAAAGGAAGGGAGAGAGAAGGGAAGAGAAAGAAAAGGGAAGGAAGATGGAAGAAAGGAAAGGAGGAAGGGAAAGGGAAGATGAAAGAAAGGGAAAGGAAGAGAAGGGAATGAAAAAGAAAGGAAAGGAAGATAGAAGAAAGGAAAGGAAAAGAGAAGGGAGGGAAGGGGGAGGACTTTTTTCAGTGCTGTTGTAAGATGGAATGGTCACTATATGAGTGGTTGTAAGTCAAGGGCTAACTGTCTGAGAAAAGGCCCTTGGAATTATTCTCACCATTCATCGTGGTCCTTTTGGGGGGCTTCTGAGTGAGGGGGACCCTCTCTGCACCTTCAGCCTCAGGTGTTTTTTTTTTTTTTTTTTTAAATCATTCTTCCTTCCTGCACAGCAATTGTGGGAGCTGGAGCAGAAACAGGGACCCCGCCTGGTGGCCCAGCTGGAGACTAACCAGTCCCACCTTGGGGTTCAGCTTGCCGAACGTCAGGCCCATGTGCGACGTCTACAAGGCGAACTGTGAGTTGTGGGGCTGAGGTGGGGACTGGAGATGCTCTGAGGACATGAAGGGGTTTGGGGTGAACAATTCAGAACTCACTGCAAGATACTCCTCCCTCCCTCCCTCCCTTCCTCTTTCTCACACAAATTCTCTTCCTTCCGTCCTTCCTTCCTCCTTCTTTCCTCCCTCCCCTCTCCTTTCCTTTCCCACACAAATTACTTCCCTCCCTTCTTCCTTTCTTTCCTTTTTTTGAGTCTCTCTGGTGCCTTATCATCCCCTTCCTCGAACCTGACCTTCCAGTCTCTTGTTTCAGGGAGAGGAAGATGGAGGAACTGCTGGACCAGCAAGAGGAATCCAGGAATTTGGAGCAACAACTGCGAAAGGTTCAACAAGAGGTGCTTTTCTCTATAGCAAAACTTCACCATAATAGGCCTCATTGGCCTGACTTTAGAAACCCTGGGTTTAAAGGGGTGGTTTGTAAGTCGAGGAGGGCCTGCAATGGTCTGTAGGAGATGAAGGGAGATGAAGAAGGCTCAAAGCTAAGGGGGAAATTGGGTAAGGGGCAGCTGAACCCTCAGGTGTGTAATGGGTGGAGAAAGAGGCTCGGAAGAGATTCCCCCTAGTTTCTCAGGATGCAAAGGTGAGGGTGGGGGGGAGAGAGATTTGGTACTTTCAGACTTATCATCTTACAACAAAGTAGAATTAGTCCATCTGGCTGTGTCTCCTCTCTGGACAATCTTGGAAGGCTAATTATTATAGATAATCCTCAACTTATAACCATTCTGTCAACTCATAAAATATTTCTCTGGTCTTTTAGAGCTGCCAACAGAAAGGGAGGGGGGAGCAATGCGGCAGCTTGGAAATCAAAAGTGCATTCCATACATAGTTGTTCAAAGATAATAACTAGGTGACTGAAGTTTCTGCCTTGCAAATATCTAACTGGAGAAGCATGATTGATGACTCTGAGCTATGGATGTGTCCCATTGGAGAATATGAATTATGATACACCCAGGGGGTGGGGGAAAACCAGGGTCAAGGGTGACAGTGAATTACCTGTCTCAGAGTCGGCTACACCCAGGCAGTGCCGGCATGTTAACTCCCAATAAATCCTTTTGAAGTTTTGGAAGTTTGGCTCGAGACTCATGATTTAATTAGGGTAACTGCCAGAATCCTGACACATTCCTTTAGCGAGTGTTCAAAGTTACAACAGCACTGAAAAATGTGACTTAGGACTTTTTTTCACAATGGTTGGAGCAACCCTGTGGTCATGTGGCCAAAATGCAGGCACTTGGCTCATGTTTATGATGGCCGTAGTGTCCCAGGGGCTCATGCGATCCCTTATTTGCAACCTTTGGATAAGCAACGCAAATGGGGAAGCTGGATTCGTTTAACAACTGGGTGTGACCAACTGAACTGCTGTGATTCCCTTCCCTGCGGCAAGAAAGGTCGCAAAATGGGGCAACACTCACTTAACAACGGCCTCGCTGAGCAACAGAGACTCTGGGCCCAATTGTGGATGTCATTTGAGGACCAACTGTATCTCCAAGGACCCGTTTAGCTACCTGGTAGGATCGAGAAAAAGATGGGAGCGGGAAGTTGCAAACAACCAAGATGATGTTGGAACGACAGGGTGTGTCTTGACATCACTGGCAAGTATGACATCATTGGGATCATGTCATCTCTAGTTTGTTCTTTCTTACTCAGAACCGAACATTGGCAAGCGAGGCGCGCCAAGCCAGGCTATACCAGGACGAATTGGATGCCTTCAGAGAGAAGGCATTCCGTGCAGAGAGGCTTCAGTTGGAGCTGACGGCCCTGCGGGAAAGGATACCAGCCTTGGAACGATGCCGGGCGCAGCTCAAGGTGACCATTTCATTTTGGCTTTGGATCTTTTTTTCAGAACTTTGGATTTGAAGCAATGTGTCATGTCCCTGTTGGAGTCTGACTCCAAGGGAGAGGAGGAACAGCCAACAGGGAGTGGGAGTGTGGCTCCGGAGGTTGTGGAGGAAGCTGGGAAAGGGCACAGGCCGACTGGGCAGTCAGAGAAAGACCCAAGCCCATCCCCTCTTCATCCTAGGACACGCAGAGAGGAGAGGATAAGGGAGAAAAATGAATGGCGTGGTCTATGAGGGAGGAAGGGGCCCTGATCCCCTTCATGAGCTGCAGCTGTGAGGACTGTTTAAAAGGACAAACTGCGCATGGCCCAATGCTGGAAGCAAAGAATGTTTTATTCTTGTCGGAGCTTATCTGTGTTTTGGCTTATCTGGTAGAAGTCTGCAATTAGTCATCCTTGCCTGCTGTAGTAATTCCTTCAGTGTGGTTTCTGTTTGGTTTTTTTATTTTGAATTAACTTTACTTTGGGTGTGGACTTGCATTTACTCCCTTCATAAACTGTTCAAGAGTTTGATTTCCAGCCAAGGATAATTGGACATTGGGGCCAAGTTGTCGGCATTAAAGAAACTTTATTCTATTTTTGTGACTTGGTTATTTTTGTGTCACGCCCCGGGTCATCACATAATAGAAGGTGGGAAAAATCTCAGAAGAGACACTACACTCCCTAGTTTCTTGAGCTGTAAAGATGAGGGGGGGGGAAGAGATGTACTTTCAGATTTGCAAGATTGATGTCCGCTGTGCAAGGGGAAGCCCACCAGAAGTTCTAGTTCTAATTTTATCGCAAGTTTGCACTAACAGAATCTTCCAGAAGAGAGCGGAGACCTGGACCTTTGGGGCTTAAAGAAATCCTTTTGATTCTCAGGAGGAACGAGACTTCTCCAAGGCCCTGTTGGAGGCAAAAGCCTTGATGGAGGAAGAACTAGAGGCCGCTTATGCCCGAGGGCAGCGCCTGAGCCAAGCCGAGAAAGAAAACCTGCGCCTGCAGAACCACTTGAATCAGATCCAAGAGGTACGGTGGAAAAAGAAGTGGGTTCCTTCTACGCTATTTTTTTTCTTTCATTCCCAGCACTTCTCTGTCCCTTTTCGTACTTCAGAAATTCAGTGAAGGAGGAGGGCAAGCTTGGAATTTGGACAACTTTTAGGGTATGGGGGAGAAGGAGATCCGTTGGTTGAGACATAGTTGGAAAAAATTTTTTTGCCTGGATTGTCCTGGATTGGAAAATGCATGGTGTGCAAAGTTCTCCACACACTTTGCAATCTTTTCTCCACCTTTGAGTCTGGTTCAAAGCAAACAGATGAAGCTGAGAATCAGAGAGGAAAACGGGGAATGGTAGAGTCAATATTTGTGGTTAAAATTTCAATTCCTCAGGAACTGGAGCAGTCTTCTTACCAATTGGAGGAACTTTTGAGAGAGAATTTGCTCCTGAAGCAGCAGCTGCAAGAAACTTTGAAGAATTCCCCGAGGGAATCGTGGTCCGAAGACACTTGCTGGGATGCAAATGGTGAGTTTTACCTGCCCCTATGTTCAATTCCTTTCTCCCAGATCACCTGGCCTTTGTTCCCTACACATTTGCAATTGAAAAAAAATTATATGTTTTTTTTTTCCTCCCTCCTGGTTGTAGAACTCCCTGAAGTGCCCCTTTTGCTGGACTGTGAGATGAAGGAGGCCGATCGATTGTCATCCCTAGAGAAGGAGAATTGGGAACGGCATAGGATGCAGCTTGGGTTGGGATTGAAGAGTATGGAAGCAGAGCTGAAGGACGCCAACCTTGATGGGCTGGTATGGAAGAGAGAGAGTTGTTGGACCCGGTCCTATCATTGGGGATTGGGCGTCATGGGTGGTGAGAATAACCTGGAAGAATAGGAGGAAGAGCTGCACTCAAAAAACAGTCAGATAAGAGAACTCTGAGTCCAGAGCAGAAATGTAATTTGAGAAAGTACCTCAGATTTTGCCCTTCCCTGGTTCTCTTGAAGGTAAATACAGGGAGAAGATGTCCCAAAGATGTTTTTTCAGGAGGCAACTGGATTTTGTGATTTTTATTTGGAAGACATTTCACTTCTTATCTGAGAAGCTCCTTCAGCTCTGACTGGATAGTGGGGATTAGAAGGATTTATACTCCTTGCAGACTGCTGGTCATTTGCATCCTTTTAGAGGGCCGTTGAGGCCACTTGGAGGTTTATCTGTGTCCTTGGGGTCACCGGAGTAATGCAATTGTGTGTGGAGAAGGCTCAGGTGATGCTCAGGTTTATCTGTGTCCTCAGGGTCACCTGAATAGGCTCAGATGACCCTGAGGACGCAAATAAACCTCCAAGTGGCCTCAACAAATGTCTAAAAGAATGCAAATGACTAATCCTGTTTCTTTTTGCAAATCTGCCCTCTTTTTTTGAAAATGCATACTTTTTCAGCAATGCATCAATTGATTTGTATACCACTTAGCCAGAACGATGGCCCAGCCACGCAGAAGATGGGAACACAGATGTTCAAGAACACAAACCAAGGATTTTGGCGCACCAAAAGACCGAAACGGAAGAAGGCCAGACACCAAAGCAGGAATCTGAGACCTCCGTAGCTGAAATGAAGGCTGCCTTGTCCAGAGCTCAGGCTCGCCTGCGGGAGTCTGAGCAGACGCGGGAGGCCGAATCGAGACACACAGCGAGTCTTGTGGAGAAGCTGAGGAGCATCCAAGCAGCATACGGAGAAGCCCAGGAGGAATGTGAGCGGTGGCACTCGGAGTCGACGCGCCTGGTGGAAGAGATCCAGGCTCTAGAGAGGGAGAAGGAGACGTTAAAAGCCGGATCACGGGTTCTGCAAGAGGCAGCCACCCAAGCTGAGGTCGACTCGAAGCAGGCGCAGCAAAGTCTTCAGAAGGAACGTCTTCAAGGCGCCCAGTTTGCCCAGAAACTCCGAGGAAAGGAGGAAGAGCTGGGCGAAGCTCAGCAGGAGCTCCAGAACCTGCAACGGAGCGTGGAACAACACAGGGTCACCTCGGCTCAGCTGCAGGCCGAGAAAGGGGCTTTGGAAGAGGCGCTGAGTGAAGCAGAGAGCGGCCGCCGGCAAGTGGACAAGGATAGACGGCGGCTGAAGGCCAAAACTCAGGCACAAGAGGAGGTGCTGGCTAAGCAGGGACGCCACCTGGCCCACCTGGAGGCTGAAACACGGCGGCAAACTGCCGAGCTCAGCAGCCTACAAGAGGTTCTCCAAAGTCTCGGGGAGTTGGAAGAGGAGAACGTGAAGTTGAGGAAGCAACTGGAGGACAAGGAGAAAGCCATCACCATGCTGGAGCAGGTGAGTGGGATCTGTAGGTTGTCCTCGGCTTACGACCGCAACTTGGCTCCCAATTTCTGTTGCTAAGTGAGAGAGGTGTCAAGTAAATTTGGGCCCTTCCTTGCCATGGTTGTTTGCTGAATCAGTGAGACTGTTAAGTGAGCAACACGGTCGCTAAGTGGACCTAAGTGGCTTGCCCCGTTGACGGAAGGTCATAGAAGTGTCTGAATTTCGATCGCATGGCCGTAGGGATGCTGAAACAGTCGTAAGTGTGAATAGCGGTCCTAAGTCTCCTGTGTTTTCAGTGCATTCGAAGGGTCACTGAACAAACTGTGGTAAGTTGAGGACTCCCTGCAATGGATGGGTAAATGGTAGGCCAGGTCTTTTGCTCACAGGATGTCTGATTGCGCTGCAGGAGCTGGCGAGAGAGAAGGCCGGGCCCTCCAAAGACAATGCAGCTGAGTTACGAGACCACCCACTGAAGGAACAGCAAAATCCTCAGCCAGAGACGGAGAGCAGGTCAGGCTGGGCCCAGCGCAGGAGGGGTTTTGCCAGGCATTGGGGATGTGGGGTGGGAGGGGGCTGAGACTGGACCCAGGGAAACCACGGGGCTATATATGGGTCTGGGGGAGCTTTTGTTCTGGTTTTATGGCTTGAGGGTGATGATGGTGTCATTTTGTGAGTGGCTGGGGAGGTTCTGGCAGATAAAATGGGCAGCTATATCGGGGGAAGGGAAGGGAAGGGGAAGGAAGAGAGAAAGAGACAGTCAGAGAAGGAAGAAAGGAAAGATAAGAGGAGGAAAGAGGAAGGGTAAGTAAGAGGAAGAAGGAAGGAAGGGAGAAAGGAAAAGAGAGGGAAAGGAAGGAAAGGAAGGGAGAAAGAGACAGAGGGAAAAGGAAGGAAGGAAGGAAGGAAGGAAAGGAGGGAAGGAAGGAAGGGAGAGAGGAAAAGACAGAGGGAAAGGAAAGGAAGGAAGGAAGGAAAGAAAGAAGAGAAGGGAGGAGGGAGGCTAAGAAGAGGAGGAAGGAAGGAAGGAAGGAAGGAAGGAAGGAAGGAAGGAAGGAAGGAAGGAAGGAAGGAAGGAAGGAAGGAAAAGAGGGAGGGTAATATCAGAAAAAGTGGGACGGAAGGAGAGAACAAGGGAGGGAAGGGAAGGGAAATCTGCATCCCAAACCCAGATCTGCATTTATAGACATTTATCAGTGGCCCAGAAACAAAACTGCTCTGACTAGATGAACCCTGAAGCCATTGCTGGGCAAAGCAGGGACCAAAAAGGAGTTTGTCCCACCCTCAAGTTCTTCATTCCGAGGACCTTCCAGAATTTTGCAGGGGGGGGGGTTATTTTGCTGCCTTCCAACCCCAGAGTGTGTGTGTGTGTGTGTGTGTGTGATGCACCCCCAAAATTGGCTTTTCTCTCTGCTGTCTCTCTTGCCTTGGCAGCCAAGCAAAGGCAAGGAACGGTTCCAAAAGCCAGTCAGAGAGCGCCCTCGTAGGGCGGATCGAGGAACTGCACCTCCCCAAGGAGCAACCGGTTCAAACTCAGGTGAGACCTGCCAAAAAGGTGATTTCCTTTCAGCCCTGCGGGGAAATACAAATAGTCCTCGGTTTACGACCACAATGGAGCCCCCACCCCACCCCCAAGTTCTGCTGCTAAGCGAGACCTTGGTTAAGGGAGTCTGGCCCCATTTTTCGACTTTTCTTGCCACCATCGTTAAGCGAACCAGCATGGCAGTTGCTGTGCCAGTCTGAAGGTCGCACAAGGGGATCGCGTGATCCCGGAAGGCACTGCCACCATGTCGTAAATACAAACTAGTTGCCAGATGTCCAGATTTGGATCCCACAACCCTGGGGATGGGGCAAAGTCGTAAGGGTGAAAAATGGTCCTGAGTCCCTTTTTTCAGTGCTTTTGTAACTTTGAATGGTCACTAAATGAACTGTTGTAAGTCAAGGGCTACCTCTGTTGCTAGGGCTACCGGTATAGGGTCTCCTGATTGAGCAGGGGGGGTTGGACTAGAAGACCTCCATGCTCTCTTCCAACTGTGTTCTTCTCTTACTCTGCTATTCTTTTTCCTTCCTTCCTTTTCTTCTTTCCCTTCGATCCATTTATCTACTCATCTTCCTTCCTTCTCCTTCCTTTTAATCTATTTATCTACTCATCTTTTCTTCCTTTTGATCTATTTATCTACTCATCTTCCATCCTTCCTTCTTCCTTCTTTTTGATGTCTACTCATCTTCCTTCCTTCCTTCCTTTGAATCCACCTATTTATTTATTTATTTATTTATTTATTTATTTATTTATTTATTCATTCATTCATTCATTCATTCATTCATTTATTTATTCATTTTCCTTCCTTTTGATCCATCTATTTATCTACTTATCTTCCTTCCTTCCCTCTCTCCCTCCCTTCTCCATCGCTGGGGGTTTTCAAGAGACTGGACCACCTTTTACCTGAAAGGATAGAGGGGCTCCTGCCTGAGCAGGGGGTTGGACTAAATGACCTCCAAGTTCCCTTCCAGCTCTATCCTAAATCCTGTAACACCCTTTCCCCTAACATGGGAGGAGAGCCTTTCAAAAATCTGGCACGCTGAATTGTCCTTCCTGCCAGGAGGCAGTTCTCCAGGCTGAGAATTTGGCACTTACCGGACGCCTGACCCAACTGGAGTCCCTGGCCAGTAGCCTGGAGACGGTGCTGTCGGGCCTGACGCGGCAAAAGGCAGAAGGCAAGGAAGAGAGCGGGAAACCCCAGCCTCAAAACACCACTTCGCAGGTGAGCTTCTGAGGAGCGAAGTCAATGGGAAGCGGGAGGCGGATTCATTTTAACGACCGCACAATTCACTTCACTACTGCACTGGAATTTTGCTTCACAATCTGGGGCCAGGAAAAGATCGTAAAATCGGATGTGACTTGCCTAACAAACTTGTAAATACATTTGAGGTGGTCCTTGACTTATGAACATATGTGGGACCAGACTCTCTGCTGCTAAGCCAGGTGGTTCTAACAGTGAGATGGGGCAGCATGAAGATTTTATAAATTAATCCATAAATGTTAAATGTGTTTGTTTACTTATAAATAAACTCAGCTCAGAGTTACCTTGAGGTAAGATGGGAGCCCTGTACATTTTATAAAGAAAGAATAGATAGATACACAGATAGATAGATAGATTAGATAGATAGATAGATAGATAGATAGATAGATAGATAGATAGATAGATAGAT
>BLBF01000081.1:7175914-7189232 GCA_015471245.1 Laticauda colubrina
TCTTCTCTTCTCTTCTCTTCTCTTCTCTTCTCTTCTCTTCTCTTCTCCTCTCCTCTCTCTTCTCTTCTCTTCCATTCTCTATTCCTATTCTATTCTATTCTATTCTATTCTATTCTAATTCTATTCTATTTCATTCCTTATTCTATTCCTATTCTGTATTTTATTCCATCCTATTTATTCTTTATTTTGCCCTGAAAGTGAGATGATCAAATTGTCCAAGCACCTGGGGTTTGACAGTGAATTCTTCCCAAACTTTTGGTAGGGTGACTTTGCCAGAAATTTATTTCATCTTATTTTTTTAATTTGTATCCCACCTTAATTATTTTTACAAGTTAAGGCAAGAAACATATCCAACCCGCCTTCCACCTCCAACCACAACCCTGTGAAGTGGATTGGGCTGAGATAAATGATTGGCCCAAAGTCATCCAATTGGCTTTCATGCCTAAGGCGGGACTAGAACATACAGTCTCCTGGTAATTGGCCCAAAGTCACCCGGCCAGCTTTTGTGGCTAAGGCGGGACTTGAACTCAGAGTCCGCTGGTAATCCAGCCGGCTTTCATGGTGAAAGGAGGACTAAAACTCACCGTCTTCTGGTGATTGGCGCATAGTCACCCAGCTGGCTTTCATGAGAGAGGCGGGATTAGAACTTGGTTGTTTTCTTGAAGATGTTTGTTTACCAAACTAGGCAACATTATCAGTGCTACAAGGAATATTTGCAGCAAACCCCAGTAGCACTGATGATGTTACCTAGTTTGGGTCATGAAACACCTGGAAGAAAACCACCAAGCTCAGAGAGCACCAAGGACCCCACAGTTCTCTTCTTCCTTCTACTACTCCTCTTCCCCTTCTTCTTCTTTTGCCCTCCTCTTCCTCCTCTTCCACTCTACAATCTCCACTCCCTTCTACCACTGATCATATCTAGTTGGGTCATGAAACGTCTGCAAGAAAACCACCAAGCTCAGACAGCATCAAGGACCTCCCCCCTAGTCTTCCTCCTCCTCCTCTCTACAAACCCCACTCTCTTCAAGCACTGATGATGTTACCTAGTTGGGCAACAAACGTCTGCAAGAAAACCACCAAGTTCAGAGAATTAAGCAAGGAGCCTGCATTTCATCCCTAAGCTACAGTTATCATTATTTATCATAATGTTTTGGAATGGAGAACAGAGCCACCTCTACATCAATAAAGTTTTCTGCAAGCCTCCAGAAAAACAGACAACCCACCTATGGATATCGACTGGAATTTCAGGATCATTTCAGTGATCGATTAATTTCATTTGCGCACCTGGCTCCCCTCATCCATGATGTCTCCCCCTCCCTTCCTTCCTCCCCACTGGCTTTCTCTGGCCTGACAGTTTCACCAGGTTGTAGCTAACTTATTTTGTGGGCTTGCTTTTTATTTTTCTGCATAAACCAGATTTTCAGGTGTGGGCATCGGAGGGCAAGAAGGGTTGGGGGGCATTGGAGATTAAAACAGATCATTTTGCACCCTCCTAAGTTCCCACTTTGGGCCCAGAAAAGAGGATTCTGGGGGCAGCCCCCTCCCTTAATCAGCAACCCCTTCCCCAACCTTCTCTGACTAATACCTTGCTTTCTCACAAGAGAGACAAGCCACTGTTTGTCTAGGGTTTCCTGCTCCAGCAATGGATTGGACTAGAAGACCTCCCAGGGCCCCCTCCCAACTCTAATATTCTAGATCCGAAGGAAAATATCTGTGCCTGTTTCCAGGGGTCAAGCAAGACCCTTGGCGGCACCAAACTGTCCTTTCTTTCCCCCCCCCCACCGAGGAAAGAGGGAGGAGGGCTGCAAACGGGAGAGGGGAGAAGAAAGCCCAAGCGCTCCGACTGCCCCCCAAAACCTGCGGCGCTGGCGAAGAGGCGCTGCGTCCTTTTTGCCTCTCCAACTGCAGGCAACTTTCGGGGAGTGGGTGGATGGGAGGAAGGGGTCCCGTAGCCCTCCCCGGGGCGGGTCTCCGGATTTTATTGTTATTTTTTTGCCTGCGCTTTCTCTCCTCCTCTCGCCCGGGCTCTCGCATTCCTGCCTCTTGACTCAGGCCTGGAGAAGACGAAGAAGAAGGCGGCGGCGGCGGCGGCGGCGGCGGGCGCTCGCTGCACCAGGAAGCGCGTGCGGCCCGCAGCATGTCAGGCGAGCGGAGGCAGCGCTAGACAGGCGAGGAAGGAAGGAGGAGGAGGAAGAAGAGGAGGGAGACGGCTCGGCCATGGAGGACGGCACCGAGGAGGAGACGGTGGAGCTGCCCCTGACCAACGGTACCCCGAGATCGAGGGGAGGGGGGGGGCGACGGCGGGGAATCCCACCGGGAGGGTCCCTCTCCCCCACCCCCCTTGCTGGAGCGCAAAGGGGACCTTGGAGACGCCAGCCGCGCCTAGGGCGCACCGCGCGCCCTTGGAGCCTCTCCAAGCCGGGACGCTCGGGGAAAGGGGGTCCCGAGAGGGGGGTGGTGGTAGGAGGCGGGGGAGGGGGGCTTGGAATGTCAGGGTGACAACTGGATCGCCCCCCCCGTTCCTCCTCCACCCCCGATCTGCTGGAGGGAAGGCGGCCGCGGAGGCCCGCGGAGTTCGGGGCGCAGGGAGGAGAGCGGGCCGAGACGGGGCGCGCGCCAAAGAGGGGTGTGGGGGTGGGGGACACAGCCTTCCTTCTTGGGGTTGGGGAGGGGTCTGGATCGGAGGGGATCGGGCTGCCACAGTTGCAGGAGAGATAGTGGAGGGGTGGGTGGGTGGGAATTGTTGTCAGAGACGCAGGGCGCGGGCATCATCCCTTGGGAAGCTGTCCTGGCTAGGAGCGCAGGAGGGGTCGTAGCCGGGGGGATGGGGGAACCCTCTCCCCGTCCCCGCCAATGCTGGACCGGCGGGCCACCAGTTGCTTCTCCCGCCCCCCCCACCCCCGCACCGCCAACTCCCGCCTGCCTGCTCTCGCTTTGCAAGAACAGAAGTGGAACCCAGAGCCGGGCAAAGACAGGGGGCTGCCTGGCAGCGCCAACCCCGTCCCCAGGACCCCCAGCTAGCCAGGCGACCCCTCTGCAAAGAGGCTGGAGCTGGCCAGGCCTGGCCGAGTGTTATTTTTCAAAGTGGGGGAAGCCCCGCCCCTTAATGGATGCAAGCCCCGCCTCTCCGCCCAGCTGGAACCGGGGCTCGTGTGTATGTGTGTGTGGGGGGGGGGGAGGTTGTTATATGTGCCTCTGAATCACCTGCCCACCCCCATCGGGATTGGCATGTGGGGGCGGGCTGGGGGCGCCAGAGAACCAGCGAGCAGCCGCGGTGCCTGCAGGCAGAGCCAGGTGGGTGGTGGGAGGCGGCGGGGTGTGTGTGTGTGTGCAGAAGGCTGTTTTTTTGGGGGGGGGGATGGGGGCTGTTTCACGGCTCAACGCCCCCTCTGCCTTCAGCATCTGAACACCCTTACGTGAAAGCGCTGTGAAACTTGTGCAAGGATGAGCAAAGACACCCCTGGCTTTAAATCAGGGGTGAACTGGTGCAAACTGGGGAAGGACCCCTCCCTCCCCACTGGGCTGGGGTCAAGCCTTAAAGCAGCCCCCCCCCCTTTGGCTACCAAGGGGTGAAGATTAAGGAACTCGCCTTTTTCCCATTTCCCGGTTTGAAAACTTAAGGCCCCCTCTGAGGATCACTGGCCGATCTCAGGAGAATCTATAGATCCATGTTTTCCAAAACTTGGCAACCTTGAGGATTTGCTGGCTGGGGGATTCTGGGAGTTGAAGTACACACACACACATACACACACACACCTCTCAAAGTTGCCAAGTGTGAAAAACATGGACCAATAGCACACTTAGCATGGACTGTCAAAAGCTGTCAAAAGCCGAGTTATACTGATTTTCTGTGTGAATGCAGTGCCTTCATCTTTGGGTGTTTGGGTTAAATATGTTGTCTGAACCCAGCTGTAGGCACAATGCATAGCCCCAACCCCTCCCCATTTGCCTCACTTGTCAATCAACCCCTCCCCTTCCAGGATTTCATTATCATAAATCTGGATGATAGAGCGATAAGGCCCAAACACACTTTTAACATGCTCTTTAAGCCAAGGAAGTTTTAAGTAAGACATCCTATTTGCATTTGTCAGAAATGGAGCCTCCAGCTAGCAAGGCAGTTTACCTTTGAGAACAGCGCACCAAGAAGACATAAGGACAGGACCTTGTTTTGTGAGAAGTGTTTGCTGGGTGTTTGGTAGGAGAGATGGATTACGGAATGAAAATTAGGAAATTAATTTATTCTTTAAAAATTAATTTAATTAATTAATTATTAGGAAAGAAATTTCTTTCGGACTTTCTCCTTTCAATTACCTTGATAGCATTTATAAAAGCTAAATAAATAAATCCACTTTTGCAAATCACAATGAGAAAAGAGCAGCCAGGATGGGATAGAATTAAAAAACTTTATTGTCACTTTAAATGTACACTAATCGGTATACGTTAAAAGGAAAATTTCCTTGCATTCCGTTCTCGAAAGATAACCATGATGCATGTACCCACACAGATAGAATGGGCTGCGTTCGTGGCTCTTCTGATTGTCTTTTAAACGTGGATTAATGATTACTCCAGAGACTCCGAAGGAGAAGGGAATGGTTTTAAAAGGGCCCTGTTTGTTTTTTGTTTTTTAAAATTAATTTTAAGTACACTGTGCTCAGAGAAGTTGAGTTGATGTGCAATGGAAGAAAATGTGGGGGGGAAACCCACAGATCCTTTTGGGATCTCATCAGCCGGGAAGATTTAAGCAAGGGCCGTGTTTGTGCATGGAAAAAAAAAAGGCCCTTTGGGCTGGTAGGCTTCAGGGCAAGTGTAGGCCCGCTTGTCTGTCTCTTGGCTAACCTGTGAGTCACCTGCCCGGAAATGGGGTGTCTCCCAGGAAATTGGGTGGGAAGGTGTGACTTGAGGGTGAGCAAAAGTTTCAGTGATGAGGAGGCACTGAGAGGTTGCCCCTTGGATCCCTTGGGAAGTCCTGGATCAACCTACCTCAGTGTTCCTTACTCTCAGCAACTTTAAAGTAGGTGGACTTCAATTCCCAGAATCTACCAGCCAGCATGAATTCCCAAAATTCACTTCATACATAGTTTTATGTGTGCTAAGCTGAGGAATTCTTGGAGTTGAAGTCCACTCATCGGTTGCAGGATCTGGGCCTGGCTAATCTAGGGAAGAGAAAGACCAGGGGAGACAGGAGAGCAGCCTTCCAATATTTGAGGGGTTGCCCCAGAGAGGAGGAAGGGGATCAAGCTATTTTCTAAAGCCCCTGAAGGCCAGACAAGGAATAATGGATGGAAACTGAACAAGGAGAGATTCAACCTGGAAATAAGGAGAAACTTTCTGACAAGGAGAACAATCAACCCATGGAACAGAAGTTGCCTTTAGGAGTTGTGGGAGAACCATCACTTGAGACTTTCAAGAAGAGATTAGACTCCCATCCGTCAAAAATGGTGTAAGGTCTCCTGCTTGGGCAGGGGGTTGGACTAGATGACCTACAAGGTCCCAAATTATCTGTTATGATCATTAAAGCACACTGGCTGGGGAATTCTGGGAGTCAAAGTCCACACAGTGTAAAACTGCTGAGTTGAGAAACACTGCCTCTCATGGAATACCAATTAGTGTGACCATTTAGTTCCAAAAATTAATCTAATAATTCAGGGAAGTGGGTTAGAGGGCTGCACTAGGTTGGGAAAAGATGGTCTAATGCAGTTAACCTTTAAAAAATTTATGTTGAAGGTCAAGTGTACAGGGGGGAAAATACTAGTAAGGACTCAGAAGTCTGAAATGGAGCCTTTATAATAAATACAGTCTGCTGTAGCCAAATTGCCAATGCTGGGCAATCAGGTAGTCTCTAAATCCAATAAAGTTAGTTATTATTATTGTGACCCTAAAGATTGAGAATTGCTGGGGGACTTTAGGAAGTTGTGGGGGACACCATATGGGTTTATTTATTTTTAGTTGATTTATAGAATAGGCTGCTCTGATCAGCATTCATTAGGAATGGCGTGAATATCAGGAGAATGGCACTGTGGTTATTTGTGGCGATTGTTATTCGAGCAGTCAATTGCTGGAGATCCATACTTTCGATTTTTTTTCAAGAGGCTTGTACTAGATGTTGTTGATAAACTGATCTTTGTCACTTGTTGTTTGTATCGTATGATGAATTATTGTAACTATGATTGATTTATCTATGATCTGTCACTTTATTGTTTACATGTATACAGAGAGCTTGTGCTCTGGAGACAAATTCCTTGTGTGTCCAATCATACTTGGCCAATAAAGAATTCTATTCTATTCTATTCTATTCTATTCTATTCTATTCTATTCTATTCTACATTCCATTCCATTCCACTCTACTCTATATTCTATTCTCTTTTCTTTTATCTTTTCTATTCTATTCTATTCTCCATTCTATTCCCCTTTCTCTTTTCTATTCTGTATTCTACTCTATTCTCCACTCTATTCTATTCTCTTCATCTTAAGTGCTTGCTTTCATGTTGTTTTTAAGGAAACTTTGTTTCCTTTACTTTTGAAAGCTTACTATTTCCCCTGGTTTGGCACTCCTCTCATACCTAAATAAATAAAATGTTGCTTTTAAAAAGAAAGAGATATGTTTGGTTTTGCAATTCTCTTGAAAGCATCTTTTCAAATTATCCAACCCAATTCTTGGGCTTAGGGGAATAAAAGGAGATAACTGTGCTGCCCGCTTAAATATTTTCATTTCCCCCCCTTTTTTTCAAATGGTTATTTTGCTTATCCCTGAGCTCCCTTGAAGCCTTGAGGACTTGTTCTCTTGTCTCTTGAATGGTCAAATTATCATTTTTTTCTTGCGACTACAAAGTCTGGAACTACGACTTGGAACCACAGCCCCAGCCTGAAAAAAGAAACTGGATCCAAATCACAGTGGCAAAGATTTCTAGTCCTCAAACGCAGGCTGGGAGTTCAGAGACAATTCTGCCCTGAAAAATGGGAGAGGGTTGGGCTACATGGCCTCTGTGTGTCCCTCCAAGATTAGGATTTTTTTACATGGAATATAATTGGGGTTTAAATTCTCGGGCTGTTGTGGTTTGCTGGCAGACCAGTGGAATCAGACAGTGGGGAAGAAAAGGGACCAGTCCGGGAGTCTGGAGAGGACTCGAACGAGGATCCTGCATCCGATGCAGAGATGGGGCCAGGACCATCTGGGAGTGGGGTGCTGACTCTGGAGCCTCTAGAGTCTGGCAGCAGCGAGGCAGAGGAACAAGGGGAGCCTGTTCCCAGTGCATGTATGCACAGAGCTGCCAGAAGGCAAGAGCAGCTGAGACAAAAGGGGCAACTCGGGAGTAAGGCTGGAAGGTGATTTCCCCTCCCATATGGTATAAAGGACAGGCAAAGGTGATGAAACCTTTGCAGGAAGCAAAGTCATTCGTTCGGTTCAGATTCATTCTTGAAGCTCTTTGGGCTTTGATTGTTGTTTTTTTCTAGTTCATTTGATACTTCTATTATTGGCAGCACTTCACAGAAAAGAAAAGTGGGTGCTTATCTTGAGGGACTGTTTGAGCTTCATTACTGGCTGGGAATGAAAATAATTCCCAGTGTCACAATAAAACAAGACTTGTTTTTAAAATAAGCATGCATGTAATTACGGTCTCGGAAGCCTCGGTTGGAACATGGGCTGGGATAAAAAGTCTGGATTTTTTATTCTTTTATTAGCGGGATAACACATGCGTGTCTTGTCTCCCTTTCCCCTGGTAGCAAATTTAACTGGGCACGATGAAGAGAAAGTGGGGATGGAAAATTTTGAACTGCTAAAAGTTCTGGGGACGGGAGGTAAGTGCAAACCATGTTTACAAGGTGTTGTTGTTTTTTTTAGCAAGCATTCCTTTCACTCTCTGCCTGCCTCATTGATAGAGACAGCATTTTTTATACCAAAGGGAGAAGACGAAAAAAAAAACCATGAAGAACCTCAAAATTGCAGCTATTTTTCACTCTGATTCAGGGGGAGGGATTGAAAAATGGAGCTCGAAGGGAAACGAAATACACCGCATCCTCGAATTACGACTGCCCGTCGAACCCCAAATTTCCATTGTTCAGCATGATGCTTTGTTAAAAAGGGAAGTTTGCCCCTTTTACGAGCTTTCTTGCCACTGTGGTGAAGTTGAATTTCATTTCAATTTCATTGTACACATGTTGTGCATTGACAATAAACGTTTGATTTGATTTGAGTATTTAGTAACACAGTCGTTAAGTGAATCTGGCTTCCCAATGACTTTGCTTGCAAGAAGATTGCAAAAGAACTGTCAGAATTCTGGCAGTTACCCTCAATTAAATCATGAATCTTGAACCAAACTTCCAAAACTTCAAAAGGATTTATTGGGAGTTAACATACTGGCATTGCCTAGGTGTAGCCGACTCTGAGGCACATCATTCATTGTCACCCTTGACCCTGGTTTTCCCCCCACCCGTCTGGGTGTATCATATTTAATATTCTCCAATGGGACACCTCCATAGCCCAGAGGCACCAATCATGCTCTCCAGTTAGATATTTGCAAGGCAGACACTTCAGTCACCTAGTTACTATCTTTGATAAACTTTTTATGGAATGCGCTTTCGATTTCCAATCTGCCGCACTGCTCTTTCAAACCCCTTCCCCCCCCCCTTTCTGTTGGCAACTCTAAAAAAGACCATAAAAATATTGCATGAGTTGACAAGGAGACAACCCCACTGTGACCGTCATAAATAGGAGCCAGGTGACAAGCATCCTAATTTTGATCCTGTGACCATGAGGATGGCGCAACAGCTGTCAGTGTGAACAACGGGCCTAAGTTGCTTGTTTTGGTGCAGTCATAACTTTGGTCACTAAATGAATGGTTGGAAAGCAAGGACCACTCACGAAGCCCAGCCTCCTTTATTGCTCTTCCTTCTGCCCTTCAGCCTACGGGAAGGTGTTCCTGGTCCGTAAACTAACCGGCCACGACACCAGCAAGCTATACGCCATGAAAGTGCTGCGCAAAGCGGCCATCGTTGCCAAAGCCAAAACAACTGAGCATACGCGCACTGAACGGACCGTCCTGGAGCACGTCCGCCAGTCGCCTTTCCTCGTGACGCTGCATTACGCCTTCCAGACGGATTCAAAGCTCCATCTGATTCTTGGTAGGTGGGGAGAATTGGGGCTGGAGAAGAAATGGCAGGATGAGATTGGGAAGGGGGGGGGGATGTTGGCCGGCGCTAAGGGTTCGATCCGAGTCTCTCCCGCTGCTTCCTTCCCAGATTACGTGAGCGGCGGAGAGCTGTTCACTCACTTGTACCAACGGGACCATTTCTCGGAGGATGAAGTACGGTTTTACAGCGGGGAGATCATTTTGGCACTCGAGCATCTCCACAAGGTGAGAACTCTTTCGTTTATTGGTTTCTTAAATCTTCTAGGCTGCCCATCTCTGCTGAAGTAAAGGATAGGATAGGAATAGGATAGAATATAAAATGTAGAATAGAAATAGGAGTGTAGAGTAGAATGGACTAGACTAGAATAGGAGTAGAGTAAGTAGAGTGTAGAGTACAGTAGTGTAAAGTAGAATAGAATAGTAGAGTAGAATAGAATAGCAGTAGAATAGGAGTACAGTAGAGTGTAGAGTAGAGTAGAATAGAGTGTAGAGTAGAATAGGAGAGTGTAGAGTAGTGTAAAGTAGAATAGAATAGGAGTAGAATAGGAGTAGAGTAGAATAGGAGTAGAGTAGTGTAAAGTACAATAGAATAGGAGTAGAGTATAGAGTAGAGTAGAATAGAGAAGAAGAGGAAGGAGAATAGAATGGAATAGAATAGAACAGAACAAGGAATAGAAAAGAGTACAAAATGTAGAATAGAATAGAATATAGAATATAATATAATAATAGAACAGAATATGGAACATAGAATGTAGAATGTGGAATAATAGAATAGAATATAGAATGTAGAATGGAACAGATTCCTTTAACATGAACTTGATTCCTCTAAGCCAGCATTGATAGGGAATGTTGGCTTGGATAAATTTCACATGCCAAAGTTCCTGCTGCAAGATGCAACAGTTAAAATCTTATTGCAAGTAGTCCTTGAGTTACGACCGTTCGTTTTTTGGCTGTTTGAAGTGATGAAAGCACTGGGGTGGTGGTGGTAAAAGAGGCTTATGTCCGGTCCTCAAATTTATGACCCTCCAGTTTATGACACCTCCCCCCATGGTGCTGTGATTTGAGCGCTTGGCAAAAGTTATACAATTATAACAGTGGCCTTGGATCACGTTGATCACCATTTCTGACCTTTGAAGCCAGCTTCCGAGAACCAAACGGGGGAAGCCGGCAGGGAATGTTGCAGAGTCAGGGTCCTATGATGTCTCACTTAATGACCGTGGGTGATTTATCTGACAACCCCATTATAAACTGCGCTGCTTCATGAATTCACTGTCAGATGATTGCGGTTTTGTTGGCACAAGGGGCCAAGGAGTTGCCTTTCTCGTTCCTCAGCTTGGCATCATTTATCGGGATGTGAAGCTGGAGAACATCTTGCTCGACAACGAGGGCCATGTGGTGCTGACCGACTTCGGCCTGAGCAAGGAATTTGTGACGGAGGATGTGAGTTTGGATTGTTTGGGAAAGCTCCCATCTTCCCCGAATGGCATCGGTTGGTGGTCTGGTTCCAGGGATCGGAGTTTAGGCCAGGGGGTCTTCAACTTCTGGGAGTTGAACTCCACTTGTCTTAAAGTTGGCCAAGTTTGGGGACCCCCCCCCCCGGCTTAGACGGAACTGAGTAGTAATGGGCAGCGGGTTGGGAGTCGAGTCTTTGTAGGTGAGACCAGCATTGCTTGGAGAATCAGCTCCAGGGAGTAGTGGCCAGTTTTTGCCAGAAATTGAGAGGATGCTGTGGACTTCAATTCCCAGGATTCCCCATGGCTGGCTAAGGAATTCTGGGAGTTGAAATCTCCAAGTTGCCAAATTTGGAGAGGCCTTGACTAGATAATCCTCAGTTCTGATCTGGTTGCTGGTTTCTTCTCTTCTTCAGTCTTCCAGAAAATGTGACTTTTTACTGATTGTCATCGAAACTCATTTTTCCTTCCTTCCTTCCTTCCTCTTTCTTTTCCTTTCTTCTTCCTTCTTTTCTTTCTTTGTTTCTATTCCTTCTTCTCCTCTTCCTTCCTTTTTCTTTGTTTCTTTTCCTTCTTTCCTTTTTCTTTTCTGTTTCTTCTTCCTTCCTTCCTTTCTTCATTCTTTGTTTTCCCTTCCTCTTTTTTCTTTGTCTCTCTCCTCCATTCCTCTTTTCTTTTTCCTTTCTTTTTTTCCCTTCTTTCCTTTATCTTTCTTCATCCTCTTCTTTCTTTTTTCTTTCTTTTTTTCTTTCTCCCCTCTTTTTTCCCTTTTTTCTTTCTTCTCCCTTCCTCTTTCTTTCTCTTTCTTTTTTCTTCCTCCCTCCCTCCTTCTCTCTTTCTCTTTCTCCTTCCTTTTCTTTTCCTTTCCCCTCGCCACAGAAAGAACGGACCTTCTCGTTTTGCGGCACCATCGAATACATGGCCCCCGAGATTGTACGCAGCAAAAGTGGACACGGCAAGGTGAGAAGCTTGACATAAAATTCTCCGCCAGAGGGGCCAGAGCCCGGAAAGCAGGTTTCTCAAGTATCAGAGGGAAAAAAGGAGGCAGCATTAATGGTCTGTGCAGAAGCTTTCGATAAAGTCACGGTGGAGAAGCTTTTTCCAGTAGAGGGGAAGAAATATCTTAGGGGGAGCAAGTGGAAGAAAGCAGAGTACAGTAATCTTTGACATACGACCAAAATTGGGACCAACATTTTACATTGCTACATCTGTGAAGTGAATCGTCCCAATTTTACGGCCTTGCATTTGTCAGTTGTTAAATGTATCACACAGTTTGTCAACTCATAAAATATTTCTATGCTCTTGTTAGAGTTGCCAACAGAAAGGGAGGAGGGGGAGTAGTTTGACAGCTTGCAAACTGAAACTGCATTCCATCAATGTTTTCAAAGATAGTAACTAGGCAACCAAAGTTTCCGCCTCGCAAAATTCTAACTGGAGTGCATTGATGACTCTGGGCTATGGAGGTGTCCCATTGGAGAATATGAATTATGATACACCCAGGGGGTGGGGGGGAAAATAGGGTCAAGGGTGACAATGAATGATGCGTCTCAGAGTTGGCTACACCCAGGCAGTGCCAGACATGTTAACTCCCAATAAATCCTTTTGAAGTTTTGGAAGCTTGGCTCGAGACTCATGATTTAAATGGGGGGAACTGCCGGAGCCCTGACACAGTTGTAAAGTGAATCATTCAGTTGCTAAGTGAATCCAGATTCCCCAGCCGTTAATTTTGATTGTTGGAAGCCAACAAAAAAGGTCACAAATGGGGAAATCATATGATCCCAGGACACGGTAACCATCCTAAATGCAGGCTGGTTGCCTGAATTTTCATCAGGATGACGTGTCAGTCGTAAGCGTGAGAACTGCTTGTCTGTCCCTTTTTTTCAATGCTGTTGGAACTTCAGTCACTAAACGGACATTTGTAAGTCGAGGACCCCCTGTATTGTACCAGTCCTGAGTTGCCTTCTCCCCCCCCCCCTTTGCAGTCTGTGGACTGGTGGAGTTTGGGAATCCTGGTTTTTGAGCTCCTGACCGGCGCGTCTCCTTTCACGCTCGAAGGGGAGAAGAACTCGCAGGCGGAGGTCTCCAGGTGAGGTGGGGAGAAACTGGAAGATTTGGGGGAGACAGGGAGGGGGGCAGGTAGCCAATGGAATGAGGGGCAAATCCAAACCAGATGCAGGAGTGATGGAAGGAGTGGGGGAGAGAGAGGGGGGGAGGGAGGGAGGGAGAGAGAGAGAGAGAGATTGAAGTCGACAGACGTAATTTGATTCCCAGGGAGAAAAAAAAATCATAATCCAAGCAAAACCCATGAAAAAAAATTAAAAAGTGATATTTCAATGACTCCTTGCTGGCTACCAATGGACCAGCGGAAAGTCCGTATTCAGGCCAGGCACAGATGCCTGGCTAGGAGGGGACATTTTTATACACCTAAAAGGGATTTTTCCCTGCTGTTTCCAACTTCTTGAGCCTTGGTGGCACAGTGATTAGAGAGCGATACTGCAGGCTACTTCTGCTGACTGCCATCTGACTGCAATTTGGCAGTTTGAGTCTCACCAGGCTCAAGGTGGACTCAGCCCCCCGTCCTTCCGAGGTCAGTCAAGTGAGGGCCCAAAATTGTTGGGGGCAAGAGGCTGACTCTGTAAACCGCTTAGAGAGGGCTGTGAAGCGATATATAAATCTAGGTGCTATTGCTATTTTCCTTCCTTCCTTCCTTCCTTCCTTCCTTCCTTCCTTCCTTCCTTC
>BLBF01000081.1:7189242-7237313 GCA_015471245.1 Laticauda colubrina
TTCCTTCCTTCCTTCCTTCCTTCCTTCCTTCCTTCCTTCCTTCCTTCCTTCCTTCCTTCCTTCCTTCCATCCATCCATCCTTCCTTCCTTCCTTCCTTCCCTCCCTTCCCTCACAGGAGTTAAAATACACTATTGCAGGCTAACTCTGCCCATAGCCAGGAAGTTTGATCCTGACCGGCTTAATGTTGATTCAGCCATCCGTCCTTCCGAAGTCATTAAAATGAGGACTCATTTGACTCTGTAAACTGCTTAGAGGGGGCTGTAAAGCACTGGGAAGTGGTATATAAGGGCTATTGCTATTGCTATTCTAGACGGATCCTGAAGTGCAGCCCACCCTTCCCATCACTCATCGGCCACGAGGCCCGCGACCTGCTGCAGAAGCTCCTGTGCAAAGACCCCAAGAAACGCCTGGGCTCCGGCCCGACGGGGGCCCAGGAGATTAAAGAGCACCCCTTCTTCAGGGTAAGGTTTGCGAGTCCTACGCCTGCCTTTGAGACGCGGAGCAGGGTTGATCAGCCTTTCCCTCCAGAGTCCTTTCCCAGAAAATTGTGCACGCAAAGGATTGGGAGAACCGATTGTCACTGCACAACGCCTGGTTTTATTGTGCTTTGTTGGGGTTTTATTTTTGTTTAGAGCAGGGATCTCTAACCTCAGCGACTTTTAAGATGTGTGGACTTCAACTCCCAGAATCCTCTAGTCAGAGTTTTGGGAGTCAAAGTTCACTCATCTTCAAGCATGTTAGCTGAGGAATCCTGGGAATCAAAGTCCACCCATCTCAAAATTGCTGAGGTTGGGAAACAACTGAGCTGGTTTATCTTTGCACCCTAGTTATATCTTCTCCCCAATATTTCCCCCCCTCCAGGTTCTGGACTGGGTTGAACTAGCAGCGCGCCGGGTCAGGCCGCCGTTTAAACCCCTCATTCGCCACGAGTTGGATGTGCGAAATTTTGCCGAAGAATTCACCAGCTTGGAGCCCATCTACTCTCCAGCTGGGACCCCTCCCAGCCTAGACCGTGTCTTCCAGGTGCGTCCCCCCAAATGCCATATTTCCTTAGGTATTGAAGATGGCTGACCTCATTTTATAATGGTATTCTTAAAACAAAAAACAAAAAAAACCAGCACTTTCCATAGTAAGGCAAAACTTAACAAAACTACAGCAAAACCTGACAAAACTACCAAGTAATGGGTTCGTTTAACCACTGCGGCATTCACAATTACGACTACTGGGTTCATTTAACAGCCAACGCAAAAAGCATCGTAAAATTGATATCAATTGATAGATTGATAGAATATCAATTGATATTCTGTGGTATTCTAATTGATAGAATATCAATTGATATTCTATGGTGTCATTAAAACTGTAATAGGCAGGCAGTCGTAATTCGAGGACTCTCTGTCAATGGATAGGTTTCATTGCAAGCGTTTGTGAAAAGGTTTTAATATTTGCAGCAATATGTTGTTAGTCTGTTAATCCCATCAATTATGTTCTATTGGTGTTAATATTCGTGGCAAAATAAAATTTCAGGGTAGGGAAAATGACAGGCTAATATTCTCAGACCTCAAGTCCCAGAGCAGGCACCTTGGGAAGTGTAAGTTCAAGGCAATAACATTAAAATGAAGTGACCAAAATTGTCATTTTGCTGCTTTGGATTGCTCTATGTATTCAAACTTGCTGGACAAGGGGCCGCAAAGAACTTGAACATGGGAGGATTCAGTGAACATAAGCCGCAGGGAGAAGGGAATTGATCAGAGGGCTTTTGAAAAGATCTTTCCGAGATGTTAAAAAAAGGCCAGAAAAATTGTGGTTTTCACTTTGAAACCAAATGGGGCCGTTTTTTTTTTTCTTTCACGATCTAAATCATTTCAGGAAGTGCCCTGCACAAACTTACTCATCTGTGAAGATGGTAGAACAGAATAAAAATAGGTGTTTTTTTTCCCCATCTTGGAGGACTAGATTTTTTGGGGAGGGCTTGGCAAGTTTCAAAATGTTCCTTCAAACTTCCTCCTTTTCCTTAGCAACTGGCCAGCAAACGGTGTGTAGATCTCTTGCGGGCTGGGCTGAAATTTCGGGGGTCTTTTAGGCGAAATGACACCCCAAGTACTGGGGTGCTCTTAATAGTTCAAAAAGAAATGTTTGACTGCTCACCTCCTGTGTGAGAATGCCAAGAGGGGCAATCCTCGACTTAACAACCATTTATTTAGCAACTGTTCAAAGTTACAAACAGGTCCTCAAAAATGTGACTTATAAACTGACGCCCACTGAAGTATCCTTGGGTCATGTGATCAAAATTCGGGTGCTCGATTCACCCAACAAATTTTGATTCCCCCAACGAAAGGCGAGTGGGTTGGAAAAATATATAATGGTGATGGGTAAAGAGATGGAAGATTCATGCCTGGATGTCAACTTTATGCTTGCTGATCTTGTGCAAATCAAAATACAGAATAATAGAGTTGGAAGGGGCCTTGGAGGTCTTTTAGTCCAACCCCCGGCTTAGGCAGGAAGTTCCTCCTGAGTTCCAGGTTGCTTCTCCCCTTGATTAATTTCCCTCCATTGTTTCTTGTCCTGCCTTCTGGTGCTTTGGACTCCAGAATAGGTTGACCCCCCTCCTCTTCTTTGGGGCATCCCCTCAGATATTGGAAGACAGCCGTGATGACCCAGAGTGTAACAAAAACATAACAACATCCAAAACGTAAATAAATGTCCTTTAATGCCTCCAACTTGGCCCCACTGTTCAATAATTTTCAGTTGGAGATAAAACATACTCAAAAATAGCCTTCAAAGGAAAGTAATACAGTCCAAACTTAATGAGCAGATAGAAGTGAAAAAAAAAAAAACCCAAACAAACTACAATGAAGGAATTTCCACAATGACCAGGATAAGTAATTACCAACTTCAAGGCACAGTCTGTTAGAAGGATGCCAACCAAAATAACTTCAGCCCAAGATAAAACACACTTTGCTTCTGGCAACCCTGTGTTTTAACTCTCTTTTATATACTATTCTCCCCAGCTGCAACCATTGAGGGAGATCATGGCCGCTTCCTCTCTCGTAAGCCAAGTTGTTTCCTTCTCCATTCCTCCCTGTGTGTCCTAGGATGCAGAGGGGATGGGCCTGGTTCTTTCTTTGACTGCCCAGCCAGCCTCTGTCCTTCCCCAGCTTCCTCCACAACCTCTGGAGCCACACCTCCACTCCCTGTCTGCTGTTCCTCCTCTCCCTTAGAGTCCAACTCTACCAAGGGCATGACAACAGCTCTCGCATCACACACACCCCAAATTCTTCCCTTCCTGAGGCTAGACGTATTGAATTTCCACATTTCTCTCTGAGGCTGAGTGTTTGCAATGCTCTTCCTACTTTTTCTTTCCAAAAGGGATATTCCTTCATTGCCCCATCAATCCTCTTCAACCGTAATGCTGTGACTGCTGACGTACTTGAGGCAGCATATGAGGGGGAGCGTCCCGGAAGATCTGCGGTGGCCCGCAGTGCCATGATGAAGGTAAGGGGGGAACTGTCCTCGGAAGGAGAAGCAGGAAGTCATAGGAGAGTGATGTCAACTCATAAAACATTCCTCGGCCTGTTTTAGTAGTTGCCATTAAAAAAAAGGTGGGGCGGAGGAGGAAATCTGGAAGAGCAGTGCAGCAGTTTGGAAGCAAAAGCACATTCCAACTCTTCTCTTTAAAAGATTGTAACTAAAATACCAGAGTTTTTGCCCGCAAATATATTTAATTGGAGAACGTGAATGATGACACCTAGGCCATGAAGTGCTCAATTGGAGAACCTGGTTTATGAGACCCTCAAGGGGGAGGGTGGGGAAACAGGGTCACAGGGGACTGGAAATGACGTATATCATAGTTGGCTTCATACAGGGCTGCCAGTATGTCACCTCTAATGAATCCTTTTGCAGTTTTTTGAAGTTTGGCTCGAGAATCATGATTTAATTAGGGCAACTGCTGGAATCCTTCCTGACAAGTGGGGCAAATTTTGCGGATGGTGGAACTGCTCAATATCTATATATATAGAGAGATAGAATTCTTTATTGGCCAAGTGTGATTGAACACACAAGGAATTTGTTTTAGTGCAAATGCTGAATGATGAAATATGACGATGAAATTCCTGGCTTACAAACCAGAGGGGCTGGGTTCACACAACTCACTTCGAACACTGCACTGCAATGGGGATGTCTGAAGTTTCCCGGGTCTTATTGAAGTACAGATAGTCCTCGAGTAATGACCAGAGTTGAGCTCCAAATTTTTGTTGTGCTAAGTGAAACAAAAGTGAATTTTGCCTCATTTTACGAGCTTTCATGCCACTGTTGTTAAGTGAATCACAATTGTTAATAGGGTGGTTGTTAAGGGAATCTGACACCCCCGTTCGACTTTACAACCTGCTTAATGACTGCCAGGGCTTGTGACTGTAACTTTGGAGTGAATTATGTTTGTAAGTCAAGGACGACCTGTAGAAAATGACCAGGTTCCTGCCAGGAAGTTGAAAGTCAAAAGTTTTCATGATAGGCCAGGTGTTAATTGGATCCACAGAGTTTGTATGCATTTGAGGTCATTTAGAAGCCAAATTAAGTGATTCTACTTGCAATGCGAAGAGCAAGGATCACCATTCTCACTTACTAACTCCCTCCTTCTCTTTCCTTTCTCTCTCTCAGGATTCTTCATTCTTCCAAAAATACGAGATGGACTTGGTGGAGCCTCCCCTAGGTGAGGGAAGCTTCTCTGTCTGCCGCCGTTGCCGACATCGACAAAACGGGATGGAATTTGCGGTCAAAATCATCAGCAAAAGGTAGCAAATTTCTGTTTCTTTTCTCTAAAGGGCGTTTTGCCCCTTAACTAGCCTTATCCATCCAGAAAGTTCTATTTTATTTTATATTTTATTTTTATTTTATAATTTATTTTATATTTATATTTCATACTTTATCTTTATTTTGTATTTCATATTTTATCTTTATTTCATATTTTATTTGATAGATTTTTATTTTATTATTTATTTTATTTTATTTTAATTTTGGTTCTTTTTATGCTGAGTCGATTTCGGATTTCTGACCCAGAAACTCCTGCTTGGATGCAGCACGCAAAATGCCCCAGGGAAGCTGTGAGCAGGGGCATTTATACACATGGCCTCAGCCAATCAGGAGGGACTGATGGAAGCAGCCAATCGGAAACGTCTCCTAACGCTCCGCCTTTTAAAGGGACAAAAACCCTAACTGGTGTTTTGCTTATTCAAGCCTGCAACAGTTGAAATTTGTCTATACTGCTAAGGGCTCAGTCAAATCTTGAGTCAGATTTAAGTGGGTGGCCTGGGTTATTAATATCAGCTAGCAAGGGAAAAATCCATTTTCAGTCCTGTTGCTTCAATGAGAACACGACACGTGGCGTGCGAAGACCGAGAAAACTTTTTCACTCCTGATCGGGCTTGTGTTCGAATCCCTGAAATTAAGAAATCCTCCTTTGGGTAGGGAGGTCAGGTCAGAGGTGCTGCTAAGCTAGCTGAAGAGAGTGTTGCTAAATTAAAACTGGCGCTGCGCCGAAAACAGAGGCTGATGGATTGCAAAGGCACTGAAATGGGGGGTGGGGAAAGGACTTTATGGTTGTGGAATGGGCTGTGATGGGACGGTGGCATCTTTCTCCTCCTCTTCCCCCGGTTCAGGATGGAAGTCAACACCCAGCGAGAGGTGGCGGCTTTGCAGATCTGCGAAACTCATCCGAACATCGTCAAGCTTCACGACGTTCACCACGACCAGGTGAGGATCCTCATTCTTGGGAGAGGCAGCCTCTCGAGAAAACCCAACCTGGTTAAGGCTTCATCACTTGAAACTTTCAAGAGGCTGGACTGCCATTTGTCAGAAATGGTGGTAGGGCAGCGGTTGCCAACCAGGGGGGCGAGGACCGCTGGTGGTCCGCAAGAAAATTTTGGTGGTCTGCAGACAAATGTTACCCTTAAAGTGATTAATCCAGGCAATGCGGGAACACAAGGCTTGCGTCGCTTGCATTGCGAACAACATGAGGTAGTGAGGGAAGGAGGGAAAGGGGGAACTTGCCCCACTCATCCAACATGTCTGGCCTGGCCATGGGCTGCTCCTTTCTGCTTCTTTCTTCTTCTGCTTTTGGCTGCATGCAAGGAAAGCAGCAGAAGTCTGTCTTTCTCTCCCCCAAAACTCCATCAGAAATGAGTCTTTGGGACCCTGCAAGGCCTCCTGCTCCAAGAGGCTGCGCCGGCACGACAAGTTTCACAAAGACTCATTTCTGGTGGAGTTTGAGGGAGAGAAAGAAAGTTTTCTGCTGCATCTGCTGCTTTCCTTGCATGAAGCCAAAAGTCTCTCTCTCTCTCTCTCCCTCCCTCCTTCTCTGAGAACACAGCTGGAGATGGTATCCTGCGATCCCAAATAAAGAATGATCAATCAGTAAGAAAACGGGGTGGGGAATTTTCCTGCAAACGTTTTCTTGGGATTTTCCCAGGATCTCTGGTCTGCAGGATTTAAAATTATGAGTTTGGTGGTCCCTGAGGTCCAAAAGGTTGGCGACTCCTGATAGAGTGAGCCACAAGGCAGACGACACTGACAAAGATTACACGTCGAGTACTAAACCAATGATGAGTAATGGGACAGAATTATCCATGTCTTAAATGTGTCGAGTAGCCAATTTGATGAGTTTCAAAGCCGTTTTGAGTACCAAGGCGCCGCTGTATGTTCCTTTTTGTCCTTCTTTGTCTGTAGTATCACACGTACCTGGTGATGGAATTGCTGAGGGGCGGGGAGCTCCTGGACCGCATCAAGAAGAAGCAGCACTTCAGCGAGTCGGAAGCCAGCCAGATCATGCGCAGCTTGGTCTCCGCCGTCAGTTTTATGCACGACTCGGGCGTGGTGCATCGGGACCTCAAGCCCGAGGTACGCTAGGAAAAGGGGAGGCTGGGTTCCCAGGGAAGCCACTCGGTGAAAGAGCCCAAAATTGCATTTATAGAAGTTTTCTGTTTTCAACCTGACCCGCTTTTTTTCTTTTTCTATTTGCTTGAAAGCCGAATTGCAAGATAGCAATAGCAATGGCACTTAGGCTTATATACCTCTTCACTGTGCTTCACAGCCCTAAGCGGTTTAGAGAGTCAGCCTCTTGCCCCTAACAATCTGGGCCCTCATTTTAATGACCTTGGAAGGACGGGAGGCTGAGTCAACCTTGAGCCTGGTGAGATTTGAACTGCCAAATTACAGGCATCTGGTAGGCAGCAGAAGCAGCCTGCAGTACTGCATTCTAACCACTGCACCACCGCAGCTCACCGATGTCTATTTTCTTGTGCTTTTTGGATAAAATGTCTGTCGCTGGTTTCAGGATCAGAAATGGTGAAATACGATCTGAAGTGCAGTGAATGAACGTTTGATAAAAGTTGCGAGAAGACCAATATGTCGAAAATGAGCTGTATTATTTTGAAATGTATAATTGTAGTTTTGTTTCAAAAAAAAGTTTAAAAGTTTCCATAGCAAGTAAATCATATCAAGCAATATTTGGAAGCCAACTTTATAGAGTTATGAGCGTATCCCGAGAAGACTGCAAACTATCCCTGGATCAATTAACCATGTTGCCACAAACCATGTTTAAACCCATAGGGCAAGCCACAGAAATTCCCTAATTTAGCGCTCAAGGACTAACAATACAAGCATTTATGACTGCAATGGAGCTTATGTCGCGAAGGGAGAAATTTCTTAAGCAAGTTTTGTCCCATTTTACGACTTCCCTTGCCCCGTGTGTTTTGCAAGTCACCGCAGTCGTTAAGGTAGTCACATGGTTGTTAAGTGAATCCAGCTTCTCCCACTGACTTTGCTTGTCGGAAGGCCGCAAAAAGGGACTGTGTGACCTGTTGTAAATGCGAATCAGTTGCCAAGCATCTGAATATAAATCACGTGACCGAAGGGATGCTGCCAACAGTTGTTAAGTGTGAAAAACAGCCATAGGTCCCTTTTATTCAGTGCTGTCGCAACTTCAGTTGCTCAAGGAACTGTCGTAAGTTCGAGGACTACCTTGTAATGCTTTGTGACTTTGCTCCTAGAATATTCTCTACGCAGACGAGTCGGAGGGCGCTCCCGTGAAGGTGATCGACTTCGGCTTTGCCCGCCTCTGCCCTCAGAATTCCCAGCCCATGCAGACCCCCTGCTTCACCCTCCAGTACGCGGCCCCTGAACTTTTGCAGGACGGGGGTTATGACGAGTCTTGCGATCTCTGGAGCCTGGGTGTAATTTTGGTAGGTTGAACCCGTCAGAAGGGACAGGGAGAGCCGTTCATCAAAGTTGTCAAGCGAAGTTTGTGTACGGTATATCTAAGTTACCAATGAGGGGCCCTTGATTGCTCTCCAAGCTTGGCTGGTTTCTTGCAGACGTTTTGTTGCCCAACTGGGTCACGTCATCAGTGTTAGAAGGGAGTGGGGATTGAGGAGGAGAAGGAAAGGAGGAGGAAAAGAAGAGGAAGAGGAAAAGGAGGACGACTGTGGGGTCCTTGGTGCTCTCTGAGCTTGGTGGTTTTCTTGCAGACATTTCATTACCCAACTAGGTCACATCATCAGTGCTAGAAGGGAGTGGGGATTGGGGAGATGGGGAGTGGGGGGGGGGGGGGGGAGGAGGAGGAGGATGACTGTGGGGTCCTTGATGCTCTCTGAGTTTGGTGGCTTTCTTGCAGATGTTTCATTACCCAACTAGGTCACATCATCAGTGCTAGAAGGGAGAGGGGTTTACAGGGAGGAAGAGGAGGAGAACTGTCAGCTAGCACTGATCATGTTACCTAGTTGGGTCATGAAATGTCTGCAATAAAAACCCACCAAGCTCAGAGAGCACTAAGGATCCCTCCTTTCAACCCTGAGCTACAAATATTCTCCCTTATTGATATAAGTACGAAGCATTGATGGTGGCTTTTTTGCAATCCAAAATATTGGCGTTCAAGACCCAACATTCCCCCAGCCAGCAGAGCCACGGCCATCTTGGCCAGGAGGGGAGGAGGACTGTGGGAATTGAAGTGCAGCAGAGTTGGATGGCTCCTGGGTCACACACAGCTTACAATTTGTGTATGTGTGTGCGTGGCATTTTACTTTGCGGTTGTACGTGTCATTTGATTTCCTGGTTAAGATTCAGAACTGCTTGTAACTATAGATACAAATGTGTGGTTTGTAGGGGGGTGGGTGGGAAAGGGAGTAAGAACAAAGATTCTAATAATTATGCATTAAGGATCTCCAGGGAGTAACATTCTTTCTGCTGTTGGCAGAGCTGGAGGTGGGATGACAAATCTGGTGCAAATTTGGGAGTCGGTTCGACAAAGAGCCCATTGGAATTTTTAATTAATGGGAGAGAATAATTTCTAGATTTGAATTGTGGGGTGCTTGGTGCTCTCTGAGCTTGGCTGGTTTTTTTGCAGACGTTTCATGACCCAACTAGGTAACATCATCAGTGCTAGAAGGGGGAAGGAGGAAGAGAAGAATTATGGCGTCCTTGGTGCTCTCCAAGCTGGGTGGTTTTTTGGAGATGTTTCATGGCCTGACTTCGTAACATCATCAGTGCTAGAAGGGAGAGGGGTTTGTGGAGAAGAGGGAGGAGGAGGAGGAGGAGGAGGAGGAGTTGTTGGAGGAGGAGGAGGAAAACGACGACTATGGGGTTCTAAAAGAACATGAGTGTCAATCCCACTTCCTTTTAGCACTGATGATGTTACCGAGTTGGGTCATGAAACATCTGCAAAAAAACAGCCAAGCTCAGAGAGCACCAAGGACCCACCGTTGTTCCTCCTCCTTCTCTTCCCCTTCTCCTCCATTCCGCAAATCCCACTCCCTTCTAGCATTGATGAGGCTACCTAGATGGGTCATCAAATGTCTGCAGAAAACCAGCCTTGTTCAGGGAGCACCCAGCACCCCACAGTTCCCCTCCTCCCTCACTCTGCAAACCCCACTCTCTCCTAGCACTGATGAAGCAACCTAGTTGGGTCATGAAATATTTGCAAGGAAACCACCAAGCTCAGAGAGCACTGAGGACCATGGTCGTTTCTCCTCCTCCAACTGCACTCCCTTCTACCACTGATGCTGTGACCTAGTTGGGTCATGAAACGTCTTCAGGGAAACCCTCCAAGCTTAGAGAGCACTAAGGACCCCACCGTCCTCCTCTTCCTCCTCCCCAGTCCCTTCTAGCATTGATGAAGTTCCCTAGTTGGGTCACGAAATGTCTGCAAGTATGTTTCAGTGACTCAAACATCACTCAGCTCAGAACACCAAGGACCCCACAGCCTCACTCCTTCTCCCCTTCCTCCTCTTCTCCGCCACCCCTTTTCTTCTAGCACGGATGATGTTACCTAGTTGGGTCATGAAACGTCTGCAAGAAAACCACCAAGCTCAGAGAGCCCCAAGGACCTCACAGTCCTCTTTCTCTTCCCCCCATTCTCTTTCTTCTACATTTTGCAAACCTCCCTCCCTCCCTCCCTCTCTTCTAGCACTGATGATGTTCTCTAGTTGGGTCACCAAACGTCTGCAGGAAAACAACCACGCCCAGACAGCCCCGAGGACCTCAGATATTTTGTAATTGTTTGGGGGCATTGAGGGTAACCAGGGATTCAGGACAGTCAAAGCTCCCTATTTAATCTTGTGGGTGGGCATCTCTTTTTTACCACCACCCTTCAAAGTAGGACAGGCTGCAAGTCACATGGGGAGATGAGATGTTGCTGCGTCCCCTTCGGCTCATCTTTTTTCTCCTCCTTCCAGTACACTATGCTGTCTGGCCAAGTCCCCTTCCACAGTAGCCAGGAAGGCAGCGCGGCCAGCCACGCCGCGGACATCATGCACAAAATCAAGGAAGGGCAGTTCTCCCTGGAGAGTGAAGCTTGGAAGAACGTGTCCGAAGAGGCCAAGGAGCTGGTTCGAGGTGATGGAGAGGGACAGCCTGGTGTGGGAATGGGGAGACTTTCCAGGGGAGAGCAATGTTTTCCATCGTGGGGGTCCAGTGTTCACACAACACGCTTAAATCGGGTCAGGTCAATAAGGTGGTTGCATTGACCTAACGCCCTAGGCTAACCTGGATTAAGGATTTGATGCTTTAGCAATAGCAAGAGCAGAGACTTATATGCCGCTTTCCAGCCCTTTCTAAGCAGTTAACAAAGTCAGCATATTGCCCCGCAACAATCTGGGTCCTCATTTTACTGACCACGGAAGGACAAAAGGCCGAGTCAATCTTGAGCTGGTTAGGATTGAACTGCTGGAAGTGGGGAGCCTGCAATACTGCATTCTAACCACTGGGAAGGAAAGGAAGGAAGGATAATAGCACTTAAGACTTATATGCCACTTCATAGTACTTTCCAGCCCTCTCTGTTTACAGAGCCAGCCTGTTGCCCCCAACAATCTGGGTCCACATTTTACCGACCTCCAAAAGATGGAAGGCTGAGCCAACCTTGAGATGGTCAGGATTGAATTACTGGCTGTGGGCAGAGTTAGCCTGAAATACTGCATTCTGACTACAGGGAAGGGAAGGGAAGGGAAAGGAAGGGAGGGGAGAGGAGGAAGGAAGGAAGGAAGGAAGGAAGGAAGGAAGGAAGGAAGGAAGGGCCTGCAGTACTGCACTCTAACCACTGTGCCACCATGGCTTTAGCTTGTGCTGTGCAAACCCAGCCCTGTTTGGGCAAGCTTACGATTAAACGTGTGGTTTAACTTGGTTAACAGGTTAACTTGGTTCAGGCATGTTGTGCAAAACTAAAAGCTTTTGGGTTTGTGGAAAAACCCCTCCATCACACGGCAAGAAGGAAATGGAGGTTTCGCCAGCTGAGCAAGTTCAGCTTTGAAGAAGCAGAACTTTCTTTTTTGGGCACAAGCCGCAAAGGGGTTTCAGTTTTGCTATAGAGAAATCCTCAGCTTACGGATGTTCCATGTAGTGGCCATTTGAAGTTATGATGGCCCTGGAAAAAAACATGGATAAACAAATCTGGTTTCCTCAACTGACCTGGCTTGGCAGAAAGTCACAAAAGGGGGAATCATGTGACTTTGGGACATGGCAACGGTCGCAAGTATGAGCCAAGCATCTGAATTTGGAACACGTGACCAGAGGAGGGGAAAGTCGTAAGTGTGAAAACTGAACATCGCTCATCTTTTTCAGCGCCGCTGTAACTTTGAATGAACGTTTTGTAAGTCGAAGGATGGTGTGTAGTAAAATTGAAAGAAAAAACAAAAGGCACCGTTTTGTTTGCTGAGAGAGTGGTGTTTTTTTTTTTTTTCTTTGGTGGTTTAAATCTCATCTGCCCATCGTCGTCCAGGTCTTCTGACGGTGGATCCGGCCAAGCGGTTAAAAATGTCCAACCTACGCTACAGCGAGTGGCTCCAAGATGGCAGCGCCCTCTCGTCCACGCCGCTCATGACGCCAGACATCCTGGAGAGCTCCGGGCCCGCCGTGCGAACTGGCGTCAATGTGACGTTTATGGTGAGCGTACCCATTTTGAGGCTATGGGGTGGGGGATTTTTTTTTTTTCCGAGGGGACGGATGGGATGAGGTGTGGTTCTTTGGGAGGGGGGCCCTCAGGGAAGGGAGAAGGCCCCTAAGTGCCATCTAAAAACTATCCAGCCCCCCCCCCCCCAAGCAATCTCTGGATGGGAAACGACTGTTGATTTCTCACCAGGGTGGGATTCACTGTAGCTGCAAAGTCAATAACATGGTTACTAAGTGAATTTCCAGGAAATAAATATGAGTCAATTGCCAAGTGTTTTGACTTTTGATCACGGGGATGCTGCAGAGGTCATGTCAAAAATGGTCACAAGTCATTTTTTTTCCAGCGCTGCTGGCACTTCGAACAGTCACTAAATAAATTGTTGTTAAGTCAAGAACTACCAGTTAGTGTTTGGGGTCAATTTTGAAACCAGAGGAGGAGGCCTTGACAGTTGGCCGTGCAAATCACGGTTCTTAAAAAAGTTGGAAAAACCCCATTAGGAAATAGAAGCGAATCCTTCTTTGAATTTAAAAAAAATAAACTTAACTTAAAATTACATTCTCTCTCTCCTCTTTCTCTCCTCGCCTCTTCTTTCTCTTCTCTCCTCTCTCCTCTTTCTCTCTTTCCTTTCTCTCTCTTCTCTCCTCCCTCTCTTTCCCTCATCTAGGCCTTCAACAAGGGGAAGCGCGAAGGTTTTTTCTTGAAAAGCGTGGAAAACGCCCCTCTGGCCAAACGGCGTAAGCTCAAGATGTCCAGCACCGGTGCTGAAGGTCGCCGAAGCAGCAGTTCCTCCTCCTCCTCCTCTTCTTCGGGCTCCTCCTCCCGTCCTCCCAAAGCCAAGATCCCCACCATTCGCCACGACCCCCCCTCGTAGCAGCAGGGGAGGAGAAGGGGGCCGAGCACTGAAAACGCTGGAGGGGGCAAAGGGGGTATTTATTGTCTATGTCGCTGTCTCGGGAAGCGTCGGGGAGCCCAGCTTTTGCTCCCCCCTCATTTCCAGCCCGCCATGATGTGATAGCTTCATTCAGAATGGGGTTGTGGTTTGTTTGGTTTCTTTTTTTTTTGGGGGGGGGGGGGGGGGGGGGGCAATGTCGTCATTTTATTTCCTAACCAATCTGCTGCATTTCTGCATGCAAGGTGGGGGAGTGGGCTGGCTGGTCGGGAGGGAATGAATTCAGGCCCTTGCGGACACAGGCTGCAATTTTCCAAGCTACCAGCAGAGGGCAAGCAGTCCTCTCAGCCATGGTCCCCTGGTGGCCGGCTGCGGTTTTGCAATCCAAACCTGAGATTATTTTCAGAGTGGGAGGGGCCAGCTTGATTTGATTTAAGGATGGGTAGCATTTGATTTTTTTATTTTATTTTATTTTTTTGTATAAGCTGTTAATAGGGAGGGATTTGCTCCTTCTAAGGCCCAAACCGCATTCTGGAGAAGAAAAGGAGAATATTTCCTCCTGCTGTGCAGGTAGTCCTCGACTTACAATGACCGAAGTAACAACTTGCACCCATTTTTCACACTTGTGACGGCTGCGGCATCCCCATGCTCACACGGCGACGCTTCAAGACGCTTGGCGGCTGACTCACACTTCCGACGGTTGCAGTGTTTGGCAACCTTCTGATCAGTCCATGGGAGCAAAGCCGGATTCGCTTGACAACCAGGGTTGTAACTTAACAACTGCAGTGATTCCTTCGACAATGGTGACGAGAAACGTTGTGAAATGGAAACATCTCGCTTAGCAACAGAAAATGTGGGGTTTAATTGCAGCTGGATGTTGAGGACTAACTGTACTTCTTTCTTTTTTCTTTTTGATCCCTGTACACTCCTCTGTCTGATGCAGAACTTTTAACGGCAAGCTTAGTGTCAAGATATGTTTGGGCTGAGACGTCACGCTAAGCCAGGGATCTCCAAACTTGGCGACTTTAAGGACTTGTGGACTTCAATTCCCAGAAGTTGAAGTCCACAAGTCCTTAAAGTCACCAAGTTTGAGGGCCCCTGCGCTAAGCCATTCCAACTATGATTAGGGGTAAGTTTGCCCGTCACCAACCAGGTTACATGATGGGTTTGCAAAACGAACCAGGTTACATATATATTTTAACAGGTAAAATTCTAAAACTCATTCTTAAGGCAGAGGTCCCCAACCACCGGGCCCCGGACCGGTAGCGATCCATGGATCATTTTGTACCAGGCCACAAAGAATGAATAATCGTGATTAAAATATATATTTTATATTAGCTAAAGCTAAGAAGCCCTTTAGTATTGGGGAAGAATTGATTTTGCCGGTCCTTGAAAAAGTGCTTCTGCGTGAAACTGGTCCCTGGTACATAAAAGGTTGGGGACCACCTGTTTAAGGGATATACAGGCAGTCCTGGACTTAGCAGCTGTTCCTTTAGTGACGGGAGTTACAGCGCCACTGAAAAAAGTGGGGTATGACTTAGTCCTCATGCTTATGACTGGTTTTTTTAGCAACCTCTACGATCATGTGTTCAAAATTTGGGTGCTTGGCAATGGGTGTCTATTTACGATGGGTGCAGAGACTTGGGAATGCAACATGTCCATCCCAGTCAGCTTCTGACCAAGAGGTGAAAGCCAGATTCACCTAATGATGTGATTCATTTTATAATAGCTGCAATGAATTGCTGAAGAACCACGTAAAAAAGAAAAAAAGACTTGCTTCACGGTGGAAATTCCGGCCCTAGCTGTTGATTGTAAGTCGAGGACTACCTGTGTGTATGTATATATGTATATATGCGTAAGAGAAACCAAAAAAAAAAAAAAAAACCCCACCCCAACCCCAGAATAAGATGCATCAATCTATTTTTGTGTCCGGAGAAAGAAGCCAAATAGGAAATGTGTCAGGAAAATGTATATATATATATATATATTTCTGGGGGAGAGTGAGAGGCTCTTCAATGGCCCATACACTCCTTTAAATCATAGAATTATAGAATTGAATCTTGAGAGATTCTACACGTCTTGAGTTTATGGGACAGGATGGGGTGGGGGAGATATTTTAGGACCCAGTCAGATATATTTGGGGGGGGAGGGTGATTCTGATAAGCTCAGGCAGTTTGGGGAAAGGGGTGAAAGGGAGAGAGTATATTTTTAAGAAAGCAATTTCTGTCTGTCTGTTTAAATGTATATACTGAAGGCAAGCATGGGAGTGAATGACTGTGCAGGGCAGCATCTTTCAGAGATAGAATTTTTTATTTTTTTTTTGGTGCAAGAGGACAGAAACTCACCTTTTGTCCCAGTTCAGTAGATTTAAAAAAAAAAAAAAAGGATGTTGAAATATACAAGAGGAAAAAAGATCACATCATAAAGTAGAATTCTGTCCATTGGCTTGCTTACAGATTAGATTTTTATTTAAACCCTTATTTATAGGAAGAAACACATTTTTAAAAAAAAATAGAACCCCACTGAATTCTACTCAGGTCCTTCTTTAATTTAACGAAATCAAAGAGGTTGAATTCTTAAAGAGGTGGATTATTATTAGCATTTAAAGTATTAAATACAAGAGGGGCTTTCTTAAGCTCTTTGCCAATCTTCCTACAGCAGTATTGTCATTATTTTTTAATTCCTTATTGCTTAAGCCACTGGGGCAAAAAAGAAAAAAAAAACCTTGTTTGAATTTTTCTCTGTAAATGTATGTCTTGGTGTCCCAAAGATAAATTTATTGCACAGATTTTTGGATACTTAATATACTGTATGTTGCCTAAACTTTTTGAGGACTGTATATTTTATGTAGAAAAAAGAAAATGGGGCTTTTCAGGAAAGTTAGGACTGTTAAGTTGCTGAATTTCTGGTTGAGGATTTGACTAGTTTATTATTAAGAATGGGAGGCAGCACGTCAAGGAATATTTTGATCCGAAATGACTGTCCCATTCTTGAATATATATATATATATAAAATTGCACAAAAAGAGCATTAAGACAAGGGCCCGAGAAAAGGGAGGAAGGACACACACACTTTAAAGGGAAGTGCAATTAGCAAAGTATTGTGATTTGGGGAACAAGGGAAGAAATGGAGAAAGTATAAGCAATGCCCAGCAAGGGAAAAAATAAGAATGGGTTCAGTGTTTTTTTTTTCCCATAGGATGCCAGTTTAATCGACATTAAATGGGATTATTATTAATACTTGAAGTATTTGGAGTTTGCTTTAAAAGAACCAGCATCTGCTGCCATTTAAAACTGATAATTTTGATACTGTAATGGGATAGCTTTAGAGAAAAACTTTTTAGTCTGGGAAAAACTTTCCATTGAGGATAAGAAAGTGCCAGATAGCTAGATCGGTGTTTCTCACCCATGGTGGATTTTAAGGTGGGTGGACTTCAATTCCCAGGATTCCCCAGGCAGTGTTGGGTTCTTGTTACTGTCTGGGGAATTCTGGGAGTTGAAGCCTACTTAATATTAAAGCTAGCAAGGGCGAGAAATGTTGCCTTTCTAGGCTGGTGGTTCTTGAATCTTTTCTCCCCCACGGACTCCTTTGAAATAACTTTGGTGGCCACGGACTCCCATGATTGAAGATTTAACTCAGTATATTTTGTTCAAGTTTTTGCAGTTGTCCAGGGTTATCTCCCTTCAAAGGTGGAATGGGAAAAGTGCCTAATCGATTTGTGCTGGTCTGTGAAGGAGGAGGAAATGAGTGGAGGCTTTAAATCACAATATTGGGCAGGGAGTGGAAGGGCGCCATTCCATTTTTCTCCCTGCATACACAAAAAAGAATTAAACACTTCAATATCTGGGGAGACGAGGTGATTTAGGGAGGAATTCTTGAGCCCAGCTCCCCCTTAAGCCATCTTTCACCAGCATCATGTGAACCAGACATGGTGTCTTGTTCGAGAGGTTGGGAGGAAATGCAGGCAACTTAACAAGGCATTTTCTGATCTCTTATATATTATATATATATATATGTATAATTTTTTTTAAAGAAACAAAAAATCTCTTTCCCCTTGGGAAGCAATGGTCTGCTAATTTCGCCCCATTTAAACCCTGTTTAAATACAGGCAGTCCCCGACTTACCACGGTTTGAAGTTAGAACGGCCGTGAAACAAGTAACTGGTGAGCTTTTTTCATACTTAGGACGGTTGTGGCATCCCCGTGATCAAAATTCAGACACTTTGGCAACTGGCTCATACTTACGACCATTGCTGTGTCCCAAGGTCACGCGATTCTCTCCTTTTGTGACCAGCAATGTCCACGGGGAAGCCAGATTCACTTAACAACCAGGCTACTCACTTATCTACTGCGGGGATTCCCTTAACAACGGTGGCAAGGTAGGTCGTAAAAACGGGGGCAAAAGCTGCCTGTGTCTCACTCAGCAACCAAAATTGGGCTCAAACGTGATCGTAAGTCGAGGACTGGCTGTGGGGTCCCCCGTGGTCCTTCTCAACCGTTTGGCCAGCTGCTTCCTTCCCTTCCATTTGTTTTGCACTTTGGCAGCTGCTTCCCGCGGGAAGCTAAGGTGCTCCTCCTTCCATTGCGCAAGGGACATCCGTGTGCCCACGCGTGCATCTATATATACGTGTGTCTGTCTTAACTGCCATAAGGCCCTCCGCTCTGCGCCAAGGAGGAGACGAGCGAGTGGAAGGCGTCCTTTTAACATCCTTCTTTTCAGTAGCACAAGAGGCCGGGAGCTGCCCGTGGGGTAAGGAGGGGGAGTTTGTGGTGGCCTGGCCCAAATGCAACCAAACCACGTGTATTTTTTATTTGAAAATAAAAAAAATTGCCTCTGAAGCCAAATGGTTCTTTCTCAGATTCCTTTCGGGCAATTTTCTCTGCAGAAAAAGGTTTAGTTCCAAAGACCGAAAAGCATTGGCCAAGTTTGGCCCGATGGAGCAAATTTGGAAATATTTGGCTCTATGGTTCTGAGCTTGGCTGGGATTTTTTTCTCCCCCGCCAGGCGTTTTGTGACCCATCTAGGGAACATCATCAGGGTACAAGGGAGGGAGGGAGGTTTGCAGAGAAGAGGAAGACTGTGGGGTACTTAGTGTTCTCTGAGCATGGCTGTTTATTTTTGTTTTGCAGATGTTTCATGACCCAACTAGGTAACATCATCAGGACTAGAAGGAAGGGGGGGGATTGCTCTCATTTTATAGGCGTCCGTGCAGCCGTTCCTTGGAAGTGTGCCTGAATGCACGTTTCCCAATCGTGCACTTTTCGAAGCCTCTGACACTTATGTGGGGCACCAATAGAAGAGAATATATGGAGCTCAGGGTTGAACTGAGCTAATAAAATGACCTAGCCCCACCCCACCCTAGCACACTGATCATGTTACCTAGTTGGGTCATGAAACGTCTGCAAGAAAACCACCAAGCTGAGAGCACACCCAGGACCCCACGGTTCGACCCCGAGCTAGAAATATTCTCTTCTATTGGTTCTGCAGTGTGTGTGTGTGTTTGTATACATGACAAAGGTATCCAAATAAACCTGACATACCAGATGGTCATTCTTTCAGGGCACTGGGCATACAGTCCCTTACTTAGTACATTCTCTGGAAACTTAGAGGGCTCGTAAAACTAGACCTAACTTTGGAGTCTTCCCAATGCAGAAATCTACAAATCTACCCATTCATTTTGAATTTTCTTTCGATGGAATCTCAAAAGCTTCATCAGTTCTATCAATAGTATCTCTCTCTCCCCGCTCCCAATCCTCCCAGAGGATTGCCAGATTTTCCATCCTCTAGCCTGCAATTTAGAGAAATTAAAATCCTTCAAGTGACCCTCTTCAGTGGGGCTGGACTAACTCCCATCGCTGCCAAAGAAGGATATGCTGGCTGAAAAATGAAGGTTTTCCCGATCTGGGAGGTGGCAAATCCAAGGGAAAAACCAGGAATGGCCCTTTCGAGGAATCTGCTGCAGTCATGTGTGGTGGAAATGGAATCTTTTTCAGTGGGAAGAGGCAATTCAGAAAACTGATTTCTAAGCCACTGCAAAATACAAGCCACCCCCCTCTTACTCCAAATCCCCCCCCCCCCTAAAGCAGCACGTCCTTCAGGGAACAATTTCTACACAAGCAGATGGGCTCCATCAGATTTGAAACACAAAGTTTATTTAAAAGAAGAAACACCCCCCCCCCAAAAAAAAAAAAAAAGAAAGAAAGAAAGAAAAAATAATGATAAAAAGAAAACTTTACATCAACTGGAATGGAACAGAAGCATTCCCTGGAGCCATGGAGAGGGTCTGGAGAGGGTGGGGTGGGGAGGATGGTATCGATTAGGTTAACAATTACAATATATCCAAGATATGCAGATAGTCCTAGGAAGACAACGGTCCGATGGAGGAAGTATGCAACGAGGCTGCATACGAAAAACAGTCCAATGAATGCAGGAGGTGGGAAAAGGCCGTTGGGTTGCAAGGCAGGGGTTGAACCAGGGGGAGAGGGGGCAGCCTCACCTTTCCACCCATCTCTTGTCCAAAGGCATCCTGTACTCGGCACTTAGTCCGGCCCCATCGCTCTCCACATGGGTTTTGGGGCACCGTGCCCGGCCCACTACCACACCCCACCCGGGGCATGAGGAGGGCGGGGAAAGGGAGGCAGAGCAGGGAACAGCCACAAACTGCTAAAAGCGTCAATGGGGCATAAGTTGTACACAGACAAAAGACAGGTGGGGGCTGGATAAGATCCCGGCGGGAAGCAGGCCATCCTTCCATCCTGTGAACAGGCGGGGGGGGGGGGGGCGAGCGGGGGGGGGGGGGAAGAGAGGCAACGGCTTGTCTTATTTGGCGGTCATCATCTGTACAAACTCTACGGAGCAAGGAGAGAGGACGGAGAAGGGCGTCAGGGACTGCCGAGGAAGGGGCTGCCGAAAGGACCCTCCCTCCCCTCTTTACTGAATTTAGATAAGTTGTTCTGAGAACATACACTATGAGTTCGATCTGTGTCTCTCAAACTTTGGTCACTTTGAAGAAGGGTGGACTTCAACTCCCAGAATCCCCCAGCCAACCGCCTTAAAAGCAGCCAAGGCTGATACACCAACATGGAGGCAAAAACACAACCAACAAAGCAATACTCCTCTTTGAAGCAGATTGTAAGAGGGCGATATGAACCTCCCTTTCCTTTACCCGTTTCTAGTCCTCAGTGTTCTCAAGAGCTCAGCAGGAAAAAAAAAAAAATACTAAGCCACTGGCCTGGAATAGAGGCCGCCTGCACGAGGCAGCGTCTTCTCTGGCCGCTCGTCTTCAACCTCCGAGGCTGCCCGAGGGCCTTTTGGCCCCTTACCTTCATAATTGACTTGTCCATCCCCATCTATGTCCGCTTCTCGGATCATTTCATCCACCTCCTCGTCCGTCAGCTTTTCACCCAGGTTGGTCATCACGTGGCGCAGCTCGGCGGCGCTGATGTACCCATTGCCATCCTGGAGAGCAGAGGATAGGAGGAAAGAGGTGAGACAGGCAGTCGTTGACTTACAGCTGTTCATTTAGTGACTGTTCAAAGTTACATCCGACACTGAAAAAAGTGACTTTAGGACTGTTTCTCACACTTATGACCGCTGCAGCATCCTTATGGTCATGTGATTAAAATGCAGGCACCTCGCAACTGGCTCGTCTTTACGACAGTCGCAGCATCCCGTTTTGCTATCTTCTGACAAGTCAACGGGAAAACCAGATTCACTTAATGATTGTGTGACTAACTTAATGAATGCAATGATTCACTTAAAAACGGGGGCGAGAAAAGTTGTAAAATGGGGCAAAACTTGCTTAACGGATATTCCACTTCGCAACATAAATGTGGGGCTCAGTTGCGGTCGTAACCCGAGGATTAACCTCCGTTCCCCCCCCCCCAAATTAAGCAAACTCACCTTGTCAAAAACTCGGAAGGCCTCGCGGATCTCTTCTTCACTGTCTGTGTCTTTCATTTTCCGAGCCATCATGGTGAGGAATTCTGGAAAGTCAATTGTGCCATTGCCTGGGGAAAGGATCAATCAGATCAACTGACTAAAAGAAATAAAATAAAGACAGCTCTTTCCTACCCAATCACAAGAAAGAGCACATCCAATGCTAGATTCTCCACCAGAGAAATTTAGATTCCCCTAAGATGACAAGAAACGACATGCTTTAGCCCCGTATCTCTCTTGTCGTGGTGGACGATGACTTAAGTGTGAGCCAGAAGTGTTGTGCAGCTGCCAAAAAAGCCAACACAGTCCTAGGCTGCATTAATAGAGGGATGGAATCAAAATCACATGAAGTGTTAATACCACTTTATGATGCCTTGGTAAGGCCACATTTGGAATATGGCATCCAGGTTTGGTCACCACCCTGTAAAAAAGAGGTTGGGACTCTATGAAAAGAGTTCAAAGAAGAGCAACAAAGAAGATTAAGGGGACTGGAGGCTAAAATATACAAAGAACGGTTGCAGGAATTGGGTATGGCTAGTCTAGTGAAAAAAGGACTATGCTAGGGAAGTCAGTGGGTAGGTTAGGGTTTTTCTAACTGCTATCAGTCAAAAGGATTAGCTCTGTCTTGCCTGTAGTCGTCTAAGTGAATTCCACATTTATTACAAGAAAATTCCTTACTTCTGAAAAAAAGAAAAAGAAAAAAGGACTGTGACATGATAGCAGAGTTCCAAGATTTGAGGGGATGCCCCAAAAAAGAGGGGGTCAAATTATTTTCCAAAGCACTTGAAGGCACAAGAAACAATGGGTGGAAACTAATCAAGGGGAGAAGCAATTTAAAACTAAGGAGAAATTTCCCGACAGGGAGAACAATCAACCAGTGGAACGACTTGTCATCAGAAGTTGTTCCAACACTGGAAGTTTTCAAGAAGGGATTGGACAGCCACTTGTCTGAAATGGGCATAAGGTTACCTGCTTGAGCACGGGGGTTGGACTAGAAGACCTCCAAGGTCCCTTCAAACTCTGTTATTGTTATTCTCCCCAAACTGCCTCCCAACCAACATCCAGTAAGAGCCCTGCTCACCATCTGCATCTACTTCGTTGATCATGTCTTGCAACTCTGCCTCGGTGGGATTTTGGCCCAGGGAGCGCATCACAGTGCCCAGTTCCTTGGTGGTGATGGTACCATCACCGTCTTTGTCAAAGAGGGAGAAGGCTTCCTTGAACTCTGAAAGAAACAGGCAAGAGGGCGAGGTCAGATCCAAACTCAGCCCCTCGATCCGAACTTTTAACAAGGCAAATGAGGCTATTTTATTGAATTTAAAACCCACTCCCAAGTTCCAGTTCCTGATTTTAAATCTATAGCCTTCCCTAATTTCCAGAAGCCCTACAGATTTGCCATCTCTCCCAGTCAGAGTGGATCTTATGGACAATTAGTTAATGCATCGAGAGGGCATCCAGCTGTATGACAGCAGCCACAAAAGCAGCAAAGGGGGTGTCATTCGAGGAACAGGCTCTGTATATTTCAAAGAACAGGAGAGCAGATGCTGCAGAGATGTCTAAAATCCCTGTTTTGATTTAAAAAAAAAACCCACACAATTATTTTTGTTTCTACTTGGAAACCATTTCAAGACTTTGTGTTCAAGGTTGGGGGGGGAGAGAATGAAACTTTTGATTTTAGGTTTTGTGGATGAGATAGGTTTGTTGTTATAGAAATAGCTAGTTTATACTATTGTATCAAAGTAAAAAAAAAGTCAAGGTTTGATGTTCTACTGGACCAAACGCAATGCCTTTTTCTTTCTTTTTCCTATGCTTTTCCCTCGCCTATCTTTCCTACTATTTTGTTTTGCATTTTTGTAGTTTGTATGATTAAAAAATAATAATAAAGAGAAAGGAGACCACATGCTATCTCATTTTTTTCAGAAGAGTACTTGATTGTGAGAATGCAGCCTCTTTGTCTAACAGACAGTTGAGTTTACAAGAAATCTGGTTGAAGGTCTGCTTTCCAGCATGATTGTTGCTGTCAGTCACTTGTTATCCGAATCAATTCTGCAACTATTCCAGGGACCCTCAAATTCTTACCTGCAATCTGCTCCTCGGTCAGTTGGTCAGCCTGCAAAAAGATAACAAGAAAATTAAAAGTCAAGCCATCCCAGTTTTCCCCCTTCTAGCCATCCCAGTTTCCTTCTTATAGTATACAGGTAGTCCTCGACTTAAAGCGACACCATCCCCCTGGCCACATGATTTACATTCGGATTCTTGGCGGTTGGTTCCAAGACACCACAAAAAGCCGGTTGCCAAGCGTGTGAATTTTGATCCCGTGACCACTGAGACGTCGCCTTGGTCATAAGAGTGAAAAACAATCGTAAAAGTCACTTTTTGCAGGGCCAGTTGTAATTTTGGTCACTAAACAATCTGTTATAAGACTACCTGGAAATGGATAAGATTAATATATATATTTGACATTAATTTGCATTTTTCTTTTGCACAACTGCCTCAAATGTTTGCACAGTATCGTTATACCCATCATCTTTCATATCTCCAATACATCTACAGGCAGTCCTCAGTTTACAACAGTTCACTTAAGTGATCGCTTCAAAGTTACAGCGGCACTGAAAAAAAAGGGACTTATGACCATTTTTCACACTTGTAGCCTCCCCAGTGAGGTGACCCATGGCAACTGACTCATATTTATGATTGTTCCAGTGTCCTGGGGTCAGGTGATCCCCTGTGGCATGCCAAGTCCAGGAGGAATTCAGATTCACTTAACAACTGAATTGATTCACTTAACATTTGTGGCAAGAAGAGTCACCCAAGCCGGGGGGGGGGGGGACTCATTGGGAGCACATGTTCCACTTAGCGACCTAAATATGGGGTTCAATTGTGGTCGTATGTTGAGGACTACCTGTTGTGTCTTTCTTGAGCCTTCCAATCCTAAAATAATCAGATAAAACACCCAGAAAATTCCTCCCCCCCCAAAAAAAAAACCACTTGCCTTTGCATTTCTCCCACTTTTGCATTTAAAGGTAACACTAACTGGGTAGAATTGGGTGTGGTGGGGTCCATCTGAAGCCCCCTCCCCACTGCATTCAAGGCCCAGCCTCAAAGCAAGGACCCTCCCTCCCTTCTTAGCATCATCCAGCGCCCCCCAACCCCCAAGAGGGGCGGGGCCTAGCATAGCTCCGCCCCCTTCCCTCCTCTCGTGCTGACCTCCCCTCTCCTCCCCAATTCAGAGAGAGGGCCGGGGTCCATTCCCCCCCCCCCCAGGGCAAAGACCTTCAAAGACCTTTTGGGGGCTTCACGACGCCCCTCGTCTAAATGGGGGGGTGTCTAAAGATAAATCCCTCAGACTGGGGGGGTCAGAGGGTGGGCTAGAGGGTCTTCAGCAGTCCCCTCCCCAAATCCGGCCCCTCCCCTTTCCTGCCCCGCCCCTTCTGGGCATCACGCGCAGCCCGGGAGGTTTTCTTCACGTTGCCCCCATTCCCCCCCGGCCTCAAAATTGCTCCCCTTCTCACCATGGTGACCGGGCGAGGGAGTAACGCCGCGTCCTCTCAGCTTTGAGATCCCGCCCGTCTTCCTCCGCCGCGGGCCGAGGAGCCGCTGCCGCTGCAGCCTCCCCCGCGCACGCGCCCTGGCGCTCCCTCAACGGCAGGTGGCGACCGTTACTCGGCCGCCTCACCGCCGCCAGCGAATCGCGCCGCCAACGAGTCCCGGCGAACAACCCGGCTGCATTGGCACCGCCCCCCCCCCTCCATCCGGGCTCTTTGTCCTTCGCTCCGCCTCCCTCACGTGGCCCGCTGAGCGTGCCCCCATTGGTTCATCCTCCCCTGCATTGCGTCGAGGGGGCTGCTTAAAGGAGAAGCCGTCACAACAGGCCGAGGAGGGGGGTGAATAGAAAAGTAAAAAAAAGGGGGGGGGGAAGTCAAGAGGAGGAAGTTTGACCCGGAAGGAAATACTGTCGGCTGTCAATAAAGAGAGGGAGATTTAAAGGGGAAGCCACCCAAAGGAACATTGTGTGGTTATTAAAAGGGAGGAGTATATTCCATCTCCCAGAATTCCCCACTTGGCTGGTTGAAATCCACCAATCTTAAATTTTGCAAACCACTATTTTTAGACATTAGCCAGCCCATAATATTCCTCTGGTGAGGATTTTTTTTGAAAATGCTTAGCAAATAATTCAACTAAGTATTTAAAATAGCCATTAAAGCATACATTTGTTTATGCAAAGGGACCTTGAGAATGAATGATACCAATGCAGTGTAACTAAGGTGGGTGGACTTCAACTCCCAGAATTCCCCATCCAGCATGCCTGCACGTGGGCTTGGGAATTCTGGGACTTGAGGTCCACTGGCTTATAATGATTGAAAGTTGAGAAATACTGCACTATTTCCGGATGTGAGATTTGTGGGATACGTAGGGCTACAACTCCCATCTGTTGCAAACCCAGAGCCTTCTGGGAAGATGCTTATCTAAAAAAATCTACTTCAAAGCAGCTTAATGTCAGGATCCACGTGGCTGAACACATATACTGTATATATTTATCCCTTGCAGCACCATACCCATAACCCTTTCCAAGGGAAGGGAAGGGAGGGAACAGAAGGAAGGGAGGGAGGGAGGAAGGGAAGGGAGAGAAGGAAGGAAGGGGAAGGAAGAAGGGAAGGAAAAGAAGGAGGAAGGAAGGAAGGAAGGGGAGGAAGGGGAAGGGAGGAAGGAAGGAAAAGGAGAGAAGGAAGGAAGGGGAAGGAAGGGAGGAAGGAAGGAGAAGGGAGGAAGAAGGGGAAGGAAAGGAAAAGATTGTGGTTCTTTTCCTTCCTCCAGATATGATCTGAAACAAACCATGAAGGGATTTAAAATGATGGACACATATCCTTAGACACTACCCTACTCAACAGAAACTAGATGAGTCTGAAAGTGAAGAGAGACATTTATTAAAACTTGTACCACAGCAAAACATAGGAAGCTTGCACACTTGGTTAAGCTGATAGAATATCTTCAAGGGGCCCAGACACTGACAGGACGAGAGTCATACTAATGATCGGGAAAAGATTGTGGAACTGAAAATTGCAGAACCACAACTCAAAATGGGATGGGCAAAGCAATCCAGGAAAGTGAATCCATGGTCCTCTTTGCCCAAAGTGTGTGTGTGTCTGTTAGCACCAGACTGGCACGAAGGTTTCACTCTGGGCTTAAGAGTATTTCAACCATGGCAATGTCTGGCTGGGGAATTCTGGGAATTGGAATTCCACCCATCTTCAAGTTGCCAAGATGGAGAAACATTGCTATAATTTAGCCCATCCTTTCGTTGAACCATCCCTTCCAGCTGGAGAGAATGGAAGTTCACATCTACCTTTGTCTCAGAGATGACCCGCCAATATAAAAAAAAAAAAAAAAAAAATTAGGGGAAAATAATCGGCAGATCCAGGAATGTTCATGGAAACAGAGGTGACCTCGGCCAACTTCAGCCTCTTAAGGTGTTTAGGAACCACACAGACTTTCTCCCGGCCAGCTGGTTGTGGGGATTTGGAGTCTGGGGTCTGGAAAGGCTGATCTATGGCGTTAACAAAGACAGGTAGATAGAGAAGAAGGATGTTAGTTAGTTCAGGAAAGATATCCTTGGCTGGAGTATCTTCTTTTGGAGGCACCTCCTGCTGGAAATGGGCCAGACGGCATCAGGAGAAGACCGACTAAAGGGCCACGTAGGGGAAGCTGAGGAGAAGCCCTTCTGAAGGAAGGAGCTTGAGGTTCTGCAAATTCAGCTGCCTCTCCTCCCGGCTGGGATGGGTGCTGAGCTCCACATCTACTTGGGGTGGAAGGTGAGAGTAAACGAGGGAGACGGTTCTCTCCTGGCAGGCGAAATTGAGCACCACCAAGAATCGCTTGTTCTGGTCCCAGACCCGCAGGTAGGAGAAGATGGACGGATTCAAGCTTTGCACTAAGGCGAAGTCACCATGCAGAAGGGAGCGTTCCTTGGTTCGAAGCTCACTCAGGTCTTGGAAGAAGCTCAGGATGGACCCCTTGTGGCCCTGCTGCGCCTGGAAAAGAAAACAAGGGAGGGGGAGGAGAAATTATAATATTTTTCCAGTTTTTCTGCACCTAGAAGCTTCTTCCGAGACAAGCTGCCTTTTGCAATTGACTGATGGGGATTTTGTCAACGCCAGTGGGGTTTAAGTGGCGCTCCAGATATTTTGGGATTCACTCAAAAGCACCTATTTGCTACAGGGACCATTCTTTGCTTTCTTTTGCCCTTTGCAGGTTTCTCTTTGCAGGTTTTTGCATTTTGTTATTTTCTCCACTTCTTTCTTTTCTATTCTGCCACGTCCCACATCCAGACCTTTTTGTCTTTCTTAGTGACAATTTTTAAGTTCAGGGTGTTATGTGGCAGGTGTCTGTTTGAAATCTAAAGTCCCTGAGCAATTTGGCATCTTCTTTTTTATGATATTTTTCTATTTTATGATTATTATTATAGACCTAAGAGAGAGGGACTAGCTTGAGGTCACTCAGCTGGCTTTCATGCCCAAGGCAGGACTAGAACTCACTGTTTCCTGGTGATTGGCCTAAAGTTATCCAATCAGCTTTCATCATTAAGGCTGGACTAGAATTCACTGTCTCCTGGTGACTGGACCCAAGCCACCCAGCTGGCTTCCATCCCTAAGGCAGAACTACAACTCCCACTTTCTATCCTGATGGCCTCAAATTCTAGCCCAAATGTTTGTTGTTCCTTTTACCCTGAAAAATTAGCTTTTTCTTACCTGCACGGTGATATTGCTGGCCTCAGGTTCAGCCAGCAGCTGTGCCCCTCTGGAGAATCCGTAAGTCGCCGAGTTGTCCCACTGCATATGTGTGATGTTGGATGCTGCAGGCTGGAGGAGAAATTAAGAGGATTGTTGCTGGGCAAAATATTCCACCACACCCTCCCCCCATCATCGAGCACACAGACTTACATGCTCCCTATTATCCTAACTTTGTTGCCTGGCATCCTACAAGCCCATCCCACCTGACTCCTTCTATGGCTGATCTTACCTCTCCCGGCGTGTCCCATAGGCCAATTTCATCTCCGAAATCTGTGAAGGGCGTCCCGGGCAGAGTGTAGAAGAGTAGATGGTGGAGGCGAAGCAACTGCTCCCCCATGGATTTGGCCAAATGTCCAAGGTACGGTCTACCCATCTGCAGGGGGGGAAAAAAAGAGACCGTTAGCATCCCAGCGAAAAAAACCAAGCTGAGTAAAACAACAAATTGTCCTGTCGGTGTTCCAAAAGTATGCATAAAACTCAATGAAGGGATGCAAGAGCCACAGAGGGAATTAGCACTAGCACGACCCAGTTTTGGTCATGAAACATCTGCAAGAAAATCACCCAGCTCACAGAGCACCAAGGATCCTACAGTCTTTCTCCTCCTAGAAAACCTCTCTCCCTTCTATAGCACTGATGATGTTACCTAGTTGGATAATGAAACGTCTACAAAAAATAACAACAACCAAGCTCAGAGAACAACAAGGACTCCCCCGTCCTTCTTGTCCTTCCTGAAAACCTTACTCCCTTCTAGCACTGATATTATCTAGTTGGGTCATGAAACGTCTGCAAGAAAAAACCCATGCTTAGAGATAAGAGGTAGAAATTAGATGAAGAAAGATGATTGTTATACGTAAGTAAAATATGAGTGTTGTTTATAAGCCTGCTAGTACAATTAATATGATCACAAATAAGCTAATATAAATATGATTGTAATTATTACATGTATTAGCAATAGCCCTTAGACTTATATACCACTTCCCAGTGCTTCTACAGCCCTCTCTAAGCAGTTTACAGAGTCAGCCTCTTGCCCTCAACAATCTGGGTCCTCATTTTACCCACCTCGGAAGGACGGAAGGCTGAGTCAACCTTGAGCCTGGTGGGATTTGAACTGCCAAATTGCAGGCAGCCAACAGTCAACAGAAGTGGCCTGCAGTACTGCACTCTAACCACTGTGCCACCAAGGTTCTTATTACTATCAGCATATCTGATTTATTATTATTATTTTTTCCTTTTTGTGTGTGTAAAATGAATAGCCCAGACAATATACTGTCTTCAAAATATTTATACATAAATAAAAAACTTGTTTTTAAAAAAGGAAAAGAAAACTCCCCAAGCTGAGAAAGTACCAAAGACGCCAATTTCAACTGTAAGCCACAAATATTCTCCTTTAAAAATCTCAACTCAATCCTAAAGCTGGAAACTTACGCTCCAGCTGGGCCACCGGCTTCCTGCTTCTTGGAGATAGTCTTTGATCAGATTCTGGGCTGTGTGTCCCAGCATGGTGGTGTCATTCTGGTCAGGCTTCACCAGTTCCTGAAGATACTGGCTGGTTAGCATGTTCACCCCTGTGGTTTCGTTCATAAGTGAGAAAATCCCTCGAGCATCGTTACGACTGGTCATGGCAATCAGTACCCTGGAAGAGAAGAAGAGAGAAGGTGGCTGTCTCCATCCAGCCGGTCCTCGGCTTATGACCACAAGTGGGAGCAGAATTTCCATTCCTAAATGGGAAAGGATGAAAGACAGTAATGGGAGAAAGAAGGAAGGAAGGAGAAAGAAAAAAGGAGGAAGGGAAGGAAAAGAAAGGAAAGAGAAAGGAAGGAAGGAAATGAAAGGAAGAGGGAAGTGAGGAAGGGAAGATAAAGAAAGGGAAGGGGAGGAGGGGAGGAAGGAAAGAAGGAAGGAAGGAAAGACAGAAATAAAGGAAAGGAAAGGAGGAGGGAAGGAAGGAAAAAAGGAAAGATGAAAAGGAAAAGGAGGGAAGGAAGGAAGGAGAAAGAAAGAGAAAAAGAAAGAAAAGTAAGACAGTTATTAAGAAAGTCATGCCCATTTTTACTCACCTGGCCTGATCGTCAACAGTCTCTTGTTCCGTTATGTTCTTCCACTCGCTCAAGAGTTGAAAATCCTGTCGAATAAATGGAATTGAAAGGTATTGGTTGAGTCTGGAGCCCCCCAACCCCCAAGGTTTCAGCACCCCTACTTTCTTCTCCTTGAAAGGGGCCTCCCTTAACCCCCCCAAAAGAAATTAAAAAGGGACAGCAGTCAGGACCAGGCGAAAAAATCCCCCCCACTCCCTGCCTTTGCTAAAGTCTGATGCCGGATGGAAAGGGGATCTGCTTACATTTAAATGCTCAACGCTTCCGATCTGGATTCCAGACACTCCTTCCCTCAGCCAAAACTGGATTGCTTCCTGTAGGAAAGAAAAGAAAGAGACAAGTTAATAGTCCTCAGTGAGGACTATATCCACCAGTAAAGATATATAGTTAAATGTTTCCCAAACTGTGATCCTCAACTTGCCACCACACAATTGGCACCAGAATTTCAATTTCCTCAACAAGGCGGTTGATCAGCGAGTCGGGCTCAATTTTGCGACCTTTTTGGTCACGGCCACTAAGCGGGTCGTGGCAGTTCTTAAAGTGAACCACATGACCTTTTTAGCAAATTCAGCTTCCCTCCTGGACTTCGCTCGTCAAAAGCCAGTTGGGAAAGTCACAAAGAGCAATCGGTGGATCCCAAAATGTTGCTACTGTTGAAAATACATGTTGGATACCAAGAGTCCGAATTTTGATCACAGTGGGGATACTGCAATCTCATAACTCTGAGGACCAGTCATAAGTCACACTTTTAGTCATTAAATGAGCAGTTGTAAATGCAAGGGCTACTTATATTAACGGCACATCCCCTGATTAGAACCTCCTAATATATTTATATTTATTTTATAGGCTTAATTAATGCTCTTGCTAGCTTTTATATCAGAGGCTGATTTTAACCATGTTAATGTAATGTAGGTACTGATGAGTCAATTCGAAATGCTTGCATCTACCTCTGCTCGTCTTTTGGCTGTATTGTTTAAATTATTAAAAGGGAATTGTTTTAAATTTTTATATATTTTCTCTCTTTAGGGGGGGACACTCTTTCCTTCACTTACTTTCATTTTATTCTGGAAATCCCCCTGAAGCCATACATCTTGGCTAAACCAGGGTAACTGGCCATGATAGTTAGGGGTCAGGTCCAAGATAACCTTTATATCTGAAAAGAGAGACATGTTACATCACACAACAAATCATTCCATAAAATTCTACTCAGGTCATCCCTGGCTTAACATCCCTCAGCTGAGTCCAAAAATTTCTGCCGTTATGCGAGACAGTTGTTAAGGGAGTTTCCTCCTCCTTCCTTGTTAAGTGAATCACCTCAGTTGTTTAACTTAGTCACACGGTTGTGAAATGAATCTGGCTTTCTCATGGACTTTGCTTGCCAGAAAGTCACAAAAGTCACATAACCCCCTGGGACACTGCAACCGTCGTAAATAGAAATCAGTTGCCAAACTTCTGAATTTTGATCATGTGACCATGGGGGAAGATGATGCAATGGTTGTAAGTGTGAAAAAACAGTCCTAAGTCCAAAGCCTGCAAAAGTCACACCTTATTCAACTGTTGTTTTAACCTTTTATTTCCATATTTTGGGGCAGGCCCAAAGAGCCAAAACAGAAATAAGATTCCAGGTTGAGATCTAACCTACATAATACTAGGATGAGTCAACCGACAAAGGATTAATTAAGCGGGTGTTTAAAATTAAATTAAATTAATATTTACACAGTCGTAGTTGTGAAATATATAGGCCTGCCGCTTCCTTGTTTATTCACTGTCTTCAGAACCTACAAAGCATCTGAGACTGACTGAGAAGATCAATATGGACAATGGGAAGGGAATTAAAGAGGAATATTTTCCATTAAATTGCCATCTCCAAAATATTCTTCCTTCTTCTGGCAAAAAAAATTATTGTTTTGTTGTAAGGCGCAAAACAAATGCTATTTGAGAACAGTGGTACATAAACAATATTACCTGGAGATTATTATCCTTATAACAGTTCCTTGCAGAGCCAGATGTTTAAACTTCATCATCAACATCATTATTATTATTATTATTATTATTATTATTATTATTATTATTGTTACTACTATTATTTTAATCTTCAATTTGAATCACATCTGCGACTGGTAAATCTTAACAGTTCAAGTCCTAACAAAGGACATTAGTACTATTACTGCTATTATTGTTATTGCTATTATTATTGCTGCTCTTACTATTATTACTATTACATCACCTGAATCTCAATGACTCTAGCCTGCTCACAACAAAGAAATTACAATTAAATAAATAAAAGATAAAAGATGGTAAGTGCTCTATTAACACAATGATGAGTTCGCTAACCAAAACCTTGAAAAGTACTGTAACAAAAAAAAAAGTCTGTATCAACATTAAACTATGGATTTTAAAAGAGTCGTTTAAACCAAACTATGCTGGCTTAAACTGGACCACTAAAGTCACTCTGGACAGCGAGATGGGTAGCAGATAAATTGAGTAATACACATACACACACACACAGCTGTCCAGAGCATTATTTATGTTAAATTTCTTTGCCTCTTATCTGGCTGTGGGGCTACTCTAGGCAGGTTAAAATATTTTATTACAGAATAACAGTTTTTGTTTTACTTAATACTCAGGTCTGCTAGTGCTACTTGTTTCTAACAAAAGAAACAAAGAAAAAATAAATGCTTAAAAAAATGGAGTTTAGATTCTTTCCCTAACTCTTTATTTTCAGTTTGCAATATTATTTAGGCACCCTTAGAAAGGGTTTTTTATATATATAATGTATGTACACACACACACACATATACACATACTGAAACACTTTATTGAATGCATATATTTAAATATATTTTCCCCCACTTACTTTTTTTCTTGGCAGCTTGTAAAACGTCCCGGAAATCTTGCAAAGTGCCCAATTTTTGGTCAACATCTTGCAAGTTGGTGCTGTACGGCTGATCCTCCGGATTGACATGGAGAGGCCCGATCACAAAACCTTTGACCTTCAAGGTGCTTAAATAATTCATCCTCTCTTTCACCCCTAAAAAAGAGAGAGAAAAGAAACCAAGTTTACCAGAATGCAGCAAAAAAAAAAAAACCACACACACACACATTTTATTTTACGCCTCTCAAGACAAGTCTCCCCAAAATCTGTCATAAGATCCATTTTTTAGATTCGAGGGGAAGAGGTGATACAGGCAGTCCTTGACTTACAACCATTCCATTTAGTAACCGTTCAAAGCTACCATGGGAATCTGACTTGGAGGGGGAAGCCAAACAGCTGACAGGGAGCGGGAGTGTGGCTCTGTTGGCTGTGGAGAAAACTGGGGAAGGGCAAAGTCCAGCTGGGCAGAGCAGGGAAGAGGTAGAGCAAGGGAGAGGAAAACCCAGGCCCACCCCCTCTTCATCCTAGGCCATGCAGGGAGGAAGGGAGAGGAGAGCAAAGTGGGTGGCGTGGCTTATGGGGAAGGAAAGAGTCCTGATTCCCTTCATTAGCTGCAGCTGGGAACACAGTGTATAAAAAAGGAAGCTGCGTACAGCAAAGTGTTGGGAGCAAATGTGACTTTATCTTGTGACTTTATCTTGTATCATTGTGGCTTACTTGTGCTCCTGGTGTCTTCCCAACTGTGTGAGTTTTGCCATGCCTTCACATCTGGAATTCTTCCTCCTCCCCTGTCAAGCTAATTACTTCAGCTTGGTTTGTTTGGACTTTAAGTTACAGTTTGTGTTGACCTTGTTTTGGATTTAATTTTCTGCAGTCAAAGGCTGCTCCTGGGAGAGTTTTTCTCCAGTCAGAAGATAACCTGGACGTTGGGGGCAAAGTTGGAGATATAAAGGGACTCCTACTGATTATCTGACTGTGTTGCCTTTGTGCCACGCCCCAGGTCATCACACACGGCACTGAAAAAAAGTGACTTACGACTGTTCCTCGTACTTGTGACCATCATATGATCAACATCCAGACACTTGGCAACTGACTCGTATTTATGATGCACTGTCCCAGGGGGTCACATGATCCCCTTTTGCAACCTTCTGACTAGCAAAGTCAATGGGGCAAGCCAAATTCACTTCACAACCATGATTTTATGAACTTATCAACTGCAGGGATTCACTTAATGATGGCCAGAGAAGTCGTAAAATGGGGGCAAAACTCACTTAACAAAAGGCCTCACTTAACAACATTCTGGGGCTCAATTGTGGCCCTACGACAAGAACTACCTGTAAACCCATTTTTACCCAGAACTGGCAGAGAATTTTTTTTTTGTTCCTGGCCAGCATCCCAGATTGTCTTGTACAAACTGTGCGTGCAAACATCCAGGCTGAACACTCTCACACTTTGCTCAAGGTTACACATTTCCAGTCTGAATTAACAATTGTTGTTTCTGACCCCTCTTTTTAATCGTATTAACTTGCTCCGTTGAACCGTTTACTGGCTGCCGTGATGTGCATTTAATCCAAAAGGTAACGAGGCATAGAATTTATTCAGCGAGGAAACTTGCATTAGCTTCCATGGTACAAAAGAGGAGATTTTTTTTTTCTTTTTCTCCTGCTGGGCTCTCTATAAATGTTTGCCCTCCTTCACTGCATTCCCCAGCAAACCTGCCCCAACAAATTACAGCAACTTTGATGAGAGGAATTGTGGAGCGTTGAACTTTGGATCCATCAAGGATTTGTTAAACCAGAGGAGGGAAAGAAATTAAATTTTTAATGGGGAGAAAAGGCTGGGCCGTAGCATGCTCTTCTGAATAGAATAGAATAAGTAGAGAATAGAGTATAGAATAGAATATAGAATAAGTAGAGAATAGAGTATAGAATAGAATATAGAATAGAAAATAGAATAGTTGTAGAGAATAGGGTAGAATATAGAATAGAATATGAATTCTTTATTGGCCAAGTGTGAATGGACACACAAAGAGATTCTTTCATTCTTATCCTTTGCAAGTTCACTCTTTTCGCAAAACATTTTAAGTATTCACCCCATCTCATTCTTCAAGAGCATACAGGTAGCCTCCACTTACGACCAACATTTCTATCCTCAAGTGAGATGTGTCCTATTTTATGGCCTTTCTTGCCACAGCAGTTAAGTGAATCATTTAAGTTCTTAAGTTAGTGACACGGTTGTTTAAGTGAATCTGGTTTTCCCATGGACTTTTGCTTGTCAGGAAGTCACAAAAGGGGGCATGGCAACCATCATAAATGTGAGTCAGTTGCCAATGTTGATTAGGTGGCCAAGGGGATGCTGCAATGTTCTTAAAGTGTGAAAAATGATCACAAGCCACATTTTTCAGAGTTGAGGTTGTAACTTCAAACGGTTATTAAACAAATATTTATGAAAGTCAAGGAGTGCCCGTACTTTAATTGGAGACTGTGTGGGCAGGGGAAGTCACAGAGGAGGGAAAGCCATTTTTTCATGTTTTAGAGCTATAAGGGGACATGTAAAGAACCTCATGAACAAAAGATAGGAAAAAAAAATTGCATAAATCAATTTTTCCCAGGATCTGTTTTTAGGTTGGCTTGTTGCAAATTGCTTTAGCGGGTTACTGCTGAGTGTAGGTTGCACAATCACACTGTGGGAAGCAGTGGGAATTTTTTTTTAAAAGACAGAGAGAAATCCAGCTATAAATTACTTCCTTCTGAAGGCACATCAGAAGGTAAATTTGTACCCTTGAGCAGGGGGCTGGATTACATGACCACCCAGAACCCCAACGACCTTGACTTTCCGTAATGGCCCAGCTCCATTGGAGAAATGCACCAATCCAGATTCCATGCCTCAAATCTCAACCATCTTTCCTTTCCATCTCCCAGTCAAAATATATGTTGTATGACTGGGGCTATTATCAAGTTTGGACTGGTTTGAATTTGGCATTGGGAGTGGCATCCATCATCCCAAGTGCCTCCACTTCAAAACCTACAAGTCCTGACCCAATATGGGTCAGTGGTTAAGGAGCTTCGGGGCAAAATGAGTGGGCAGAGCATCAACCGTTCCTTATTCTCAGCCCTGCCCTACTTCACAAGGTTGTTGTTGTGGGCATCCAATGGGGTCAAGAGTCATCCCATGTCCTTGTTTTTATTTTGAACTTCTTTACACCCAGGGTCAACCTTTGCAGCACTGGCAACAAGGCTGCTCTACTTTACAAGGATGTTACAAGGAAGAACAACTCAAGCTCCTAGTCCTCAAGACAGGCTAGAAAAAAATATATACCGGCAATGAATGGCTTTTACTGTTGAGTTCAAGTAAAACATATAAGCTTATCAAGACTTAGACAGTGAGTAATTGTTTTATTTTTAATGGCTACGGCTTTGCTGCTTTCCTGCCTGGGTTCTCCTTATTGTAGAATATTTCTCTTTTCGGAAGGTTGAAACTCTACAAGGTAAGAGATATCAGCAGAGGACGAGGGAAAATCTTCAGAGAAACTGACTAGACCCTGGCACAGGCTCAACAACTGTTTGTGGAGTTTCACAACTTCAGAGCAAATTTCTCCAAAAGTTTGGGCCAAGGATCAAAGGGACACCAATTCAGCAGAAAAAACTCATAAGAATTTCAGGAAGGAAGGGAGGAGGGAAGGAAGGAAAGGGAGGAAATAAGGGAGGAAAGGAAGGGATAAGACAATGTAAAATAAAAGACAGAAAGAAGGATGAGAGAAAGACCATGAAACAAAGAAAGACAATAAAAGAAAAAAACCCAAGATAGAAAGACAGGAAGACAAAAAGGCAATGAAGGAAAGAAAAAAGTGGATGAAAGGAAGAAAAAAAGATGGAAGACAGAAAAAAAAAGAACGGAAGAAAAAAGAAGAAAGGAATGAAAAATGAGGAAAGGCAGGAAGCCAAAGAACGGGAGAGAAAAAAACAACGAATGGAATGAGAAAAAAGAGGAAAGGCAGAAAGCCAATAAAAGGGGGGGGGAAAAAAGGAATGAGATGAAAGGAAGAATGAAAGAAAAAAAAAGGAAAGAAATGTGGGAAGAAGAAAAAAGCCAGTCCTTTAACCCAACCAGCCAGCAGCTGAGTCAGTTTTTCGACTGACGTCATCAAGAGCTGATGAAACCCCAGTCAGCAATTACTCAGGAAGCTCAAACCGGCTAAAACTGGCTTTTGGCACAGAGCGGCATGGATTCCGGGACGATTCCACCCCAAGCCCCCCACCCCAGCTTCTCCCCCCACCAGCAGTGGCCAGTCTCCAAATGACCCTTCGGAGGGTCTCCAGGTTCACTTATTTTAAAATCCACTGGATTTGTCTCGCTCCTAGATTCTGGAGCAGGTTGGTTTTTATATTTATATTATATTATAATTATATTATATTATTATATTGAGAGAGAGAGAGAAAATGAATATAAATCCATATATAAAGAGGGTTTTTAAAAGCCCACTTGATTGGTCTTGCTCCTAGATTCTGGAGCAGGCTGGTTTATATATTTATTACATTATATGAGCTATAGACAGACACACACACATACACACAGAGTGTGTGTGTGTGTGTGTGTGTGTGTGTGTCTGGCCCTCTTTAGCACCACAACCCCCATCAGCCTCAGCCCCAAACTCACCTATCAGGTCACCAATGCCATCGCTGCCCGAATCTTGGAAGCCTTCCACCTCCAGGATCCGGTAGATCCCTCCTTTCTGCCACCAGTCCTGCTTGGGGAGATCCTTGCAGCGGGGAGCCTGGACGATGATGGCGATGGCCCCCGCCAGCATGCCCAGCCAGCCCAGCCAGAAGAGGATCAGGAGGGCCCAGCGGGTGCGTACCCAGCCGGGGGTGCCGGCTACCTGGAGCAGCTGCTCCTTAGACAAGCCGGTGAATTTGGCCCCCATCTCGGCCTCCTTTTCCTCCTCCTCCATCTTCACCTTCACCACGCCGTTCTTCTCGCCCAGGCTGCCCGGCGAGCCGGCCAGGGGCGAGGAGGCATTCATGGGCTGCTTTTCGGGGTCCATTTCGTTCAGCTCCACGTCTTTCATGTCCAGTTCTGGGGTCACGGCTGGGGAGCTCATGCTGTCACCTGGGGAAAGGGGGCCAAGGAGTTGGGGGTTTTTTTTCGGGGGGGGGGGGGGGGGGGGGGAGAAAGACCCTAGGAAGCTAGTTTTCTCTTTCCAGGGAGAGCCTTAAAGCTCATTTCTCCTTGGGGGAAGACCTCCTGCTAAGATAAGTGGAGCAGTATCAGTCGAGATCTTTCCAGAGCCTGAGAAGGTTCTCATCTCCCGAAGTGGAAAGCCTGAGAAGCTACTTTTCCAAGGGAGGGGAGAGCCTTTAAAAACTAGATTTCTTACTGCGGGGGGGGGGAGAGATCTTGCCTTAAGGAAAGGTGGGATCCAGGCTGGTCTACTTTAAACCTTTCCTGAGCTTGCTCCCCAGACCACAAATCCCATCCTGAAAGGGGATGGGGGAATATGGGCTGTGGGAACCGCTCTCAAGCAGCCCAGGTGGGGTTTCAAAGCCATCTTTTTCCCAGAGGGGAAGGTGGATTTTACAAATTCTTTTTAAATTGCAAGAAAGGAATCGTGTGTGTGTGTGTCTCTCTGTGTGTGTGTGTGTGTGTCTGTGTGTGTCTCGCCCCTACCAACCTCCCATCATCCCCGGCCAGCCCTGGTCCCCTTTCCAAGCACTCTACCTGGGGAACAAAGCGGCAACCCGGCTGGCTTCGACCGGCAGATCCGCGCGGGGAATCCGGTTCGATCCGATCTGAGAACCCGATCGCGCCGGCCGGCAGCCCAAGTACGGCCAGCCGGAGCCTCCGCCCCCAACCCACCCCCGCGATCCGCCTCCCGGGCTCCCTTAAGGTGGATCAGAGCTCCCCTCCCCCGCCCCCCCCCCCCCGGCCCAGGCTCAGCCCAGGGAGGATGGGTCCAGGTAGAGTTCCACTGGATGGGGAGGTTCTACCAGAGCCCGCCGGGAATCGCTGAACAGAACAATAAGAGTTTGGAAGGGACCTTGGAGGTCATCTAGTCCAACCCCCTGCTCAAGCAGGAGGTTCTGTATAAAAGATCGCACGCCTCTTTGCACTCTTTCTTTCCTTCCTTCCTTCCTTCCCTTCTCTCGCTTGGGACATTGCAACCGCGTTGGCTTTGTCCAAGGGGTCAAACCCTGGTGTTGGCTGCCTGGGCAAAGGTAGACTGCCCCTAGACGTGGAGGCTTTATATCAGCAGACCTGGTCCCGTGTGAACATCTTCCATTCTTTTGGTGTGTGTGTGTGGGGGTTTGACTGCCTTGCTGATAGCTTCAACCCATGGCAGAGAAGAATAGCCCCTGGCTAGCTGGGAACTTTGGGAATTGTAGTCCTCGGACAACCAATGGAGTGGGGAGGTGGTTTAAGGGTTTAAAACAGGTCTCCAGACTTGGCAGCTTGGAAGGCTTGTAGACTTCAATTCCCAGAATCCCCTAGGCAACTTTTTAAAGCTGGCTGGGGAATTCTGGGATTTGAAGTCTGCAAGTCTTTAAAAAGTTGCCAAATTTGGAGAAGCCGATGTTGAAAGCTTAATTCTGATTATTCATGAAGGGGAACTTTTTTGGTGTTCAAATAACCCGACTTTATTTTTCTATGCTGTGCTGGTTGGGGGCCCTTTAGAAAAAAAAGAAAAAGAAAAAAAGAAATAGAATCATTTTTAACCCTTGGATAAAAGCTAACCTTAAATGTCGGTTTAATTGCCATTAATGAGCAGGCGATGACCTTCCAAGTATTGAAGAATTTCCCTTTTCGGTCACATTCAAAATGACAGCTCCGTGAAGCTTGAAGGTGGATAGGCGCTTAAAAGTTTCGCTGGAACCAGGGAACTCTGGTTTAATGGTTAAACCAGAGTTTAATGATTGGCAGCCAAGAAAGTCTTCCATGAGACTCCTGCAGATCTACTATAGAGCAGCGTTTTTCAACCTTAGCAACTTTGAGTGGACACTGGGGGATTCTGGGAGTTGAATTTCTCCCATCTTAAAGCATGCTGGCTGGGGGATTCTGGGAGTTGAAGTCCATCCAGTTTAAAGCATGGTGGTTATGGAATTCTGGGACCTGAAGTTCGTCCATCTTAAAAGAACACTGACTGGGGAACTCTGGGATTTGAAGTCCATCTATTTTTTTAAAGCATGCTGACTGGGGAATTCTGGGAGTTGAAATCCACCCCTCTTAAAGTTGCCAAAGTTGAGACACACGGTTAAAGAGAAAATAAACTGCAATATCATCAAAGCATTGTAATTCTTCTGTTCTTGCTGTTGGGCTCAAGTTTTTATTTTAGAAACACACACCAGAAATGGGTGTGTTGCAGTGTGCGTGTGACAGGACTGCACACCCCACCAGCCATTACTTCCTGGGGGTGGGGGGATCAAAGGAGCAAACAACCCCTTTTGAACAATGGCAAGAAGTGAGCAATTGTTCTCGGCTTTGAATGCTCTGCAGGAGGCTTTTCTGAGCTGGGTAGAGATGCAGACCCCCTTAGCCATAAGCAACAATTAAAAAAAAAACACCCCTAAAATGTAAGAGCCTTGGGATCAGGAGCAGGAGGTAGATTGCCTCTCTCCATGGAAGTTCTACCAATCTAACACATACATTTATTTTAACAGAATAACAGAGTTGGAAGGGACCTTGCAGGTCTTCTAGTCCAACCCCTTTCTCAAGCAGGAGATTCTATATAAAAGATTGCATGCCTCTTTGCACTCTTCTTTTTCTTTCCTCCTTTCTTCCCTTTTCTATCTTTCCTTCCTTTCCTTTCCTTTTCCTTCCTTTCCTTTCTCTTTCTCTCTCTTTCTTCTCCTAAATCTTTGCAAAGACAATCCTTCTGTCTGGTGAAGTTGAGCTTCTTTACAAACCCTCGATTTCTCTTAGCCGAAAACAAACAAACAAGCAAACATTCTTCCTTCTGATTCTTCCACCTTAAACAGCTTGGACTCCTGCTAGCCAAAAACCTCCCTCTCCCTTCCCTTTCCCCTCTCTGCTTCAAGGCAGATAAACAACTTTTAGACAAACAAAAAAGGAACCTAAGAGTTTAAACTTCCCTTAAACATCTGGCCAGCTAATTCCTGTCTGATCTGGATCAACAAACCCCTTTTTTCAAAGCTTTGCACCACAGTTTTAATAAGCTAGCACTGAGTTGACCAAAGCAATTGTTTTAAAAGAGAAATCTAAATCCTGGTTTATTTATTCAACTGGTCCAATTTTTTTAAGGTTTGGGCCACGCTCTAAAGCATCAAGGAACTTACACGTGGGTGGGAATTTGTGCAACAAGTGAGGTATACCTGGGGTGCCTTCATTTATGGGTCACAGGCTTGCAAATCTGCCTGATATACTTGCTCTGACAAGGAACCCCACACAATTTCCATTTAAGAGACATTGGAGCAAAGAAATGTCCAATGATGTCACACCCACACCCACAAACACCAAACAATCCGTTCCCCAAATTTCAGAATAGAATAGAATAACAGAGTTGGAAGGGATCTTGGAGGTCATTTAGTCCAAACCCCCCACCACCACCACCACCACCATTTCAGACAAATGACTGTGCAATCTCTTCCTGAAAACTTCAAGTGTTGGAGCATTTACAACTTCTGGAGGCAAGTTGTCCCATTGATTAATTTTTCTGTCAGGACATTTCTCCTTAGTACAGACTATTATTAAGAGTCAATTATTGGTTCCTGTATCTCAACATAGCTAGGACTGACTCCACAGCATTTCCCATCTTGGCCCCTCTCCCCATATTACAGCTAATCCTCAACTTACAACAGTTCATTTAGTGAAGACTCAAAGTTAAAATGGCCTGGAAAAAAAATCAGATGCATGACTGTTTTCCCCACAAGCATGTATTTATATTTGTGGTCCCTATTTGTGACCTTCCCAGCCGTCATTCGACAAGCAGCATTGGTGGGGAAAGGTGGATCTGCTTAATGACTATGTGTTTCACTTACTGACCGTGGTGATGGGATTAATGACCACGGGGGGGGGGGGGAGGCGCGGAAGGTTGTAAAATCGGCCGCAGCTTCACTTAAGTGCTTCACATCGGCATGGACACACATCCCAGGTTCCACTTTGGGTCGTAATTCAAGAACGACCTGTATGCCCAAAGAGGTGCTAATTTTGATATGGCAGAGCATGTAAAAAACACGGGTTTCAACATGGGAGAAAATCTACACCATTTTCATCTGAAATCAAACCAGCGGCATTGGAATCCTCAAATCTGAATTTTGTTTTTTCCTCCCATTTCTCAACTTCCCGGTGCCTGAAAAAATGGCTGATAATCCACATTTAATGGCAATGTTTACCCGGTCAATGTCTGTCTCCTAACAAACAGAGCAGGAAGGCGGATTAAACAAGGTTACAGGATTATTCGGGATCCAGAAAATATGCTTTCCCCAAACACCAGAGGCCTCTCTTTCTCCCCCCCCCCCCAATCCTCCTGTGTTTACGCCATGCGCTCGCATCCAATTCCAAGAATCTCTTTCCTCGTGAAATTAAAAGCCACTTGTGGCCCCTGTTATTCTGTAGAGCTCGGCTGGATCTTAGCCAGGCTGGGGGAAGAGAAAAAAAAAAAATTAACTGACATTGCAGCTTCGTGTTTATCTGCCTGAGGTGGAAGATAAGCACATCCCCACAGCTGGGGTGGCTGGAGTTCGACCAAAACTCCCTGTGAAAAAAGTTGTCAACAGCCTTCCCCCCAAAACATCTGCAAGGAGGGGGGGCGGTTTGGGAACCAAAATGCAGGTGAAAACATGCTGTGGACTTTGAAGTTTTCCTCTAGGTCAGGAATCTGCAGTTTCCCAGTTAGAGTTTTCCGACAAGAGGACCATTGAAAAAAAAACATGTATTTGGGAAAGATTTGAAAGAGTAGGAATCAATTATTCCAGCAAAAAAGAAGTTAGTTAATATTGCAGCTGCAATCACTTTAAAATTCTTTCTTTCTTTTTCTTTCCTTTACCTTTTTCTTTCTTCCTTTCTTTCCCTTATCTTTCTTTTTTCCTTTTTTTCTTTCTTGCCTTCCTTCCTTCTCTCCCTGCCTGATAAACAACACGTTTCTAGCCCTCAACACAACAGGGATAAACTTGAAACTGGAGAGATCTGGGCTAAGATTTCTAGAAATCAAAGAGAAGGTTTAGTTAATAGCCTTTTTATTTCCCCCTCCTACTTCAAATCCCAGAATTCTCCAGCCAGCGTGCCTTGAGATGGGTCGATTTCAACTCCCAGAATTCCTCAGCCTGCACGTTAGTTGAGGAATTCTGGGACCTGAAGTCCACATATTTGAAAGTTGCCAAGGAGAAACTCTGTTCTAATTTAATAATTAGAAATTTGACATTTGCAGGCCGTGTTCCTTACAGAACCCTGCAAGGATCACCCCCCAGCAACCCTTCCAAGCATGGTATTTTCACCAAACAAACAGCCTCCGGGAACTTTCAGTCCAGCCAAAACACAGAACAGTTCTCAGAATCAAAAATAAAATTAAAAAAACACAATCAGGACATCTGTCAAGTTCCCTCCTCCCATCTGAGAAAGCTCCAGGGGTTGGAAAATGAGACATAAACAGATCCCTGTGATGAGAAACAGAAAACTGTCGGTGGGACAGCAAGATTAAAGGATCAGTCAGTCTCCACAGCTGGGAAAAACTCTAGGAAGGCTTCCAGATTCATCAAAGAGATTGTAAAGGGAGATGAATTTAATGAACCAGTTTGTGCATCTCTCCAAGCCATGATCTGATTAAATCAGAGTTAGATGGACGAGCCACAACTTAACACGATGTGCTAAGAGCACAAATCCTTGTTTGTAAATATTGGGGGGGGGGTCCGTCCCCCCCTTTTAAGTGATCTGATGGGCCGTTTGTATGAAAAACTTTGTAGTTCTCTCTTTTTGCAAGGATCGAAAATGACTTTGTTTTCCCTTTAAAAAAAACATTTTTTTAAAAAAAATCACTAATGCAGGAACAACAATTTGGTCCCTGAAAGGGATAAATTTCATCCTGTTGAAGTGCAGATTTAATAGATGTAGAGTTTGCAAACTCTGTAGAGTTTGCTTATCATTAATGGCATTTTGTGGAAAGGAAAAGTATTTAAAACTCAGCTCATTTTTTCTTTAAAAGTTCATCTATATCCCATATAGATTCCTTGGCATATATTACAGGTACCGTTCAATTAAACCAATCATTTGCTAAACAAATAATTCCCTCAACACGATCAAACTACTTAGTCTGCATTATTCTTCTCCTCACTCCTTATCGCCCATCCCCTCCCACTTGTGACTATATGGCTGTAACTTTGTCGCTTGTATCCTTACGATTTTTATTGACTATTTCCTAATATGATTTGATGGCTTATTGTACCCTATGACTATTATCAAGTGTTGTACCTTAATGATTCTTGACTTTTGACGAATGTATCTTTGCTTTTATGTACAGAGAGCATTTGCATCGGGACAAATTCCTTGTGTGTCCAACCACACTTGGCCAATAAAGAATTCTATTATATTCTATTACCGCCATTTTAAGTTACAAGGGCACTAAAAAATGTGACTTACAACCGTTTTTCCAGTTATGACCTTAGCAACATCCCCATGGTCACGTGATTTAAAATTCAGATGCTTGGCCACTGGTTCATACTTATGACTGTTGTTGCAGTGTGCCGGGGTCATGTAATCCCCTTTTATGACCTTCTGGAGAGCGATGTCAAAGGAGGAATCAGATAATCAGAGTTGGAAGGGATCTTATAGGTCATCTAGTCCATTTCTGACAAATGACAGTCCAATTGTGAATCCGGATTCACTTAAAAACCTTGTTACTAATTCAACAAGTGCAGTGATTCACAACTGTGGCGAGAGATGATGAAATGGGGCAAAACCCATTTAACAAATGAATTTCGGGGCTCCACTATGGCCCTTCAGTCAAGGACTAACCTGTATAATATTTCCTGAATATGAACTGCAGTGGATTCAACTGGCAAGCAAGGCACAGGATCTATATTTATCGACTGGATTTGTTTTTCCTGGCTGCACTAAATAAAATTCATTGGAAAAGGTCATCTATCCTGTTTGCACCCAGATGACCCAAATAAATAACTCGAATTTCTAGGAAGCTTGGAAAGATCACACACTGATCACAGGCTGCCATCCAGACGTAAACACCACAGAGGGCTAGAGATCCTTTTTCAGGGGTGATTTGCGAAAGACTGTTTGGGTGAGATTACTTTGAGGAAGATTGGGAAACCACGCAAAAGGATCATTTGTAGGATTGGTGTCTTTGGATCGATGTTCAGATTAGACGGCTGGAGAGGGATCTGTTTGCTGGTATGTACGGCTCAATGTACGGCTACAATTCAGGCGGGAGCCCACGTTGCTAAGCGAGGGCATTCTGGTTCACCGCTGATTTTCGTACCTTTTTTCTTTGCCAGTGAAACACTGCAAGTTGTTAACTGAGTCACACGGTCATTAAGCGAATCTGATTTTCCCCCACCGATTTTTCATGTCGGAAGTCACCTATGGCAATAATGTGATCCCGGATGCAACTCATGCTGGTGGCCAAGTGCCACCAAATTTTGATCAAGTGACTCTGGGATCCTGCAATGGTCGTAAGTCTGGGGACTGGTGGTTAAGTCACTTTTTTTCCAGCGGTGTTGTTACTCTGCTCACCGAATGAATGGTGATAAACTGAGGATTACCAGAAGATCAGGTTTCTTAGCATGGAATAGTACAAGATTTTCTTATGCAAGGCAGCTGTCTGGATTCCCATCAGGGTAGATCACCCTGGATCTATTTTTAAAGGCAAATTCCAAACTGTCTCTGTCTGCCAAGCAAAGACACAGAGCTGAGCTGGGCTAACCGACAGAAACCACCGTAAGGTTGTGGTAGGCACAAGGGGATGAAGATCTGGCACCACCCACAATGGAGGAAAGGTTCCTGAAATTAGCTGAGACGGCTTCAATTGACTTCTTCGATAAGAGAAGACAATTCTCGGCCTTGATAAACTGATTGCCAACACCTTAAAGGCTTTCCATAAAACAGGAAAAAAATCAGTTTATGATTTATGGTTCAGATGATTATAGGATAGATTATGAAAAGAAGGGAGGTTATGTTGTAAGAAGTAAAGGTATATTTGTACTTAGAACTGCTGTAAAGAAAATGAGAACCTTTTTTCTGATTTTTCTTTTCCTTGCTTCATTTTTAGTCTTTCCTTCCTTCCATCCTTCCTGTTTCCTCTCACAGTACACACGATATTTTTTTCAACTCCCCTTCCCATCACCTCTTTCCTTCCCTCTCCTTCCTCTTGTTCTCTCCTTTCCTTCTCCCCTCCCTCCTCCCATTCTCTCCTCCCTCCCCTCATTCTCCTCCTTCCTTCCTTTTCTTCAGTATCCTCTCCTGCTCCTTCCCTTCCTCCTTCCATTTCTCTCACCTTCATTATCCTCTCCTGCTCCTTCCTTCCTTCTTCCCATTTCCTTCCTTCCCTCCCCTTTCTGCCCCTTTTCTGTTTCCTTTTAGCTTATATTAGTTTTTAATGTTCTTTTAACTTTTTTTTTTAAATAAAACCTTCTACTAAAGCCCCCACCACCACAAACCAGCCAAGACAGAATGACGCCAGAAATCTGCCCTCTGTCAAAGGTGACACGGTGATACCTCTTAAGGAACTCCGAGTCCTGCCAAAGCTCACCTTTCAGATAAGGAAAACAAACTCTCAGCAAATCCAGAGAAAAACAAGAGATATGAGAAAGGGGGGGGGGAAAAGAGAAAGAAACAACGGATAAGGGAGAGCCAAGGAAAGATTAATAGGTGGAGAAAGAAAGTTAAGATAGAAAGAGAAGTAGATTTAAATCCCATGCAAAAAAAAAAGGTCAGAGGTTATCACAAAGAACTGTGTACCCTCAAAATCTTGAGTGTAACCAAAGAGAACCAGAAAATTTTTATTAAAGGTATTAAGGCTCCCTCCCTCCATACATTTAAATTATTCCCTCAAGTCAGGTTCAGCTTTCTAATGGATTTTAGTCTCTCAGAGCTGGCAGATATAAGAAGTCTCACGAATTGCTCACAAAGGCAAATAATTTATATCTAAATATTATAATATGTAAGATACATTATACATTATTTGCCTTATGCTATAATAAATCTAATGCAATCTCTATCAGTATTTACAAAATCTCCATCGGTCATTTGCAACAGAGGCTGAAGGCTATCCATGGTTTGCATCCACCAGCAATTTTTTAATTTTTTTTGAAGGTTATTCCACTGGTTCTCTTTCTGGCAATCTCCCACAACCACAACCCTGTGAGGTAAGGCCAAGCTCAGAGAAAGATGGGTGCAAATTCATCCAGGAGGAAGCTTCACATCCTAAATTCTCATTTTTGCTCCCTTAAAGTGATAATGATCTCTGTCAACATTAAAAAAAAAAGAGGTGCCATAGAAAAAAGGTTGATGTGCCAAAAAGAGAGCAGAAATCAGGATTTATTTATTTCTTTTTTTGGGGGGGGGGGGGGGGAAGGAAGAAGGAACAAAGTCCACTTTCTGCTTCTAAGCTTAACTGGGTGCAAAGCCATCAGGCTGGGAATTTGCTTGGATGGGCAAGCCTGGCCATCTCCTGGCTTAAGCCTAACTTGTCACAACTGTGACAACTCACTGCCTCTCACTTGCAGAAAAGAACCAAAAAAAAAAGACATAACAAAAAAAAAAACCTGCTGCTTTGGAGCCTGAGATGGACAGCATATAAATTCAATCTGTTGACTTATGTAATGTAGGTGCCTCTTTCTTGCAGCTCGGGACAACCAAATCAATGAACAGAAGAAAGAAGCCAAAATATTTCTGACCTTGGATTCCCCAACCCATCCTCAGCCCTCTGGACTGCCATGCCCATCCTCCCCAGCCTCGAGAATTATATATATATATATATATATATATATATATATATGTATGTATGTATGTATGTATGTATATATATATAGTATGTATATATATATAGTATGTATATGTATATATATATATATATATATATATATATATATATATATATAT
>BLBF01000081.1:7247483-7285638 GCA_015471245.1 Laticauda colubrina
TTTCTTTCTTTCTTTCTTTCTTTCTTTCTTTCTTTCTTTCTTTCTTTCTTTCTTTCTTTCTTTCTTTCTTTCTTTCTTTCTTTCTTTCTTTCTTTTTCTTTCTTTCTCTCTCTCTCTCTCTCTCCGGCTTCTGAATTTGTCTTCTCAGGCCTCTCTCAGCGTCTCTTCCAACAGGGTACTGTGTCTTCTACTACAGCACAAACTTGCGGTTTTCTACCTCCACCCCCAACGGCAAAAGGTTTTTTTAAAGAGGCACGGCGTCCCTGAGGGGGAAGCAGGGCAGGAGTCTCTCTTAATTTACAATGGAGAAACTTTTTATTTACAAAACCAGGTATCTCAACAATAAAAATGCGGCTCCGATCGACTTTGGTCGTCCGCTTAGTGCATAAACGCCACTTCGGGGATCTTCTGCTCAGCCTGGGAGAAGCAGGGGGAAAAAAAGGGAGAGGGGAGTCAGAAATTGTGGCTTTTGCCGATGTTGAAGTTGTTGGCAAACATCCCTGAGGTGTCTTTTGTGGGATGCCTTGGACTATGGGACAGGTAGTCCTCGACTCAACAATTCTTTGATTCCCCATTCAAAGTTCACGGACTTCGGACCAGATTTTAACACTCAACGACCACTTCCCCATGGTCATGCAGGCAAGCCCCCCTCGCAACTGCAGACAGCTACAATGCTTCTTCACAAACTTTTACTGGCAATTCATTCCCTCCTTTGTGAGCATTGCCAAGCCGAAGGACAGACCTCCTAAAGTCAGGGAGTCCAGGAACGAAACCCTGCCCCGGACAACCCCTACAGTCTACTGACCTTTTGGCTACAAAGTACATAGCCAAAAAGGCATTAAGAGTTGTTAACCTAACCCTACGTAGCTTTTTCTCTGGTAATATCACACTACTAACTAGAGCATACAAAACATTTGCTAGACCAATACTTGAATACAGCTCATCAGTCTGAAACCCGCATTACATATCGGATATTAATACGGTTGAGAAAGTCCAGAACTATTTTAAAAGAGTTGTCTACTCCTCTACTTGTTGCAGAAGACCTTATGCCACCAGACTTGAAATTCTAGACCTAGAAAACCTTGAATTATGCTGCCGACAGTCCGATCTAAGTATATCGCACCAAACTTGACTGCAGAAAATAGGACTTCAGCAACAGAGTGGTCAATGTCTGAAATACTCGACCTGACTCTGTGGTTTCTTCCCCAAACCTCAAAAACTTTAACCTTAGACTGTCTACTATTGACCTCACCCCTTTCCTAAGAGGTCTGTAGGGGGCATGCATACCGTCCCTGTCCTATTGATACTTTTTACTTATATGTATCCATTTCATGTATTCATAACCATGTATATACTTATATCTATTATCTTCTAAGAGATTGACAAATCAAATAAATAAAATAAAAATATAGGGGAACCTAACCTGCCAAAAGCATTTGAAACACTGTTTTCAAAAAAACTAGGGCTGAAGCACCCTGACCGCGAGCAGCCCCTTTGTCGTTCGAGCGGACGCCAGCGACGGGGCAGTGGAAGCAGTGCTGCTCCAAAGAACGACCAAGGGAGCCTACAGCCCTGCGCCTACCCCTCCCGCAAGGTCACAGACAACGTGATTAAAAAGAAGGAAAAAAAATCAGTTGTTAGCTTGGCAACTGACTCGTATTTATGATGGTTGCAGTGTCCCCGGGCTCAGGAGATCCCCTTTTGCCACCTTCTGACCAGCGAAGTCAAATGGGGGAAACCCATTTTGCGACCTTGCTTTGCCATGAGACGAATGCCCTGCGGGATGTGTGTGTGTGTGTGTGTGTGTGTGTGTGTGTGAAGCTAGTAACTCAAGTGAATCTGGCATGTCTTCCCCCGTCTTGGCTTTGCTTGTCAGAAGGCCGTGAAAAGAGATGCTGCCACTGCCACAAAGATGAGCCAGTTTTCAGGCGCCCAAGTTTTGATCATGGGGGACACCCCAATGGTCCTAAGTGTGAAAAATGGGCACTAAGTAGCTTTTTTTTCGGTGCCCATTGGGACTTTTGGCCACTGGGGGAATTGTTGTAGGTGGAGGGCTACCTGTACAATGGCCAGAATCCCAAGGGAGAGGCACCAATAGGAATCTTGGTTTTCCTAAGGCAGAGGTGGGATGCTCACCTTCAGCTGGGTGTAGGCGTGAGCTGCTTTCGTGTAGTTCCAATCGTTGTCCTCGAGGCACCTGGGCAGAGAGAGAGAGAGAAGATAGATTGAAGGACTGAGGGGGAGAGGAGAGAGATTGAAAGAGAGATTGAGAGAAAGAGAAGGATTGAAAGAGAGGAGAGAGAAGACAGATTGAAAGAGATTGAGAGAAATTGAAAGATCAAGAGAAGGAGAAGGATTGAAAAAGAGAAAGAGAGATTGAAGGTTTGAGGGGGAGAGGAGATTAAAGAGATTGAGACAAAGAGATTGAGAGAAAGAAAGGATTGAAAGAGGAGAGAGAGAGGGGGGAAGGATTGAACAAGGAGAGAGAGGAAGGAAAGACAGATTGAAAGATTTGAGAGGAGAAATTGAAAGAGAAATTGAAAGAGATTGAAAGGATTGAAAGAAAGAGAGGAAGAAAGAGAAGAGACAGATTGAAAGAGATAGAAAGAGAAGGACTGAAAGAGGAGAGAAAGACATTGAAACATTGAGAGGAGAAATTGAAAGTGATTAAAAGAGAAAGAAAGATTGAAAGATTGAAAAGAGAGATTGAGATAAAAAGAGGAGAGAGATTGAGACAAAGGAGAGATTGAAAGAGAGATTGAGAGGGATTGAAAAAGAAATAGGAGAGAGAGAGAGAGAGAGGAGGTCCTTAAGCCACGGGAGAGACCCCTGACGTCAGTTGGACGCCATCTTGGCCTCTAACCCCCTACCCCCCTTCCTGCCCTCGTTCCCCTGCCGGCACTCACTTCTGAGACCACTCCAGGTTCATGCCCGACTGCAGGGAGAAATTCTGCAGCATTTCCTGCTGCTCGGCCGTCAGGGTGGGCCCGGGGCTCGACGAGGGCATGGGCTCGGTGGAAGGGGTGGGCACGGGGCTGGAGGACGGGGTGGGGGCCGGCATGACGAAGGCCTTGCGGATTTCCGTGATGGTGGCTTTGCGGATGAAGATCTGGTCGTTCACGATGCTCAGTCTGGGGAAAGGAAAGGAAGAGCTGCAACCGGATGCTCCCCACAGGGCAGGAACCCCTCGACTTACAACCTGCTCATTCAGGGACCATCCCAAGTTACAATGGGACGCAGGACCGGTTTTCACATTGACGCCCGTTAAAATCAGAATTCAGGCACTTGGCAACTGGCTCGTATTTATGACGGTCGCAAAACCGCAGGGTCTGTTTGTCACCTGATCCCCTTTTGCAACCACCTGACAAGCGAAGTCCATGGTTTCTCTTAATAACCGGGTCACTGACTTAACAACCGAGGTGATTCACTTAACAACGATGGCAAGAGAGGCGGCAAAACTCCCTTAACCAACATCTTGTTTAGCAAGGGGAAGCTCAGCCTCAGTTGCGGCTGTAAGTTGAGAGTAGAGAGGCCCGATTCACTTTATAACGATGTGACTAAGTTGCCCTTAACAACTCTGACCAGAAAAATCATAAAGACGGGGCAAAGCTCATTTAACGGATGTCTCGCTTAGCGATGGGAATGTTGGGGCCTCAATTATGGCCGAACGTTGAGGATTATCTATACTTTAGCAGTTTAGAGAGGAGGGGGACTTGGGCCACTTTCCCCGGGGTGGGTGGGAGAGGTTAATGCTTGAGAGGGGGTGGAGGGAGCCCCGAGAGACTGCAAAATTTTAAAATAACAGCTACACCATTACTGACTCACCCCATCGTGCCGGGTACGAACCCTACGCTCACAGATTGGCTTTCCAAAAAACTACAGTTGGATGTCAGGTTCCCTATTATTTCTTGCAATGACTCTAAATTTTTGGGCGGTGGGGGGGGGGAAGAAAAAAAAAGAGAATAAGGGGAGAAAAAAGCAGGCAAGCATGAAGATGGTAACACTGGAGGCTTTAACACTGGAGGCTTCAATAAAAAGAGAATGTCTTTAGGTTGAAATGATGCTCTCTGAGCTTGGTGGTTTTCTTGCAGACGTTTCATTACCGAACTAGGTAACGTCATCAGGGCTAAGAGGGGTTGGTGAGGAAGAGGGCTGTGGGGTTCTTGGTGATCTCTAAGCTTGGTTGTTTTTTTGCAGGCGTTTTATTACCCTACTAGGGAACAGGGTTAGAAAGGAGAGGGGTTGGGGGAAGGAGGAGGACTGTGGGGTCCTTGCTGCTGTTTTTTCCTGCAGACGTTTCATCACCAAACTAGGTAACATCAACAGGGATACACTGGAGGGGGCTGGGCCTTATGAACCCAAACATCTTTTGGAGATGTTTGGACTTCAGGAAACAAAACGATCCTTTTAAAGGGGGGGGGGGGTTTGGGGATGGGGGTGTGATGAAAGAGACAGACAACGACCGACTCAAAAGGGCCTAAGGCTGGATTTGAACTAGGGTCTCCTCCAATCCCACTCTTGGGGTGGCCCCGATTATCCTGCCCGTCTGCTGAGGCTCTGGAACCGCTCTCCTTACCCGCTGTGGCCCACAGGAACCGCAATGAAGATCCGGGAGAAGGCTCGCACAACGTCCCGAAAGCGGCTGTCGACTGGAGAGGGAGAAGGAAACAAGGGGGGGGGGTATCAGGAAGGAGCCCAGCATGCTGAGGCCCAACCCCACCCCGCCCCACTCCCCTGCGTTGTAGGACAGGGCCTTTTCGAACCCCACACTCACCTTCCTTAAAGATTCCTTTCAGGGTGAAACATAGCAACGTATTCTGAAACAAGAGAAAGCAGCAGCATTAAAAACAAGAGGGGATGTGGCCAACACACCTCTCCACAAAAATTAAAAACCCACAACCAGGCGTCGCATCAACACTACACAGGGAATCTATCTCCCCATTTACTTCTGTCCTATTAACTGCAGCACCATTGAGAGCGTCCTGACATACGGCATCCTTGCATGGAGAAGCTATGGGGTGGACAAAAAAAGGTTCTGCAGAGAATCATTAAAACTGCCCAGAAGATCATTGGGCTCCAGCTACCAGCCCTGGACGACAATTTTTGCATCTCACTGTTTGAGGAAGTTGCACAACATTCACAGGGACTCTTCCCATCCTGCTTACAATTTTTGCGAACTGTTGCCTTCTGGCAGAAGATGCAGAGCAATTAAAACTCGGACCACATGTTTTTCTGAAGAGTTTTTTATCCCAGAGCTATATTAGCACTTAAGGATCACCATAAGTGAGCTGTTGGACAGTTTTACTTGGTCTGTTGTGTGGATGCTTGTGTGTTTTAAGGACTGAGGAACCTTGGCGGGTTGTTGTTATTATTAGCCCAAAAGCACTGGTGAGAGAGAGAGAAATTCCCTGAAGAAGACAGACAATTCCCTAAAAATTCTGGAAGCACAGAAGACAAAACTTCTGGTCCCGGTGACTTACAACTACAGTTGAGCCCAGAATTTAGGTGTTACTAAGTGAGGCATTGGTTGAGTTTTACGACTTTTCTTGCCACGTTTGTTAGGGGAATCGCTGTGGGCGGTTCAATTGGACCCACGTTTCAACTCATAAAATATTTCCGTGGTTTTTTAGAGTTGCCAACAGAAAGGGGGTTGAAAGAGCAGTGCAGCAGCTTGGAAACACTGGAAACAGCAGCTTGGAAACATGCATTCCATAAATGTTTTCAAAGATAGTAACTAGGTGACTGAAGTTTCTGCCAGGCAAATATCTAACTGGAGAGCCTGATTGATGACTCTGAGCTATGGCTGTGTCCCATTGGTGAATATGAATTACGATACACCCAGGGGGTAGGGGAAGACCAAGATCAAGGGTGACAATGAATTATGTATCTCAGAGTTGGCTACACCCAAGGCAGCACCGGACATGTTAACATCCAATAAATCCTTTTCAAGTTTTGGAAGTTTGGCTCATGATTTAATTGGGGGTAACTGCCGGAATCCTGACAACATGTTGTTAAGTAAATAGGGCTTTCCCATTGAGTTGGGCTTGTTAGAAGGCCGCAAAAGGAGATTACGTGATCCCCAGAATGCTGTGACCATCTTAAATGTGAATCATTTATCAAGCACATGAATATCAACCACATGACTATGGGGCAGCTGCTGCAAGGGTCACAGGCGTGACAAATGGTTATCACTTCTTTCAGCACTGTTGTAACTTTGAAATGGTCACTAGATGATTGGTTATAAAGTAGCTCTTTCTTCTTCTTGCCATTTCCATTTTTTCTAACAAAGAGCAGAGTGATTCGCCTCTTTCCTCTCCCATATTTTTAAGTTCCATTTTTAATTCCCGAAGAGATATCATCATTATACACTCTTGTATTTTATGATTGTTAAAAGTCCACAAAAAAACCACTTTTACTTTCCTTCTTTCTCCTTTCAATTTTCTAAAGTTCTCAATTATTTCAGCACAGGGTCTATACCAAAAACATCAATCAATCCCACAGTCAGTCTTTCCTTGCTTTTTTCTTTGTTCTGGTTCTGCTTTCACTTTCTAAGATTCTTACTTTGTTTCAATATTTTTTTAGTGTTATATCCACACAAGTTCATTCAGAAACAGGATGATTTCCCTTTTGTTTGAGCGCAGGTTTTTGTCAAAAGGTGGCACTCTCCATCATACAAAGTCTTCACCTTTTCCCCTATTTTTTTTGTTTAGGGTTTTTTGAACCTCAATATTCCAGCACAGTTCAGTCTCCAATTTGTAAACTTTATTATTATTATTTTTTGACAATCTTAAGTCCAGCTTTATTTTATGCCTGTTTAGTGACAAAATATTTTAGTCCAATTTAGTTAAATCTTTAGTTCCAGCTTCTTCCTTTCCCGGTTCGAAGCCCCACTTAGCTGTCAAAAATATTTTCTTTTTTTTTTTTTCCCTGTCCCTTTGTAATTTCGCCGCTCACTTTTCTTTTCTTAAAAATTCCATGTTACCTGAATCCCGGGGTACTTTTGTTTAGTTGTATTGCCCAGTTGTCCTGGTTCAGATGTTATCCACCTCTTTCTTCCCTCCTGCACAAAGCTTAATCCAGCTGAGTCCTCCTCTTCAGGGTGGCTATTTTAAACCACCGCTACATTCATCTTCGGGGGAGGGGGGAAAAGACCAAGCCCAGGAGGGGAGATGCAGCTCCCTTCAACTTGGCTTGCGGCTTCCCCTTATTCCGCTGCCCCAAGGCAACTTCAGCCCCTAATCGTCATGATCAGGGCTCTCCAACAAGAGCACGGACCATAGCCGCAGACAGTCACAATCTATGGTCTGTCAGCGAGGAGGCTCCGCCTTCTTCCCACCTTAACTCTATAATTCTATAGCCTACATATATATCCGCGATTCCCAGCTACCCGTATGCCTCCCGTTTCCACAGTTGCCCTCTTCAATCCCTCTCTTGATTTATCATTACAGTCTGATAAATAGCAATAGCACTGAAGACTTATATTCCTCTTTATAGTGCTTTACAGCCCTCTCAAAGCGGTTTACAGAGTCAGCCTCTGGCCCCCAACAATCTGGGTCCTCATTTTACTCACCTCGGAAGGACGGAAGGCTGAATAAACCTTGAGCCTGGTGGGATTTGATCTGCCAAATTGCAGTAGGATTAGCTTGCAGTACTTCACTCTAACCACTGTGCCACCGAGGCTCCTGATACTATCTCCTCTGCTCGCCCCCTTCATGGATTTGTCGCCTTGGTGTTTTTTGTTGCCAATCCTTCATAGCCGATCATGGACATGTAACTAATTGTTTGAGTTCCCCTCCTCAACTTAGATTAGTAATCATTAGAAGGTTATCCAGTAGCGTTGTTTATTTCCTCTGCTCCGTCTCCCTCAATCCCCTAAGCTTCAAGATGCTATCGAGAGAGACATTTCGCGAAATGCAACAGGGAGTTTTTTTTGCCAGGGCAAAAGGAATCATTTGAGTTCGCTTCAGAGGGTTTGTCGTGTTTGGGGAGCTGGGCCAGAGCTACAGGCCTCCCCTTGGCTGATCTCAAAATACAGCTAAGCCTCGGCTTACGACCGTAGTGGAGCCAGCCCATCACGGTTGTTCAGTCAGACCTGGCCAGTCCTTTCTCCTTACTCACCGTTTGTGCACAGACGTCCACCACGAAGGAATTCACGTCATGCTGAGTCTTGGGCAATTCGCTGAGGAAAGCCACAACATTCAACTTGGTGTGTTTGAGGAGTCGGAAGCGCAAGGCTGAAGGGGAGGAAGAGAAAAGGCAGGAAGGTTTTTGCAGGTAAATCAGGGCTTTCTACCCAAAAAAAAGAACCTGAAACTCAGAAAGGGAAGCAGAGGCTATGAAAGGCTTCCTACCTCAAAGGAACAAGGAACAGAAGTAAAGAGTGGCCAACAAGGACCATGGGAACATGACCAAAATAAAGTTGGATGCAAAAAAAAAGTATTAAATGGAAAGAATTTGGGATCTATGAACTTGAATTAAAAAGGGATTTGAACTCGGGGAAACTGTGTGTATATAACTTCTCTACCGATTGGACTGAATAAAGAGGTTATTTAATTTTCCCCTGCCTCTTATTATATTTTATAAATAACTCAAGGCAGTAAACATACATAATTCTTCCTCCTCCTCTTTTACCCAGAACAACCCTGTGAGGTAGGTTGCGCTGAGAGAGGGAAGGGCTGGCCTAAAGTCACCCAGACGGCTTTCATGCCTAAAACAGGACTAGAACTCCCAGTCTCCTGGTGATTGGCCCAAAGCCACCCAGCTGGCATTCTGCCTAAGGCAGGACTCGAACTCACCGTCTAGACCAAACTATCTCTAGTTAACTGATTAACTGGTTAAGGAATTTTCTGCATTTTTCAAAGAAAGGATTTTGCTTTGCACCCGACGCTCCTCCATATTAAGCCTCAAAGGTAGCCTCTTAACCCCAAACCCCCTTTCTTATCATCACTGGCTTACAAGGATCCTTCTGTCGCTTCACATTCCGGCTGTTTTTGAAATAATCAGCCAAAGCGGTCCTGCAGGGAAAATAAAATAAAATAAATAACTAAATACAAGACTTCAGCATATATTTTTAAATGATCAAAACTGGGGCAGTTGTTTGGGGGGGGAGGTAAAGAACCCTACCTAGATCTTCACTTGAATAACCAGAGGCCTATCTTGGCTAGAAATCTCATTAAAACTCTAGGCATTGATGTTATCATATGCTGACCGGAAGAGGCCGTCTCTGGAATCAGGTCCCTCTGAGCTGACCAAAACCCCCACTTTTCAAACTCAAGGGTCAGCCTCTTGCTCCCAACAATCTGGCTCCTTGTTTTATCCACCTCAGAAGGATGGAAGGCTGTCAGTTTTCTGACTGGGTTCGCCCTACACGCTCCCTTCTTATGCTGTTTTCCATTAAATGAGTGCGTTTTTAATCCTGAGTCACAGGAAGGAAAAGGAAGCGGATGCAAAAATATCCAGGTTAACTTGTTGGCCTAGGTCAACAAGCGCAGGGTAAATGTGGCTGCTGAGCTTTAAAAATATCTGTCCAGACATGTTAAGATGAAACATGCTGAACTCCCAAGCCAAGCAGTGGAACCCCCGAAACAGACCTCTGAGGGTGATTCACGGAGAATGGGATGTTCAGCGAACAGCAGGCTGCCTCATGATAGGCATCCAGCAGGCCTTGTCTGTCTCCAGAATCGTAGATGGCGTAATATCTGGAAGGGAAAGGACAATTTGGCACCAGCTGTCAGGATTCCGGCAGTTACTCCCAATTAAATCATGAGTCTCGAGCCAAACTTCCAAAACTTCAAAAGGATTTATTGGGAGTAAACATGCTGGCACTGCCTGAGCGTAACCGACCCTGACGCACACTGTCACTGTGACCCTGGTTTTCTCCCCCACCCCCTGGGTGTATCGTAATTCATATTCTCCAATGGGACACCTCCATAACCCAGAGGCATCAATCATGCTTCTCCAGTTAGATATTTGCCCAGCAGAAACTTCAGTCACCTAGTTACTATCTTTGAAAAACTATTTATGGAATGCACTTTTGATTTCTGAGCTGTCACACTGCTCCCCTCTCCCTTTCTGTTTGCAACTCTAACAAGACCATAGAAATATTTTATGAGTTGACACCACCACAAAGAGCAGGATACACTATTTTTTCATAGAACATGGCATAACAGAGTTGGAAGGGACCTTGGGAGGCTTTCTAGTCCAACCCTTCTCAAGTAAGAGACTCTATACCTTTCAGGACAAATGGATGTCCAGTCTCTTCTTTAAAAAATCTCCAGTGTTGGGAGTACCCACAACTTCTGGAGGGAAGCCATTCCACTGACTGGTTGTTCTCATTACAGGTAGTCCTCAACTTACAACAGTTTATTTAGTGACCAGAAAAAGTGACTTATGACTGTTTTTCACACTTCTGACTATTGCAGCACCCCCCGCCCCATGGTCACAATTTGGACACGTGGCAACTGGCACGTATTTACGACAGCCACAATGTCCTCGGGGGTCACATGATCCCCCTTTGTGACCTTCTGACAAGCAAAATCAACGCAGAAGCCAGATTCCCTTAACGATGGTGTTACTGACTTAATAACGGCAGTTCACTTAACAAATGCTTGCAAGAAAGGTAGTGAATTAATTGAACAACTGTCTTCAGAAATTCTGGGGTCAATTGCAGCCATAAGTCGAGAACTATCTGTACCAACAACTTTCTCCTTAGTTCCAGGTTGCTTCTCTCCTTGATTAGTTTTCACCCATTGCTTCTTGTCCTACCCTTCAGCTGATTTGGAGAATAACTTGACTCCCTCTTCTTTGGGAGTAGCTCCTCAAGTACTGGAAGACTGCTATCATGACACCCCCTTGTCCTTCCTTCTCTTTATTAGACTAGATCTACCTAAGCCAACATGACTATCCATTGAGATGCACTTTACTTTCCCACCAAAATGATACCTATTTATCTATTCGCATTTGCCTGCTTTCGAATGGTTTGGTGGTTAAGAGCTGGAGCAAGAAACAGGAGCTCACTCTGTTGTTGCAGAGCTCGGTTCTCAAACCTGGACTGCCAGCTTTCCGGCTGATAAGTTCAGTGTCTTTAAACACTGATCCTTCATCACCCTGGAAAGCATAACCTGACTTAAAACTACCCTTAAAAAAATAAGACAAACTACTACACAAAGATCAGGATTACTGGTTTAGCCTTCCAAAAGATCTGGAAGGACCTCTCCTTATGTGTGCTAATGGTAAACTGCTCTTAATTATTAATAAAGTACCTTCATTATATTGGATTTATTATAATAGAGGGACTACATATTTAATAATACATGTGCTGACAGCAGCAAGAATTGTATTTACACAATACAGATGAAAAGTATAATTAGAAAACATTAGATGAAAAGTATAATTAGAAAATATTAGATGAAAAGTATAATTAGAAAACATTAGATAAAAAGTATAATTAGAAAACATTAGATGAAAAGTATAATTAGAAAACATTAGATGAAAAGTGTAATTAGAAAATATTAGATAAAAAGTATAATTAGGAGATAGTAGATGAAAAGTATAATTAGAAAATATTAGACTGTGCAAAGATGGATAGGCTGACATTTATAATAAAAGATAAGAAACAGACTACTTTCTAACATGGGATTTGTTTTATCAATGGTTAGATAAAAGAGGTAGAAATTAGAAAGGAAAATATTACTGATATGTGTAAGTAAAGGATAAAAGAATTGGATTATACATATGTAAACATTAGTACTATTATTATAGTTATCATCATCATTATTATGACGAGTATTATTATACTGTATAAGTAAATTGATCCAGACTCAACTAACTCTGGAAGTTGAAGTCCACAAGTCTTAAAGTTGCCAAGGTTCGAGACCCCTGATCCAGACAATAACTGTTTATTAAGCACGTATGTACTTTAAAGAAAAAAAAAAGTATAATTAGAATTCAAACAATATTATTAATCAAGTGATACTCACTGTTGTAGAAAGCGGGCGATCAGCATTTTCAAGCCTTCGGAGGCAAAATAACTGCCCTGCGGAAAAAGAGATGAGGCTGGTTTCCAAGTGGGCCAGGAAGGATGTCTGAACTCGCCAGACTCTGGTGAGGATCAGTATCAGGTTCCCTCCTCCCTCCCTTTTCCATCTTCCTCTTTCCCCAAGGGGAGGTTGGTTTACCTTGAATTGAGGCAGAGTGGTTGGCGTCTGTAAATCAAACGAGATCGGCGGGGGCAGATTGTTACCGTCCTGCGGAAGGAAAAAAGAGGGGAGGTTTGTCAAACATTTATTTGGTTTGTCAATTGCTTACAAGATAATAGGTACAAGTATAAACATAGTTATGAATACATGAAATGGATACATATAAGAAAAATAAAAGAATAGGATAGGGACGGTAGGCACGTTGGTGCGCTTATGCAAACCCCATACAGGCCTCTGAGGAAAGGGGTGAGGTCAATAGTAGACAGTCTAAGGTTAAAGTTTTGGGGGTTTGAGGAAGAAACCACAGAGTCAGGTAGAGTATTCCAGACATTGACCCATCTGTTGTGTATTTCCTGCAATCAACTTTGGTGCGGTTAACCTTTGAGTTTGTATCTTGAGTTTGCTCTTGTGTTGTTATGGTTGAAGCTGAAGTATTCATTGACAGGTAGAACATTGCAATGTATGATTTTATATTCTATACATAGATCGGACTGAAGGCGGAGTACTTCTGAGTTTTCTAGGTCTAGAATTTCAAGTCTGGTGGCATCAGGTCTTCTGCAACGAAGAGGAGTGGAGAACTCTTCTTGTGAAATATTTCTAGACTTTCTCAACTGTATTAATATCCGATTATGTAATGCGGGTTCCAGACTGATGAGCTGTATTCAAATATTGGTCTAGCAAATGTTTTTTAGGCTCTCATTAATAGTGTGGTATTATCAGAGAAAAAGCTATGTATGATTAGGTTAACAACTCTTAATGCCTTTTTGACTAAGTAGTTACAGTGGGCTCTAGCACTTAGATCATTAGAGAGAAATACTCCAGGATCCTTGACAGAGTTTGGATCATCACACACACACACACATACACCATGGCCCCCCAGTTTTGGATAACTCACCAGCCGCAGCAGCTTGGGGAACCGTTCTCGGATAGTGCTGGCGGAAACACAAACAAGAATGAGTACGCAGCCGATCCTGTTGGCACAGCCGACCCCTCCCACCCCACCCTCCATCCCTCTGACCGCCTGCCTCGGTGGACCCTATCGCCTGCCCTCGCGAGCCCATTTCGTCCATCTTAGGAACGGCGTCCATGCTTCAGCAGGGTTTGAATTCCCCTCCAGCATGGGGCTGATGGGCCGTGTGGTCAAAAAAAAAAAAGAAAAGAAAAAAAAAGGAAGGACTTGTAAATTGCTCCGGTGAACGGAAGTTAAAGACTTCCCCTTAAGCTGCAGATCCAGTGGTTTAAGTTACAAAGCAGCTAGTTCTCTTTAAACGGGGAGCCTTGCGCCCGGTCAGCATTTTGCAAAGAGCGGGAAACGAATTTGTTCGACCGGTTTTGAGCCTTGGAGCAACTCTTCTCAGCGTTAAGAAATGGGGATGTGACTCACCAGAATCTTTAAACAAGGAGCTGTGAAATAAGACTCAACTGCTATTTTCTAGATTTTTTTTTTTTTTTGGGGGGGGGGGGGAAGCCCAAGGAATTTACACAGGCTTTAAAACAAGAACAGTCAAATGAAGGTTGGAACTAAGGTTGGAACTCGGCCCAGGTGCTAAAGGAGCACATTAAAAGGCCGTGGAAAGAAACCAGCACCTCTTAAATGAAGCTCAGTCATTCCTGCAATCGTTAAAAAAGCTGTCACTGGCCAGTTTCAGCACAGGAATCGGACGCTTGGCCTCTCTTAAGGAGAAAACATTGCATCAGTTTTCATTCGCCAGACACTTTTGGCTTTTAAGAGAAATAGGTCCAGCTTGTTATTACAAGTGCATAGAACTGGGGGGGGGGGGGGGGGGGGGGGGGGGGGGGGGCTGTTGGCTTGATGCCAGGAGACAGCACGCCATGGCTTTGCCCCCCCCAATTGCAAGCCTCAGTTGAACACCCTGTAAAATGGAGTCTTTTTCCTCCTGTGGTAGTTTTTACACATGCAGACAGGCAGGCGAGACAGAGGTGTTCTTTTTTAAAAAAAGGAGGCTGCGTGTACCGGAAAGATGCACTTACCTGAGGGGATACTCACCTGGTCAGCTCATTTATAGGAGAAATGCTCCTTCAGGGGGGCAGGAGAGGGGAGGGAGGGGGAATGGCCAAGGTGTCCCATCGATGCTGGAGATGCCAGGTGCAAGTTCCCGGCCACCACCTTTTAAAATGCTTTTTTAATTTTTTTTTTTTAAACTGTTGCGGTATTGAGGTCTAAATCTAATTAATGGCTGCGGAGGACAAGGGGTTGGGTGAGTTGAGAAGCAAGGGGAACCCCAGGGGCGGGAGAAAGGTGTCTGTGTGCATGTGTGTGGGGGTCTGATTCAGAAGCCCTTCCGCTCTGGTGCACAGCCTCCTCCATCCTCAAAGCCCTTTGGGCATTCCCTTCCCACCGGCGAAGTCCCAGCAAGATGCCTGCCTGCCTGCCATGATGTCTGAAGCCTCCCCCTGCAGGGAGAGGGGTGGGGTTTTTGCTGATTTTGCTCGCCACAAGCTCCAAGCTCCGTGACCATTTCACAGCTCGGGAGAAGCGCCACACGCGCTCGGCTGCTGAAGTGAGAAGCATCTCCCTCCTTGAGCTGTTTTTGGCAGCAGACGTGCCAGGAGGAAAGTGCATGCGCGGATGAGGTCCCTGGGCTTTCTCCGCTGACTTCCACCAACCGGGAAGAGCTCGTTCCGGCCACCCATCTTGACTGTGCCTGTCTTAGGTTGTTCCTTCCACCGAGGAATCTTACCCGTCATTGGCTAACCAGCCGTCTGCAGGGGCCCTGTTTTTTGTTTTTTCCTGGTCACCAGGGAATCCTCGCCGTTTGGCAGCTCTCGTGCCAACATTCAGCCAAGGAGGCGCAAAAATCCTGGCTCTCCAAACAGAGAAGGAAGACCCAGAGAGGCAGGCTTGGGCCAAGCGAGGTGGGCGAGCCACAGAGGGAAGCGTGAGAGGAAGGCGAAGGCTGTGCACTCAGAAGCCTCGGGGGCCTCCGAGGAAGGCGAGAAAACTGGGGTGGGGGTTTAGGACAGGCAAGGGAGGCCGAGAGAGGAAGAGGGGTGTATTAACAAGGGGAGAACGTTCAGGGGGAGGAAGGAAGAGGAAGGGAGGGGGGGATATATGGGCACTTGGTCAAAAAAAAAAGGGACAACTTTTTGTGATGGGTGAGAAGGAAACCCCACCAGGCTGTGCTCCAATCTAGCTGCAATAAAACCATGGTCAGAACACATCACAAAACAAGTTCAGAGAAGGCAAAAGAGCCCCTCTGGGAGATTTGACGCCAACTGGGAAGACAAGCCTCCTGGGATCCAGTCCTCAACCAGGCAAGAGAAAAGGCTCCTAGGGGATTGTCACCCCATCACGGTCCAGGGAGACAGGGCCATGGGAAGGGCGATTCTCCTCTGGTAGCCGAGGCAGGCCCAAGGCTGCAGCTCACCTGATATAAGCGGAACGGTCCCGAAAGCCATCGCAAAGGGGGTTGTTGTCAAGCCACAGTTCGTCCAGCTTTAAGCCTTTCAGCTTGTCCAGCTCGTGTTCAGTCTTCAGCTGAGGGAAAGAGTCAAGAGGGAAGGGAGGAGTGGTGGTGGTGGTGGGGGGGGGATTGGCTAAGCATAGATCCAGCTTTTTGGGGGGGAGGGAGGCCCCCCTGGGCTTACCTGGTTACAAGACAAGTTGAGGATCTTCAGGTTGGGAACTTTCCGATGAAGCCCAGCCATGTCATCGAGGCGATAGAGCTTGTTGTCACTGAGATTGAGGGAGAGGAGCTGCAAAGGACGGGATAGAATCGAAGCTTTATGGTCCCTTTAAATGTACACTTATCAGCATACATTAAAATTAAATTTCCATTGTATTTAGCTCCCACAAGATAATCATTATGCATATACACACATACATGACAGAAACACTGCAGCTGAGTTTGAACGTGTGTGTGTTTGTGTGTACATTGCAAAAGAAGAAAAATCCTGTGAGTTTACAAGACAGAGGGCATAAGGAACAAAGTGGTTGCTGAATCTAAGGGTCCTGCTATAAGATGCTTGGAAACCTGCTCCCAGAGGGGAGCAACAGAAACAGGCCGTGCAGTGGGGGGTGGGGTCTCTAACAAGGAAAGAAAGGGTTGTTCCTGGCAGCCTCAAAGCTGTGACAATTTAGAAACCTTATGCATGAAAGCTGGCTGGAAGACGTTGGGACAATCACCAGGAGATGGTAAGTTCTAGTCCTGCTTTCGCAGGAAAGCTGCTAAATCACCAGGTGATGGGGAGTTCTTGTCCTGCCTTAGGTATAAAAGCCAGTGGGAGACTTTGGGCCAATCACCAGGAGATGATGAGTTCTTGTCCCATTTAGGCATGAAAGGCGGCTCAGTGACTTTAGGCCAAGCCTGGTCTCATGGCCCAACCTGCCTCTCAGGGTTGTTGTTGTCGTGGAGAAAACAGCAGAAAAGCACTATGAAACCCACCTTTATATAGACAGGATATGACACAAGTAAATAAAGATGGAAGCCTCAAAGAAAATACAACCAGGAAAGAAGATGGAGAATGAAAAGCTAGAAATGTTGATTTTAAGGATCGGCCGTCGGCCGTTTTTCCCCAAACGAGGCCCATCTGACCAACTAGAATTTTCAAAAGTGGCCCACATCCATTTGAACCCCGAAGTGGAAACTTGGCAAAAATCCACTCTTTTCGTGCCTCCCCCAAACTGAGGATCAGAGGGAGGACAGGGAAAATGGCTGACCTCGGGGATGTTGTCGCCCACAATCTGCAGCATGGCTGTCATGCAGTTTCGGCGGTTCAACACGATGTCGATGTTCCGGGCGATCAGATCTGGGGAGGGAAGGAGAGAACAAACCAGGATTGATTTTCAGTTTCAAAGAGGACGCCGCCCCGCCTGGAGAATGGACTCTAAGCGATGCAGGGCTTTGGGAAGCAAACATACCCTGAGAGTCAAGTTTACTTGCTCGTTTGTGTCTGTGGGCGTGTAGGGCGGTGCTGGTTTTAAAGGAGGGCAAAACCGTGCCCGGTGGGTGGGAGAAAAGGGAGGGGAGAGGGACTCACCAGGATCTGCGTGGATATTTTTCATATCCAAAGCTTGATGGGAGCTATCGTACCTTTTACTCATACATTGCTGAAAGCAGAAGGAGAGGATTATTTGAGACGAGGCCGCAAACACTGCTGGAGTTTTCGCATTCCCCACAGACTAGAAAGCTGATCTGATTTGAAGTCTTGAGGGCCAAATGGGTCAGAGGAGAGCCAAGCAATAACAGGAAGCTTATTCTGCCTCCAGGCTGCTCCATTAAGCTTATGAAACTTTTTTCTGTTTATGCTGTTTCAGCAACCAGCCGCATCTCCCTTACTTCTATCTCTTTATCAGAGTAAGTAAGTAAGTATGTAAGTATGTAAGGAAGGAATAACTGGGACTTTGGAGGTCTTCTAGTCCAACCCCTGCTCAAGCAGGAAACCCTATACCATTTCAGACAAATGGCTGTCAAATTTCTTCTTAAAAAAACTCCAGTGAGGGAGGGGAGGGAGGAAGGAAAGAAAGCAGAATATGAGAACTGGAAGGGACCTTGGAGGTCTTCTAGTCCAACCCCTTGGTCGAGCAGGAGACCCTATCCCATTCCAGACAAAAGGACGTCCGATCTCCACTAGGGTTGGAGTACCCACAAGTTCTGGAGTCAAGCCGTTCTAAAACATCCCTTCCTTTCCTTTTCCTTTCTTTCTTTTTCCCCCATTCCCTCCTTCCCTTCCTTCCATCTCTTTCTTTTCCCTAATGGGGGAATATCTGTAGGGCAAGCGAGCAGGAAGAGGTTTTCCAGATGTTTTTAACAGTTTACCTTCAGTTGCTCAATGTCTTCTGGTTTCAGTTCATGCTGGACGGTTGTCGGTGGGTTGCACGTGTTTATAAGTATCGCCACCTGGAAGGAAGCAGGACCTGAATTAGGGAAATGGCTTGTGGGAAGCGAAAGTGACCACAGATCTGTTTCCATGGGGAGAGGGGGGAGCTTGTTCTGAAGCCAGGAACTTCCCTCCCCCACCCCTGCCCAGCACCTCCCAGGCAAGGGCCAACAAACCTTGTGTCCATCTGGAGCAGAGATTTTACGAGAGGTCTGCTTAAGGGCATTGGCCACAGAAGTGTCTTCTACGAAGAACACCACCCGATTATTCACGCAGTGGAACTACAATTGGAAGGAAAAGTCACCTTGGGATCAAGCAGTTCTTTTCCCAAAAAAATTCGCAATCAAAATTAAAGCAAACGCTGTTGAGAATTGGCAACCTTCTGACAAGCAAAGTCAACGAGGAAACCAGATTCATTTAACAAATCATCATTTAATGACCCCCATAATGCCTTGTGGGGCAACTGAATGGAGCAGAGTGTTTACTGGCTGGATACCCTTCCTGTCACCGATGCGGAGTTTTGTTTCAGCAGAGATGTTCTCACTGTGCCCAGAGAAACATCTGCCTCTCCCTAGGATCAAACTCACAGCCTCCTGATTGTGAGGCAAGAACTCTAAGCCATCGCACAACTTCTCCAGTGTGACTAATTTTAACTGCAGTGATTCACTTAGCAATGGTGGCAAGAAAGTACGTAACGTGGGGCAAAAGGCACTTAACAAACGTCTCGCTTAACACCAGAAATGTTGGGCTCAGTTGTGGGTTGTAAGCCAAGGACTCCCTGTAGTTTCGAGGGAGCTGAAGGGCTCTTACCTCCACGGGGTTGAAGGGGACGCTGCACGTTTCTCGTATGGCATTCATCAGCCAGCTCCTTTCATATTTCCTTCCGTAAGGAATCTGACAAAGAAGAACACAGGAGCCTGTCAAAAACCAGGATTTTTAAGGCCCAACCGATCCGCAGGTTCTTTCTTTCTCATCTGCTCTGCCTAACAGCCCTTTAAGGCAACAGCTGTCCAAGCTGGTAGTGACAAAAGGGCTCTGGGTGAATGGCAGATGGGGAGGAAATAAGCTGCCTTTCTACAGCTGTCATCAAAGCTTTTTTTTTTTAACTTTTCTTTGTAATCTTCACTGGCAGATTCCTCTGCACAACTTCTTACTTACAAAGAACATCATAGCATTTTCTTTCTGTGGGCCCTCCGTTCCCGTTTTTCATTCGAAGCATTTCTACCCATTTTTAAAATCTCAATTCTTCCAGAATGCTTTTCGTTTCTTGGGTTTTTATATTGTCTTTTATTACTTTTATAAATAACCCAAAGCAGCAAAAGTACTTTATAACTAATGCTCCCTCTATTTTCCCCACGACAAACACCTCGTGAGGTAGATTGGGCTGAGAGGAAGATTGGCCCAAGGGCACCTAGTCAGCTTTCCTATCTAAGGTGGGACTAGAATTCACCGTCACCTGGTGATCGGCCCAAAGTCACCCGGTGGGTTTTCATGCCTAAGGCAAGACTAGAACTCCCAGTCTCTTGGTGATTGGCCCAAATTCTCCAAGCCAGCTTTTACATCTAAGGTGGGACTATAATTCATCATCTCCTGGTTATCGGCTCAAAGTCACCCGGTAGACTTTCACGCCTAAAAGTAGAATTCACTCTCTGAATTCTACCAAAGTCACCCAGTGGACTTCTTTGCCTAAGGTAAGGAGTAGAACTCCCATCACCTAGTCTCCTGGAGATTGACCCAAAGTCTCCCAGCCAGCTTTCATATCTGAGATGGGACTAGAACTCATTGTCTCCAGTTGTTAGCCTTGCGCCTTATCTACTAGCCAGAATAAACTGACTCTCTAAGAATTGATAATTCATAATAAGTCTGTGGGGACAATTGGGACCCAAGAGACAAGAAGGGGGCCAAGGAAGGAAGAAGCTAGTGCTTCCTGAAAAAGCCTGGAATGGCTCAGTGAAAGATGGAGGAATGTCTTGGGCAAAACCTGATTTCCTCCAATGGACCAGGGTCCTTCTGAACACCCAGATCCCTGGTCTCCTGCTGAGTGGCTCACCGTAATCCGGAACCAGGTCTTCTTGCTTACTGGCGGTTTCTGAGGAAGGGCACGGTCCCCAATATTCAGATTTCGTCTCACGGTGGCATTCATAAGACTCTGGCTCCCTCGGTCTGGTCGGTGCGGACGTGACCCGTAAGGAGTGCTAAGAGGTAAACAAACATTTCTTTTTTACGGAGAGACACAGCTAAATTCCTTTGTTCTCAATCCCCAGGATGAAATTCAGATTGTGGGCATGCCACAGACCATATGGACCATCCTGCAACTTCATTTGGATAAAGGTTACACTGCACTGCTGGTAGTCCTCGACTTACGACTGCAACAGAGGTTACACTGCACTGCTGGTAGTCCTCGACTTACGACCGCAACAGAGGCAGAATTCCCATTGCTAAAACAAGGCGGCTGTTAAATCAGTCTCACTTAACGGCCTTTCTGCCACGGTCATTGAGTGCAATTGTTAAGAGAATCACTGCAATTAAGGGAATCACACGGCCATTAAGCAAATCTGGCTTCCCCCCATTGACTGCACATCGGAAGTAATCTGGGAATCACATGACCCTGGGATGAGCATTGTACATACATGCAGTTGCCAAGTGCCTGACGTTTTGATCATGTGACCATGAGGATGTGAAAGGACTAGTCATAAGTCCCTTTATTCAGTGCCATTGTGACTTCATACGGCTGCTAAGTGAATTGTAAGTCAAGAATTACCTATAATTTTTAATGTTTTAAAGTTACACTTATAGTTTAATAAAGTAAGCAACCTAGAATGCTAGCACCATTTAATTTCTAAATCATGAACAGGTTCCAATTACTAGTTTTCCAGCTGCTGTCTTTTAACTTTCATGACTCTTTGTCTAATTACTAGGATAACAAATGAATCAGATGACCTCAATTTCCCAGCTTCCTAGAAGCAAACCCCAGAATTTCTAAGCAATGAATTGAATCTGGTTAGGCTGGAAAGGCTGATTTTTTCCCCTCAGTGCCTACTTTTCATCTTACATCTTATATGGGAAGGTTCCACATATAGACTAATGCATTGAACCAAAACAGGGATCAGAAGGATGATAGAGGCTTTAAAACAAGGATTCCTCTCACAAGCAGACAGTATTCCCCGACTATCCCACAGAATCTATTTCTCACTAGCGTGTTCGGAGCACTTCGTGGGCATCGCTCATGAGAACATCTCCATCGTCATCATCGAGCCAGCCACGAGAACCGGACCCAGAACTGTTCCAGCCACGCTGGTGATGGCCCATCTCGCTGTACATTTTCCCCCGGAAAGGCACACGGCCCTTTCTCCTCCGCACAAAGTTCCTGTTGCTGGGGCCCACGCGGTCGTCATGTTCTGAAAAAAAGGAGAACAGATTGAAACATCAACAGGTGGTTCCATTGCATAAAGGACTGCAGGCCAGGCATTCAGAGCATCATCATTCCTCAACCTTTGGCAACTTTAATCTTGGTGAACTTCGACTCCCAATATTCCCCAGCCAGCACATTGCTAAGGTTGAGGAAGTTGGTTTGGAGAAATGACAATCGGGTCAGTTAAAGCTCCAAAATAGAAAGGGACTGCTGGGCTTGGTTGTTTCCTTGGAGACGTTTCATGACCAAGTAGGTAACATCACTGCTGAAGATGCACTGATGATGTTACCTAGTTGGGTCATGAAACGTCTGCAAGAAAACAAGCAGTTCAGAAAGCACTAAGCAATCCACAATCTTCCTCCTTCTCCTCTTCCTTTCTCTCCCCTTCCACCTCCTCTTCCTCTCTCTCCTGCTCCATTCCACAATCCCTATTCTCTTCTGGCACTGATGATGTTACCTAGTGGATCATGAAACGTCTGCAAGAAAACAACCAAGTTCAGAGAGCACCAAGGACCCCACAGTCCTCCTCCTCTTCTCCCTTTTCCCTCCCCTTCTCTTCCTCCCCCCCCACTTCTCCACTCTGCAATCCCCATTCTCTTCTAGCGCTGATGATGTTACCTAGTTGGATCATGAAATGTCTTTGAAAAAGCAGCAAACCTCAAAGGGCACCGAGGACCCCACAGTCCTCCTCTTCCCTGTAAACCTCGCTCACTTCTATCACTTCTCCTCCCCACACTCAAGATAGCATCCCACAGTTCAACCCTGAGCTACAAAAAGTCCTCAACTTACAGCAGTTCATTTAGCTGTTCAAAGTTACAGCAGCACTGAAAAGAATGACTCAGGACCATTTTTCACACTTACGACGTTTGCAGCTGTTGTTAAGTCAAGGACTACCTGTATCCAGCATGGTTTTTTGTGCCCGGGGGGACCTCAAACTTATGACCACAACTGAGCCCAAAACGCATGTTGTGAAGCGAAACATCTGTTAAGTGAGTTTTGCCTCATTTCATGACCTTTCTCGCCCCATGTTTTAAGGGAACCCCCACTGTTGGTAAGTGAGCAACAGGGTTGTTAAGCAAATCCAACCTTCCCATCGACTCTGCTTGTCCAGAGGTCGCCAAAAGGGATCACGGGACCCCAGGAGACACAGCGACCGTCATAAATATGAGCCAGCCTGAACTTTGATCACCCGACCGTGGGGACGTTGCATTGGTCATAAGTGCGAAACACCCGCCCTAAGTCCCCTTTGTTTCAGGGCTGTTGTCGCTTCGAACGTTCACTAAACGAACTGATTGTAAACTGAGGACTGCCTGGTCTTCCCCCCAACCCCATTCGAAACCAGGCCTTCTTAAGGACTGGATTTACAAAACTCAAGGCTCCCCCCCCCCCTTTTTTTTCTTTTCTTTCCCCCGTGACAACAACCCCGTCAGGTAGGCTGAGCAGAGACTCAGGTGGAGCTTCTTCCTGGGGGGGCTCCAGCCCCTCCCCCAACAGAACCCTCCTCGGTTTCCCAGGCAACGGCCCCTCCCTCTTCCCTCAGGGTCCCCTCCTTCTCAAGGGCCTCCCTCGCACAACGACCCTGTGAGGTAGGCCGGGACGGCCGAAGACTCTCTAGAGAAGCTCCCCCCCCCCGGTCCCCTCAAGCCCCCGGCTCGCCCCCTCACCGCTGTATCCGCCTTTCCCGCCGTCGGCCATGAAGGGAGCCCCGCTGACGGGCACCTCGGAGAACGACTCCCCTGCAAACACAAGAGATGCCTCGGAAGAGAGTCCTTGGCCCACCGGGCGCCGTCGTCGTCGTCGTCGCTGCTCCTGCTGCTGCTACTCCCCCCGAAACCACCTCCGCTCGCCTTTCTTCTCGCCCCCCCCCTCCCCTCAGCGAGTCGCTCTCGAACAGAGGCGAACCGCCCAATGCGCAGGCGCGGCAGGCAACGCGCAGCCTCCGCCGCGAGGGGTTTCCGGTTGAGGGCAACACGGTTTCCGGCGAGCCGACCGCGCAGGCGCTCTTCTCCGCATCTCCCTCCTAGCCCACTTTGAGACCATAGACTTAAAGACCATATGTTGGAGTGGCTGAATTGCCAACCTTTCAAAGCTTGTTTGTTAGGGTTGGCCCTGAATGGTGGCTTGGAGGGATGCTTTGCCCTGCACCTGTTGTTGGTGGGCTCCTAAGCCATGTTTGGTGGGCTTATCAAAGTTGGAAGCAGTTTTTCTTTTTTTTAAAGTAGTGAGGGTTATAGTTTGCATCGAAAAAAGTGACTTATGACCATTTCTCACACAAATGACCATTGCACAACCCCCATGGTCACATGATCAAGATTCGGATGCTTGGCAACTGGCATGTACTTGTGATGGTTGCAATGCCCCTGGGGGTCACGTGGAGGCAGGACATAAAAGAAGAAATATATTGCTTTTAGGGAGATATTAACATGATTTTTCTTTATATTGAAATGTGTGTATTAAACAAATAAAAAATGTCAGATCATAGGTTCATCTGTCGGTCACTCACTCATATTGTCAAGGAGAAAACTTTGTACAGATAACCTTGCAACAAAACCACAAGCGTACTGCCAGAAACTAGAAGCTGTGGAAATTCACCTTTGATATAGTTTACTTTATTGTCATTGCACTTCGTACAACGAAATCAAACACCATCTTCAGTGCGTATGATCATATTATGATCATAACCATGAAAATAAACACAAACACACATCCTTCACCCTGATTGAGAGGGGAAGGTATTTTGTTACTCTAGCCTAGCAACAGGGGGGGTGTATTTCACATAACCAATGTGATTTTCATCTTCTGAAATGTATATATGTGAATGTAAAATCTGTAGGAAGTTGTTCAGCTGTTGGTTTGGCTAATTTGCTCTGAACCTTTGTGCAAATAAAACTATTTCTGATTCCAAGGTCTGAGCTTGACATTTCCTGCAATGTGATCCCCTTTTGCAGCCTGCTGACAAGCACCATCAATCCTTAACAATCGTTTTACTACCCTAACAACTACAGTGATTCTCTTAACAACTGCAGGAAGAAAGGTCATAAAATGGGGCAAAAGTCACTCAACTATTCTGAGCAAAGGAAAGTATGGGTTCAATTGCAGTCGTAAGTCAAGGACTTACCTGTAATGGACAGCTGGCTTACAGGAACTGCAAAGTGGTTTAAGATGCCCAGAGAAAGGAAATGCTTTTAAATTCTATGAAAATATTGCTGTTTTGGGGAAAATTTAGGTCACGTGCCATGCTAACAAAGCTGGCATGATATCTGAACATTTTAAAATGTAATTTATATCCAATGATCCAAAGACTGGTGAGTTTAGATGACGATAAAGATGCCACCCTGAGGTGCTGTATAGATAGTCCTCGACTTACAATAATTAGGACCACGACTTCTGTTGTTAAACAAGATGGTTATGTGATTCGTCATGTCCAATTTTACAACCTTTTTTTTGACCACGGTTGTAAAGTGACTCATTGTGAATGCCTGCACGTGTTAGGTGTGACTTTGGCTATTGCTATTATTGCACCCTTAAGGAAGTGACCTCGTGGCATACTAAACACCCCTCTTTTAAATGCATCCTAAACAGATGAAGTCAGCCGTCTCGATTTGCAGGCCAAAACAAAACTAAATTAATCCCACAGACTGGATTCACACATTATCTCTGCATTGGCTGAATGTGTCTCCAGACCCAAAGCAGATGTCCCAAAAGTGCTTTTTCAAGAGGCAACTGAACTTTTTTCCCTTGAAGATGTTTCGCTCCTCATCCAAGAAGCTTCTTCAGCTCTGAAGAAACTTCTTGGATGAGGAGGGAAATGTCTTCCAAAAAACCCAAGAAAGTCTGACTGAGAATCTCCACAAACTATTATTGTTTGCTTTTTCACAAGAATACATTGTAATGAGGAAGCTTCTTGGATGAGGAGCAAACATCTTCATGGAAAAACACCCAAGGGACAGTTGCCTTTTGGAAAATCACTTTTGGCACAACCATGAACCCAGATGATTGAGAAACTCCCACCCCTTCCACAAAAGTGGACGGTGAAGAGTTAAGAGGCATCTGACCAAGGCTGGCACACAAGACGCAGAAGGGGGTGGGATGTTGGTTTAAAGTAGATTTTTCGTTTAATAAGTTTTCAGAGCACAAAGGAAGAGCTGGCACCGTTCGCTGCTGGACTTCAGATTAGGAAACAGCTCCTTCCCACCCACCACCCAGCTGCAGCGGGCAAATCGCCCACCCCCCACCCCTGGTACTGACACAGTCTTTTCAGAAAGAGCAAGTTTTTTAACAGAATGGAAGAAGATACCGACAGTCAGTGGGACATTAAGGGTTGTTGCAAAGTGGGTGGAGGGAAGGAAGAGAACCTCAGCCCCCTAGTTAAGAAAAAAAGAAAAGAAAAAAAAAGAAGGATAGGAAGTCACAGTTCAGCCACCATAACTAGGCCAAGAGAGAGATGACATGGCCTCAGCGTAGGCTGTTTTTTCTTTTTAAAGGAAGATTAAACAATATGTTTTATGAATCTCCAGTAGTGTAAAAATTAAGTTTGGGGAAAGCAGGAATACTTTCTCTGCTCTCTTGAGAGAAAAAGAGCCATGGAAGCTGAACTGCAAGTGGAACAGCCGTACTGGGATGGGGAGGCAGAAAAATTTCACCTGGCCTAAGGCTGCTGAACTGAAGCGCCCAGAGCTTTTCAGGATCAGCCAGGCTGAAATTTACAGGCATTGGGGGGGATGTTAATAGTCTGAGGTGTGCAGATTCTTTCCTCGTGTAGCAGAGAGCAAATCTGCTTGGGGATAGGGGAGGAAGAAGAGGAGAAGGGGGGGGAAGAGAAGAAGGGAAAAGGAGACAGGGAGGAGGAGGAAAGAAGGAAGAGGACAAGGGGAGGGGGAGCAGAAGGAGGAGAGGAGGAAGAGGAAAAGAGAAAGGGAGGAGGAGAAAAGCCTGTGAATTGGTTGAAGAACTGGGGTTCCTGTCCAACATTGAGCAAGAACTGATCTGCCATTCCAGCTTAGCTTAGAGAAGACACACTTGGTCAGCAAGGCTCAAATGTGCAATAAAAACCTGCCTATTGGGTAAGGTGGGGAAGGGCTGTCTTCAGAGGGAGAGACCAGCTGGGCAAAGGGCCTGGTCTACTCCCCCTGCTAGGGAAGAACTTGTCCCCGAAAAGATAACTTAAAATACATTAAAACGAGGGAGAGAATGCGGCCTTCTGGGGTGTGGCCATGCTCCACCTGCTCCTGAAAACCCAGCTCTCTCCTTGCCGGGAACCAAGGAGGAAGGCCTGGAAGTTGGACTCTGTTCTGAAACACTCATATATTTGTTTTAAAAATAAAATAATAATAATAACAATAATAATAAAGAGGGTTGTGGTTAGCACATCCGAGGGATGAGAGAATATACAACACAACAAAGGAGGAAGGAAGATACTGGTCCCACTACCCCATTGCTGCTCAACCTGGCAGCTTGAAGAGGGGTGGACTTCAAATCCCAGAATCCCCCCAGCCAGCATGCTTTAAGGTGGATGGACTTCAAGACCCATGCTGGCTGGGGAATTCTGGGAGTTGAAGTCCACCCCTCTTAAAACCTGGCTAGGATGAGCAACACAGCACTAACGTCCCATATAATTGGGAGGAAGGGGTGTCTGCTGCAGGGCCCTCCCCAGCCTCGTCCCAAATGCTCTCGCGCTCCCAAAGAGAAGGGGGGGACAGCCTCATTTTCGGGCCAAAGGAACCAAAGTGAAATGAAGGCAGGGTGGGCGGTCTTCGGCTGTGGGCTCAAGGCAAGAGCAGCCATTGCCCCCTCTCTTGCCAGGGCCGGCTTCACGAAAAGTGGCAGTGTCCAGTGTCCATCACGGCTCAGGAAGGACAAGGAGGAAGGGGAAAGGGAGTTCGAGCCCCCTCCTCCCTCAGGCGAAGAAGACCACAAAGATGATGAAAAAGACGATCAGGATAAGGAAGATCTTCACCATTAGCCACCGGTTGGAGGAGACTGACTGGAAGTACTTCAGGATCTCCATGTGGGCGCCTTCCACGTTCAGCTGGGTGTCCTCCACGTTGGCGTCGATTCTACATTTAGGGGCAGGATTGCAGGGAAAAATTGAGGAATGGGCTTCCTTAGAAGAGGCCCCCACCCACTTGCCTTATCCACCCCCTAAGCCACCTGGAAGGAAAGTCCCAAAAGTGCTTTCTTTTTTAAGAGGCAACTGGACTTTCTGGTTATTCTTTTTGCTTCTCATCCAAGGAGCTTCTTCAGCTCTGACTGGGTGGTGGGGAACGGAAGGATTGATACTCCTTGCAGACAGCTGGTCGTTTGCATACTTTTAGAGGGTCCTTGAGGCCACTTGGGAGGTTTGTCTCTGTCCTCAGGGTCAGCTGAGTGGTGCAAATGGGCGTGGAGCCTTCTTGGAACTGTTGAAAGGATGGGTGGGTTTATATTCCTTGCAGACAGCTCGTCATTTGCATTCTTTGAGAGGGTCCTTGTGACTCCTTAGCCCCCTCTCAACAGAGAGGGAGGGATACGGCAGTGTCTATCTCCAGTCTAAACACAGTCCTTTCAACATTTCCACAAAGGATCCACACTCATTTGCACCACTCAGGTGACCCTGAGGACAGAGACAAGCCTCCAAGTGACCTCAACAACCCTCTAAAAGGATGCAAATGACCAGCTCTGTCTGTAAGGAATATAAATCATTCCCTTTTCCACCACCCAATCATAGCTGAAGAAGCTTCTTGGATGAGAAGTGAAAACATCTTCAAAAGAAAAACCAGAAAGTCCAGTTGCCTCTTGAAAAAAAAAAAAAAAAACACCTTTGGGACAACTGTGACCTTGGATGACTGAGAATCTCCATCAACATAAAAGGAAAAAAAATAGAGTTTTTAAAGGGGCTCCCATGTTGGTTGATGGTTGATTGCTGTGTGTTTGGTTTTAAAGTTTTTAACAGCATACATAACTTGCTGTATGGTAAGATGGGCAGCCAATACATTTTATAAATGAATAAACATGTTTGACATGTTCCCTTTATGACTGACTGCAGGGACGCTGCAGAAGCACCCCTTCAGCCTCTCCCCTCACCCCCACCAATCCCAGTCCCCATAAGCTCAGGATGGGTCTCCTCCCTATCCTATCACCCGTTGCATGCTTAATCTTTTGAAGATCTCTGGGCCTCATGTTGGGAAAGGGCACTTCTGGGCACTTCCCCCCACCTATTGCACCCCTTACTCCGCTGAACAGCCTGCTTATCTGTTTTAATAGCTGCATCAAGGAGGGGTGGGGCAGGGGGTCATTTAAGCAAAGCCAAATTTCCATTGTTTGGCAAGGCATTTGTTAAGTCGAGGACTACTGTCCATTCATCACAGATGGGGCTACCAAGCGTTGCAGCCAATTCACTACAACATAAATCAACCCTCTCAGGTTGTGGCTGCTTCACAAGCCACTGGTGAGCGAACCACAGTTTGCTTAGAGGCATGTGAGAAGCCAGCTCGGGCCTCTAACCTCTGGATTGTCTCTTCCTGTTCTTTGACCATGTGTGCCAGTTGTTGAAATATGGAGCCCAGCTCTACAATGGTTGATTCGATGTTCTGCATGGTGTCCGCCCGGCTCTGGATGTACGAATCCTGCAAAAAAAGAGGGAAAAGTAAAATTGGTGGGTTTTTTTAAAGCTTAATAGCTCTTTCAGCGTTTTCTAAATCATTGTTTTGAAACATTAAACATAGTCTGCAAAGCTTCAAGGTGGCCTCCTTTAAACCCGGCGATCTTATTTACAAATTTAATGCAAAAAGCCGGGGGGGGGGGGAGATTAGCAAACAGACTGGGATGGATGGATGGATGGAGACAGAAAGATGATGGAGAGATATATAGATAAATGATAGAAAGGGAGATAGGAATAGATAAAATGGATGAGAGGATGATAGGTCGATATAAATAGAGAGTAGAAATAGAGTAGATATAGAGAGAAGAGATAGAGAAAAGAAGATAGGAGATAGAATGAGAATGATAGATAGGAGAGAAAGAATGATAGATAGATAGATAGATAGATAGATAGATAGATAGATAGATAGACAGACAGACAGATAGAATGAGATGAGAAAGATAGATAGACAGACAGATAGGAGAGAGAGAGAGAGAATGATAGATAGAACGAACAACATTCAACATCCTCCTTTATGTGCCCTCATCTCCATGGCACCTGTTCATTGATTAATTGCAACTGCTGACTCGTCCGATTGTCCATGTCAATGGCCACATCTCCCGAGTACCGACGCTCGTCCTGAAGCATGCTGGAGCCCACTGTAGAAGGAGACAATGTCAGAAGCGGCGCCTCTGAAGCCTCTCTTTTCCAGGGACGGGTGAAAGTTTCAAGCACACACCCTCCTTCATCAGCCCAAAGTGATCCCGGCAACGGCGGATTCTACCCACACGACAAAGTGGGGGAACTCACCTAGGTTGTTTGCAGGAAAAGGCGTGGTGGCCACCGGGGGACGGGAGAAATGTTCTCGCCGACTTTTCTGCTGCTTAAGATTCTGGGGAAGAAAAGCGGGTGGGGGGAGAGGCAGGGCCAGGGGATCAGAGAGGGGCCAGGCAAACTGTTTTGTACCCCTCCCTTCTCTCACACTGTATGTTATCTATCATCTACCAATCAATCGTCTTTTTCCTTCCTTCCACTCTCCCTTCTTCCCTATCTCCCTCTCTCTTTCCCTTCCTTTCCGTCTTCATCTCTTTCCTTCCTCCCCTTCCCTATCTTCTTCCTCCCTCTCAATTTCCATCCTTCCTTCTTTCCTTTCTCCCATATTTCTCCCCTTCCCTATCTTCTTCCTCCCTCTCGATCTCCTTCCTTCCTTCCTTCCTTCCTTCCTTCCTTCCTTCCTTCCTTCCCCTTTCCTTCCTTCCCCTTTCCCCTGCCCTCAACAGCTAAGTAATTTAAAAGGGCTACTGCAATATTTTTCTTTCCTTTTTCCTTCCCTTCCTTCCCTTCAGCTCTTTCCTTCCTTCCCCCCTCCCCTCCCTTCCCAACAGCTACTGCAACAGCAGCTCCCCAGGGTAAAGCATGACAACCACAGCTGACCAGTAACTCACCTCTGTCCGCACCTCCAAAACGGACTTGAAATCATTGGACATGGAAGCCAACTTCGACTAGAAATGGAAGAAAAAAGGGATTGAAGACAAAAATCAGACTTCTTGGTCCTGCTCAGGGGCCCAGAGAAAACATCCCACTGTTTTTCTTGTTACTGGTGCTGCCCTTCCCTGAGCAGAATGTCCTAGCGGGGTGAATGTTTTAGAAGAAGCCTATTTTAGATGCACCGAGGATTACTTCGGGGTATCTGACACTTCGGCGCCAGGGAAAAAGCAAGGCACAAGTTCAATCCTGCAAGAAGGGCACCATGGCAGCCTTTCCCTCACCACCACCACCACCCCACCAATCTCCTCCCAGCTCCCCAGATTTAGAAAATCGTAAAGTTTTGCGGTTTTTCCGTGGCTCCGAAGCCTCACCTGCAGAGAAACGACCACCGTGTTGGAGTGGGTTTGCACATGCCTGCCGGTCAAGCTGCTTTTGGCTTTCACAAACTCCTGAAGTTGTGCGATCTGCTTGTTCAGGCTGTTGATGTCCTGCGAGGAGGAAGGAGCCGGTTTGAGGGAATATAAGGGCAGTGAGAACCGACAGAGCGGCTGCGTGTTCTTTTCAGCCTGCAGGCTCCGGACTCCCTTACCTGCTTGATGATGTATGTCAGCTCCTCTATCTCCACCGCCTTGTCGTCGAAGAGCGATTTCCGTTTGGCCACTGCGTAGGCAAAGAGTCAGATCCAGGGTCATTATTTTTTTCTTTTGCCTGCCTTCCCTGTATCCCCCAGCAACCACTCTGTCCTCTCAATCTCTATTTTCTTATATCTTATTTCCTTCCTTCCTTTCTTCCTTTCCTTCCTCTTCTACCCCCCCAACCCATCTCTTCACCAATCCCACCCATCTCTATCTCCTGCCTCCCTTCCTTCTCTTTTCCTTCCTTTTCCCTTTTCCATCCTCTCCTTTTCTCTTTCCTTTCCCAACTTCCTTTTCTTATTTCTTCCTCCCTCTCTTTCCCTTCCTTTCTCCCTCCCTTTTCCTCTTTCCCATCCCATCTTCCTTTCCTCTCCTCTCCTCTCTTCTCCTTCCTCCTTTCCCATTTTTTTGTTTTTGTTTTTGTTTTTGGATTGTAATGCAACAGCCAGGAGGCTGCCTTCTTCCTTGACTGCATTTTAGCACTCTGAAACCAGTTCGGGCTGAAAAGACCAGCAAGCAATAAATATCCAGGCTGGAAATATTCTAGTGAAGGTTGATGAGTCTCCAGTTTGTTTTATACACGTCATGCTTGATTAAAACAGGCAGCTATAGTGGCAGGCCTCTAGTTTAGCAGGCTGCAACTAGAGAATTATTTTTAAAATCTGTTAAGGGAGGAGCAGCATCAACAGGACAAAAAAAAATATCTTACTTAAACACAGTATTCGCATGGAGTCCTTGGTGTTCTCAGAGCTTGGCTAAATGCCTTCAGATATTTCTTAGCAATTATGATATAAGTCAGTCAACAAATGTCTGTGAGCAAACAACCAATGCTCAGAGAGCATCAAGGATCCCATAGTCCTTCTCTTTCTCCTCCGCTCTGCAAACCTCACTCCCTTCTGGCCCTGATAATGTTACCTAGTACGGTCATGAAACATCTGCAAGAAACCAAGCAAGCTCAGAGAGCACTAAGGACTCCAGTCTTCTTCCTCTTCCTCCTCCCCTTTTCCATCTCCACTCCACAATCCCCTCTTCCTTCTAGCCCTGATAATATTACCTAGTAGAGTCATGAAACGTCTGCAAGAAAACAAGCCCAGATAGCACCAAAGACCCCACCATCCTCTTCCTCCTTTACCCATTCTCCTTCTCCTCCATTCCACAACTGTCACTCCCTTCTAGTATTGATGATGTTCCCTAGTTGGGTCATGAAACGTCTGCCAGAAAACAACCAAGCTCAGAAAGTACCAAAGGACTCTACAGTTCAAGCCTGACCTACAAATATTCTCTTCGATTCACAGCCAGCTGACAGTTTTCTCACTCCTGCATTTCTCCTGCTTTCCATTAATGGAGCTGATGCCTCTTCGTGATCCAAAAAATTACTATGCGTTACAGAATAATCTTTGCATAAATCCCAAGATACTCACAAATTGTTAGCTTTTCTAGCTTGGCAAAGGTGTTGCTGAGATCTTTCCCAATGCGCCTGAGAATCACAAGAGACGGGCTGTCATATACAACACCAAATCTTTGACAGACAATACTGTTTTCCACTTTGAACTACCTTCTGACCAAGTTATAGGCAGTCCTGAATTTATAATGGTAATTGAGGCCAGTATTACATTTGTCAGTTGTAAAGTCGAGGAATTATAGGGTCGCATCCAATTTTATCGCATTTTTGTGATACTGCCTTGAAAGACTAAGATAATAATAACAGTTCGAAGGAACCTTAAAGGTCCCTCCAGACCAAGCCCCTGCTCAAACAGGTGATTCTATAACATTCCAGACAAATGGTGGTCCAATCTCTTCTTAAAAACCTCCACCCACAGCTTCTGGAAGCAAGTTGTTCCACTGATTAATTGTTCTGTCAGGAAATTCCTCCTTAGTTCTAAGTTGCTTCTCTCCTTGATTAGTTTCTACCCGTTGCTTCTTGTCCTGCCATCAGGTGCTTTGGAGAATAGCTTGACTGTCAGAGTATATTCATTAACTGGCAGAGACATGGTTAACAAAGTCAGCAAGTGAGTAAGTGTGGCAACAGACCAGCCAATGAGAACTGACAGCCTGGGTGTAGTTTGGCTGTGTGCTTTGTTGAGAACTAAAAGAGAAACTAACTTGCTTGCTAACTGAAACTGGTATCTGCTTTGAGCTGCTACTGCTTGTGTTTCTGCTGATGTTAAGTTGAAAGAATCTACAAACAGTATTGTAAACTTTACTTCATATTATGTTTATAAAGAAGTTAATGAACCTGCTGAATCAGTGTGTTTTCTGGACTTGAATTTATGCTGCAAACTCTAACATTGACTTCCTTTTCTTTGAGGCAGCCCCTCAAATATTGAAACCCTGCTATCATGTCTCCCATAGTCCTTCTTTTCAATAAACTAGACATACTTAATTCCTGCAAATGTTATTCGTATGTTTTATCCTCCAGCCCCCTAATTATCTGGGTTGCTCTTCTCTGCACTCTTTTCCACAGTCTCAACATCTTTTTTATATAGTGGTGACCAACACTGGATAAAATATTCCAAGTGCAGCCTTATCAAAGCCTTACAAAACAATATTAACTCTTCGCATGATCTTGATTCTATCCCTCTGTTAACGCAGCCTGAGACCGCATACCCATTTCAGCAGCCATCAGTGTCTCCACGCAGCCCACCCTGACTTACGGGTCATAAATTGCTAGACATAAATGGCCCAAGGTGCTTACTTAGCCATGAGAGTAAATTCACTTCTTTGCCGGATGGCTCCACTCTGAGCCGGCTTGTTTATGTGAAGCCCATTCTGGAAATGGAAAAGCAAAAAGGGAAAATGGCTTTTTTACTCCATCAAAACCAAAGTCTACATATCCTTACTTTTCCGGGGGTGGGAAAAATATTAATTTAGGTTGTGCATTTTCCTACGCTGGGCAGGAGACCAACGGCCACTTCCTGTCTTTTTAAGATTTCAACCACAGCAGGAAAAAACAGCTGTTTTTCCTGCCAGCCAAACAATCTCACTGAGGATCATCCAAAGGGCAAAGCTGAAAGTTTTGGCACAGTGGTAGGGGGGAAAAAGCAATTTTTAGTCAGAATTACAGTGGAGAATGGGAAATTGGTTCTGACTTCTTTTCCACAAGATTGCCAGGACTGAAGGGAGAAAAAAATTCCCACTTCTTCTCTCGTCCCAGAAAACTCATCAGAAAGAAAATAGGGATAGAATAAATCAATTTTCTTCCAGGCATCTGGATTTCAAGCTACAAAGAACCTCTGATTTTTAAGAAAGTTTTGTGAGAGATGCAGAGGGTGAACAAGCTTTTAAGATGCTCAGGGCCAAACCAGCAGGGTTGGGAGGGTGAATTTCTGCAGGTCGGATTTCTACTTTTCTAACTGCATCAAAGCACCATTACTATGGATTTTTCTTCACGCTATCAGGACTCCAGGGGACCAAAATACAACCCCAACCTTTTCTTAAGGTGCTGCCTTCTTCAACGTCAACCCCACCCCGGTCCAGGCTTCAACAGGATCAAAGCAGCATCGAGCATCGGGGTCTCCCCTACTCACTTCTCTGCTTTGCAAGGACTTGCAGGCCGAGCGGAACTCGTGGGTGCGGTCCTGACATGACATTGCGTCCCACTGAGGTTGGGGAAGGCTGATGGGGGCAGCAGTGGTTGCCGCAGGAGGGGCACCCAGCGGAGAGAAAGCTTGCGTCTGGGACGGCCCCAGGTAAACGCCTTCTTCAGTGTTTTGGGAGCCGTGGCGTTTCCTCGTATTCATGGAGGCTCATAACCTGTGGCTGTAGGGAAAAAAGAGATTAGAGAAGAGCAGAGTGGGAAGCAACCTTTAGTTTACTTGACTGTCATTGCACCTCGTACAATGAAATTATAAATGCAATCTTCAGTGTACATTATACATAAAAAAATAAAACAAAAACACACATCCTTCACTCTCTACACTATTGAATTGAAAACATCTGATACTGCCTTAATATCAGTCTGGAACCCACATTACGTATCTGATATTAACATAGCGGAGAAAGTCCAGAAATATTTCACAAGAAGAGTTCTCCACTCCTCTACTCATAGCAGAATACCTTATGCCACCAGACTTGAAATTATAGACCTAGAAAACCAAGAACTACGCCACCTTCGGTGTGATCTAAGTATAGAATATAAAATCATACATTGCAATGTCCTACCTGTCAATTAATACTTCAGCTCCAACCATAATAACACAAGAGCACACAATAGATACAAACTCAAGGTTAATTACTCCAAACTTGATTGCAGGAAATACGACTTCAGCAACAGAGTGGTCAATGTCTGGAATACTCTACCTGACTCTGTGGTTTCCCCAAACCCCCAAAACTTTAACCTTAGACTCTCTACAATTGACCTCACCCCTTTCCTAAAAGGCCTGTACGGGGTATGCATAAGCGCACCAACGTGCATACCGCCCCTGTCCTATTATTTTATTTTTCTTATATGTATCCATTTCATGTATTCATAACTATGTTTATACTTATACCTATTATCTTATAAGCAATTGACAATAAAATAAATAAATAAACAAACAAATAAATAATATTGAACTATACAGTAGAATTCAATGTAGCTTACTGCTCTGGTATAGAAGCTGTTTTTCAGCCTATTTGTCCTTATTTTTATTATCCTGTACCATCTGCCAGGTGGTAATAGTTCCCCCCTAAAAAAAGGGATGCCCAGGATGAGATGGATCTTTGAGGATATTTTGAACTTTCTTAATGCAGGAGCTCTGAAATTCTTCCAAAGAGGGGAGAGGGCAACCAAGGATCCTCTGGGCAATGACGTCCACCATCTGGAGCGCCGTCCTATCTGCCACTATGCAATTGGCAAACCATAGTAAGTTAAAATACACTCTATGGTGAAGTGGTAGAAAGTCACCAGCAGTTTTTCATTCAGTTGTTGCTTCCTGAGAAGTCTCAGGTAGTATAATGTCTTGGACCTTGGAGGTCATCTAGCCCAACCCACTGCCCAAGCAGGAAATTCTAGACCATTCTGGACTAGTGGTTCTCCAATCTCTTAAAAACCTCCAGTGTTGGCAGCACCCACAAGTTCTAGAGGCAAGTCATTCCACTGATTTAATTTTTCTGTCAGGAAATTTCATAGTTCTAGGTTGCTTCTCTCCTTGATTAGTTTCAATACGTTGCTTCTTATCCTGGCTTCTAGAGTTAGAATCTACAGAATAAGTTGGAAGGGATCTTGAAGGTCTTCTAGCCTACCCCTTTGCTCGAGCAAGAGACCCCATATGAAAGATTACCATGAAATATGGCTACCATTTTAATATATCTATTTGTAAATATTTCTCCCACATGAATTTGTTTCTCTTTTGGTTTAGTTTTATTTTCTTTTTTCTTTCTGCAGGATCATTGTTGTATATTGTTTATTTATTAAAATAGAATTACTTTTGTTTTCAATTACTAAAAGCAAAACAAAATAAAAACAAGGGAAACTTTTAATTTATGCATATGAAAGCTGGAACATAAGAGCTGACACAAAACTAAAAATGAAAGACACAATAAGCATGGAGAGTTTTTTTAAATAACATCCAAGACTGAAACTGAATAGGAAATCAACAATACACCACAACTCTGAACTTCCTGACAAAAGTGAAACTTCTCCATTTAAGTCACTTGTTGAAATGATCTAAGTCAGCTTTTCTAACCTTTAGAGCAAACTGTTCATTTGACAAAGCTGGGTTCTGTTTTTTTTTTCCTGCCTGACTTCTCAAGTGCCATAAAATCAAACTGATCCAAGTTTCCCTAATCTGTGTTCATGCAACAATGGTTGGGTAGGAAAGTACCTATTTGGTCAACAGTGCAATACTTCAATTATCAATAGAAACTATTTGTAGCTCCGGGTTGAACTGTGGGGTCCTTGATGCTCTCTGAGCTTGGTGGTTTTCTTGCAGACTGTTCATGATCCAATTAGGTAACAATCATCAGTGCTAGAGGGGAGTGGGACTTTTGGGGAAGAGGAGGAGGAGAAAGAACTGTGGGCTTCTTGGTGCTCTTTAAACTTGGTGGTTTTCTTGCAGATGTTTCATGCCCAACTAGGTAACGTCATCAGTGCTAAAGGGAAGTTTGTAGAGGAAGAAGAGAAGGAGGAAGAGGAGGATCGTGAGGTCCTTGATGCTCTCTGAGCTTGATGGTTTTCTTGCAGACGTTTCATAACCCAACAAAGTAGCTTCATCAGTGCTAGAAAGGAATGGGGTTTGTTGCAAATGCCCCTTCTAATATTGATGACATTATCTAGTCGGACAGTGAAACGTCTGCAAGAAAACCACCAAGCTCAGAGAGCACCAAGGGCCTCACTTCAATCATCATTAGGTCAATCACTTACCATGAAATTAAAATAAACTATTATGGGGTTCCTAAATGGTCTCCTGTTCAGGAACTGGCAAAACACAACCCTGCTTATTAGCTTCACCAAGTTTGCTACATCATACAGGCTATGTCTTTTTTGGCCTCCCCATTTCAGTGGGAAGAATTGAGGAATGACCCACTTATTAATATGTTCTGCCTGAGCATATGGAAAGAAAATATATCTAAATATTGCTGAAGGGAAGACAGAAATTCTACGTATAACAATGTTTTATTCTAATGCCAGAAAAAAATGAAAAGCAAGAAACAAAAAGTTTTCATTGCACCAAAATCCTACATTTGCTGCAGTCAGCTGATGGCAACAAACACAAGAAAACCTTCCCTCCTCAAGTGATTTCACCACAGCCCTGCAAGATAGAGTTGGTTGAAAGGCAGGAAGTGATCGAAGCCTGCGAAGTTAACTGACAGGTGGAGGGGAGGATTTGAACTTGGACCTTCAAGTCTGATCTAGCTCTTATAGCCAAAGGAAAGAGAGGAAGGAAGGAAAAATAATGTGTATTTTTTAAAAAATATACTCCCCTCACCTCACCATACTGGGGAGGATGGGAGATGTAGTTCAAGTGGCTCAGGGACATCTACT
>BLBF01000081.1:7290500-7325836 GCA_015471245.1 Laticauda colubrina
TATATATATATATATATATATATATATATATATATATATATATGTATGTATGTATGTATGTATGTATGTATGTATGTATGTATGTATATGTATATGTATATGTATATGTATATATGTATGTATATATGTATGTATATATGTATGTATATATTTATTTATTTTCTGGCTGCTGTGCTTGTGGATATTCTTTCTGCATCTCACACACATACTTTCTAGTTCACAAGGAACGCTATTCCCTTTTTTTCCTGAAGCAACTGAAGAGATTTCTTCTTAAGAGGTTATATCCCTCCTTTATTTATTTTTCATAAATAACTCAAGGCAGCAAGCATACCTAACACTCCTCCCCCCCCCCCACAACAACAACCCTATGAGGAAGAGTGACTGACCCAAAAGTCACCCAGCTGCATTTCACACTTAAGGCAGGACTAGAACTCCCTGTCTCTTGGTGATTAGCTCAAAGTCACCCAACTACTTTCATGCCAAAGGCAGGACTAGAACTTCCTGGCTCCTGGTTTCTAGCTTGCTGCCTTAATCACTGGACCAAACTGGCTCTCAACTAAACTAATAGATTTGAGTAAGTCTCTTTATTAAAGGACTTGGCCTCGAAATCCCTTAAAGTTTGCAAACTACACATCTCTTTGTAGGATACAACCTACCTTTTTTTTTTTAGCACAATTTAAAGCAAGCAAGGTCTTTAAAAGTATCTCCAATTCTTGATTCAAGCTCAGCAGCCCATCCCAAACCCACAAATAATCACCTGAATAAGTCGTAGCGTCTTGACATCACGCGATCACTTACTTGTGAATATCCCAGCCTGCCTCCAACAAGAAAAATCAATGACTGGGTGAGAGATTCGCTTAATCGCTTGCAGTTTACTTAACAACTACGGCCCAAAAGGTGGTAAAATTGGGTGCAACTCACTTAACGACCACTTCGCTTAGCAGTGGGAATTGTGCTCGTTAAGACAAGGACTAGCATAAATAAAGACAGGTGTGCAGAACGGAACCCAACCCATGTGCACTTTCAAACAAACCCCAAAGCCGACCCAGACTGGAAACCCCAAAACTGAATCGCATCCGAAAGTCGGCTGTGGGATGGCTCCGTTTTGCAAAGGCTCTCCTGAAAGGCAGGTAGTCTTGGACTTACAGCAGTTCGCTTAGTGACCAAAGTTACAACAGTGCTGGGAAAAAATGTGACTTAGGACCGTTTTTCAGTTACGACTACTGCAGCATCCCCGTGGTCATGGGATCAAAATTTGGCCACTTGGCACAGCCGAATCATATTTATGATGGCTGCAGTGTCTCCTGACCAACAAGGCTAAGGGGAAGCCAGATTCACTGAACCACCATGTTAATTAATAACAACTGCAGTGATTCATTTAACAACTGTGGCAGGGAAAATTGTACAGTGGGAGATAATTTGCTTAACAAATGCCTCATTTAATTATGTCAACGCTGGGCACAATTTGGGTCATCCTTCGAGGGCTACCTGTATCTTATATTTTAATTTTTTTTGTCGTATAGGGTGCCTTTTATTTTAACTGGGATGTTTCTGGCACAAATGAAAACACCAAGCAGATAAATTGAATACAGAGGGAACAGGAAAAAAAATAATGAATCTTTGGGAGCCTGTAAGGCCTCCTGCTCCAAGAGGCTGCGGCGGTGTAACAAGTCTCACAAAGATTCATTTCTGGCAGAGTTTGGGGGAGAGAAAAAAAGACTTCTGCTGCTTCTGCTGCTTTCCTTGCACAAAGCCAAAAGTTTCTCTCCCCCTGAGAACGGAGCTGGAGATGATCCCAAATAAAGAACGATCAGTAGGAAATCAGGGTGGGGAATTTTCCTGCAGACTTTTTGGGGGATTTTCCCAGGATCTCTGGATTTAAAATTATGAATTTTGTGGTTCCTGAGGTCCGAAAGGCTGGTGACCCCTGTTGTACAAGAACTGTGTATGCTCATTCCTGGTTTGACAGTATCAGAACTCGCAGCCAAGGGCTTAAATAATCTTTTCCCCACAGGAATGGGGCAGCCTGTCTTCATTGACCTCCCCTCCCAATCAACACACCAAAGACACTTCTCAAATGCGTGTCCTGACATTAAAGAAACCCACGAGATGAGAGTTTGCCAGCTTTGGGTTAAAAAGGTTGAGGCTGTACCTCTCACCGCGAACATAATTTAGTCTTTTTCATCTTCTTCTGCTTTTTGACGGTCGGATCCTTGGGAAGTTTTGGATTCCCCATCTGTGAGCCAAGATCTGGATAGACTTTCCGCTTGGAAGCTACCACTTCCATGGAGTTCCATAATTCGTCGTCTTCCTCTTTCACCTCATCCTGCAGGTTAATGGACAGCTCAAAGTCCTCACTCTGCAAAAAAAAAAAAAGAGAGAGAGAGAGAAATGGATCAGGGAGGGGAATTGGGGGGTAAGCTTGTCAATCAGAAAGGTCGACAGTTCAGCAGTTCGAATCCCTAGCATCGTGTCACGGAGTGAGCTCCCGTTACTTGTCCCAGCTTCTGCCAACCTAGCAGTTTGAAAGCACCTAAAAATTGCAAGTAGGAAAATAGGGACCACTTCAGATTTCAAAATTTTTTACTACCTGTTCTGTGGGCACGGCTTGGTTGGTGTGGCAGGGAAAGGATACTACAACATCCCCATTCCCTCCCCATTCCAGGGGAAAGGATACTGCAAAATCCCCCTTCCCTCCCCACCCCACTGACCTGCTTTCCAGCTCTGTTCTCCTGTGCACGGCAACCAAAGAAAACCCAGCCGAACAGCTGGGACTCAATGGGAGTCAGAGTATAGATGGGGGCAGAGCCAGTCAGAGGTGGGATTAGCCGGTTCTCCGAACTATTCAAAATTTCCACTGCCAGTTCTCCAGAACTGGTCAGAACCTGCTGAATACCACCTCTGTAACCACTTTGGTGGGAAGGGAACCGTGTTCCGTGTGCCTTCGGCGTTTAGTTACACCAGCCACATGACCATGGAGATGTCTTCGGACAGCACTGGCTCTTCGGCTTTGTAATGGAGATGAGCACTGTCCCCCTAGAGCTGGAAACGACTAGCACGAATGTGTGAGGGGAACATTTTACCTTTACCTTTATCCAAATCTCCTGTCAGCCTCATAGGTTGATTGGGAACAATAGTGCAGTTCATCTTACGACCGTTCATTTAACCATCACTCAAAGTTATGGCAGACTCCCCCAAAGCTACTTATGACCCGTTTTCAAAGTTATGATAGCCATATACACACACAATCACAAACACACACAGACACATACCAAGCTCATGGTGACTCACCTCCCATTTTTCCCTGCTGGCCAGCAAGAGGCAGTTCAGTCGGGATTTTAGATAAACCTGGAATCAAGACAGATGCAGTAAGAAATGTTTAAAAAAGGGATTACATGAAGTCAAGGATTTCCTGTATCTTGGACAACCTTGCTCAAGCTTTCTTGGAGATCCAGATCCAACTTGATTAGAGATAAAGTTAGGAAACCTGCAGCTCATACAGGCTCACCCACCCCCCAACCATTTGGAGTGAGCTGGACCTTGGAGTGGACAATCATTTGAACACAAGCCAGTCATGCGCGACAGCAGCCAAAAAAATCTGTTGGTTGTATAAACTGAGGCAAATAATCAAAGTACATGTGAAGTATTAGTACCTCTTTAAAAAGTTTTCGTTAAGGCCATGCCTGGAATATTGCATCCAGTTTTGGTCACCAGGTTACAAAAAAGATGTTGAGACTTTGGAAAAAGTGCAGAGAAGAGCAACGAAAGCCTGGAGACTAAAATATATGAAGAATGGTTGCAGGATTTGGGCATGTGAAGTGTAGAGAAAAGGACTAGGGGAGATATGATAGCAGTATTACAGTATTTGAGGGGCTAACACAAAGCGGAGAGGGTCAACTTATTTTCCAAAGCAGAACAAAAAACAATAGATGGAAACTAACCAAAGAGAAAAGAAACCTGGAATTAAAGAGAAATTTCCTAACAGTCAGGACAATTAACCAGTGGAACTGCTTGTCTCTGTAAGTTGTGGGTGTTTCGTTACTGGAGGATTTTAAGAAGAGACTGAACAGTCACATCTGAAATAATATAGAGTTTCCTGCTTGAGCAGCTCTATTCTGATTATAAGCTCCAGATTCTGTGCCCTCTACCTTATGTTCTAAATGCTGGCTTTGGAGGTTGTGTACCCGAAGGAAACGGTCCAATCCACACGAGGCAGCCACAGGAAGCGTAGGGTGACACTGGATGGCGCGGACGCTGCCGGCAAAACCCTTGAGGCACTTCACCAAACGCCCTGGGGCAGAGAGATTCCAAGGTTGAGTCACAAGGACATCTTCCCACAAAATACATGTGAAAAGACCGACTCCATCAACCATATTTCAAGTGGGAAACTAATCAAAATTTAGGAATTTCTGGAATCTTGGCACCCAAGACCAATTGAACTATCACCAGGCACAGAGAGGTAAACAACATTTACACCCTTTTGGAAAGACAATAAGCAAGCTAGGAAGGAAATAACAAGGCCAGAACATCTCTTCCACACCCAGATAAGCAGGGATTAACACCAGACAAATAATCAAGCAGAAAACCAATACCCCAATCAAGGTATTATTGAAGGGAAAACCACAATCCCACCCATATTGGCATGGCAAGCTGCTGCATACAAACAGGGAGCAAGCCCCACACTCCCTCTCGCTGATGATGTTACTTAGTTGGGCAATGAAAAATCTGCAATCAAACAGCACCAAAAGAACCAAAGGCTCCATGATTTACAATTGCACGACACAGTTAAATTACTGATCAAGCTTTTAGCCCTCAGGCAGGTAAGGTAGAAATTTTGATGTGCCAAGATTTGGTTTGCCCTGCTTTGGTTTTAGGGTCGTGCCTGCCTCACAACAGGGGTTCTGACCAATACACAAAAGATTAAAGTCGAAAATATAACATACAAAATAACAAGCCCAGTTACTAAAGCAAAATAAAGATAGCACAACCCAAATCTGGGCCTAAAATTGTTCCATTCTCAATCCAAAACAGAACTGTTGTTGTGCCATCTATGTGTTCTTCATAAATCTTGTTAAAGAAAACTCAGTGGGAATGGAGCATAGAAGACACAGCCTGCTTTCATTCTCCAAATTCTCTTTTGAAGTAAACCCTATTTTTTCTTCTCCACTTATACCTTGCCGTAGATCTATCACTGCAACGTCTCCGTGGGAACTGCCAACAACAGCAGCACTGGGGAGGAAAAATTAGAATTTATGTGTTTTTTAAAAAATCTTGGTTTGCAATAGAAAATCAACACGGAAGCAAACGGTTATCTCCATGCAAGCACACACACACATACACACAGAGATACTTCTCTCTCTGGGCACACTGAGAATATATCTGAGGAACAAAACTCCACATTGGTGACGGGAAGGGCATCTGGCTATTAAAACACTCTGCTAGCTCAATTCAGTTGCCCAGACTCCAACCTGCAAGGGATTATTAAGAGGATGATTCCATTTGAAATTCCACGGTATCTTATCTTTGGCATCCTATTTTTATTTTATTTTTTTAGAAAATTGCACATCTTTCATTCACATTTTTATAAAGCAGAGTTCTATTCCAGAAGAAACACCTGCCCCTACTTGTATAATTGATTTCTCCAAAAGCTTCTCCATTTTAGGGAGAAAGAGACTCACTTTGCATCGGAGGTGAGCGAGAGAGCTGTAAGTGGGTACTCGCCGAAGGTCACCTCCAAGACGGGACGGCGTTGGGGACAGCTGGGATCGTAAATCCGGACCTGGATGCAGAAGGTCAAGAGAATCAGGCCCAATTCTTGCACAAAAAGCAGCATAGGAGGAAATAATGAAAATTAAAAAAATACCATTGGGTTGCCCTACCTTAACGAAGAGGCAGTGTTCCTCTCCATTTTCCTCATTACTTCCCTTTCTTCTTTCCTCTGTCCCTTTTTGCCTTCCTTTCTTCATCTTTTCATCCCTTCCTTCCTTCTTCCCCTTTTCCTTCCTTCCTTCTCTTCCTTCTCATCCATTCCTTCCTCATTCTGTTCCTCCCTCTCCTTTTCTTCTTTCCTTCCTTCCTTCCTTTTCTTCTTTCCTCTTCTCATCCATTCCTTTCTTCCTTCCTCTCGTCCATTCCTTCCTTCCTCTTCTTCTCTTCCTCCCTTCTTTTCCTTCCTGTATTTCTTTTCCTTTGCACTATTTAACCTCTCACTCCCATATTTTGAAAAGACATAGTCCTAAACATTAAATTGTTCTAAATCACTTTCAAGAGCAATGGAGTTATTGGAGGAGTTATTTGGTGGAGTTATTTAGTGTAGTTATTATTAGCCAAACCCAACTGATACACCGCTTTTAGCGACTGAAAATCTCACATATCTTCACCAGCTTCTACCTGATGATGTCCGGTGCAAGTCACAATCTTCTCTGATCCAGGCAGGAATTCCATGTCCCGGTCCCAGATAGGTACCCTCAGGTCAAGCCAATCGTGACGCACCTGTGACAGATATAAAGAAATCATGTAAATGCAGGGAGGAGCCTCTTGAGTCCAAAATTGCAAACCCAAGGCAATGAACCAAGCATGTGCAAACACAAATCCAGACAGGCCAATAAGCAACTCACGTTTTTGGCTCGAAAAACCGGTTCCTGAGGCTGGTGCAGGTCCCATATTTTCAGACAATTCTCTTTCCCCCCTGTGGCAATACGGTGACGCTGCTGGGAGTTTTGCCTCATACGGCACACGCTGGGGCCCACCTGAATCTCCACCTGCCAGAAGGAGAATTTGGTGAGCAATGATGAATTCGGCCACTATCTTTCTTTTTTGGGGGGAAAAAGATGATTTTATTAACTATTCTACTGGCAATAATAATAATAAAAAACTAATACAAAGGAATGAAAGAAAAAAAAGTAGGAGGAGAAAAAACATACTATGAATGGGTTTGTATGTTGTTACTGAAAGAAAAAATATATTTTTACTCAAATTTGAGATAGTTTACTCTAGTTTGGGAAGTATTGGTCTATGGGGAGAAAAAAGGAATTTAAAAAATGTTCTTTTTCTGATAAGTTATTTTTCTGCCTGGCAAGTCGATATTTCTATCTTACGCTTTTTAATCAACAGTTAGTTCTCTAGCTGTTCTCTTGGTTTAAGGTACCAGGCTAGAAACCAGGAAGTGGGAAGTTAAAATCCTACTTTAGCCATGAAAATCGGCTGAATGACTTTGAGCCAGTCTCTCTCTCTCTTAGCTTACCACACCTCACAGGGTTGTTGTGTGGAAATAGGAGGAGGAATTATTACCTATATATGCACCACCTTGTTATTTATAAAAAAGTAACAAAAGTGGGATATGAATAAATACAATGCATTGTTTAGGAAGAGTGCTTACATATGCTGATTTTCTAATTAGCAAAGATTGAGTTAAAACAGTTAAGTTTATGCAGAGTCAGTTTCTTGATCAACACAAAATTATAGACACATGCCTCCTCTATAACCACCCCACACAAATGTCATCCATGGAGGCAAAAACATTAGAGCTATTCAACAGTAGTAACAAAGAGACAAACCATCTTAAATTTCCCTCTGGCCTCACAACAAATGCAAGGCAACACTTACATTCTCCGAGGAGGAATCCTGCCAGATTTTCATCAACCCAGACTCCACACAGGTGATAAGGGAACTGCAAGGAGCAAAGAAAGAAAAACAAAGGCAGATAAATATTTTTAGACATAAACATAGAGAAAGGAGACTTCAAGAAAGCAAATAAGTGGTTTCTTCCTGAGGTCCTGGTGCCAAGATTTATTTCTGGTAATGGTTGACTGTATAGGTTTTCTTTCTTAAATATAGGTAGTCCTCAACTTATGACCACAATTGAGCCCAAAATTTCCATTGTTAAGCCAGTGCCAGCATTCCAGAAAACCTCCATGCCAACAAATAACTCTGAGGCAGATATCCTCTCCAAGGTTCTTTTTATTGGAATAGTAAATTGGCATATCTGAGGAATCCCAAATCTGAAAGTTCCAGGTTTCTTTGCAATAAGTAAAAAATTACAAATCCACCCCCTGAACCCCTCATCGTATCACATGTCCCAATCACCATCCATCCCAGCTTGAGACGTCCTCTTACCCAGGTGCAGAAATGACATCACCTTGACTTAGAAGAAGAATGCTATTATGTCTAACCACATACACTCCAAGAAATTCCCCCCCCTCCCATTTTCCCAGGCTTAAGAATGTGGCAGTGTGGAAGCGTTTGGTGCTAACATGGCTTCCAAAGCTGACAGCCAGGCTCTTAAGAGTTTTCTTCCATTTTACAACCTTTCTTGTCACAGTTGTTAAGTGAATCATTGCAGTTGTTAAGTTAGTAACCCGGTTGTTAACTGAATCTAGCTTTCCCATTGACTCTGTCAGAAGGTCACAAAAGGGAATCATGTGACCCCGGGTCACATTTATACAACTGTCATAAATACAAGTTAGTTGCCATGCGGTCTGCATTTTGATCGCATGACAAGTGTCCGGATTTCAATCAGGTGACCACGGGATTGCCGCAACCGTTGTAAGGGTGGAACATGGTCGTAACTTTGAAAGACCACTAAAGGAATGGCTGCAAGTCAAGAATAGAGCTTACAAAAACAGCAGTGGCGCATTAACTCTGTGGTTGCCAGGTGAGGCTCCATTCAAAATAAAGGAAATCTTCGACTCTAATGTTTTAGAGAAAAGGATATTTACTGAAAATCGAAGTGGTAGCATCAGAAAAATTCAAGATCTGAGACAATAGCCATGAAAATCACATATAGAAAGTTATACCAATGTTCCCACTCCCAATAACTCAAACTGGCCATTCAATCTGAGATGTGTATAATATCATGTGGGGCATCTTCAAGTGGTGTTTGAGACATCTGGCACACCAGGATGGGTGACCTTGACCTGGATAGATAAAAGGCTACAGCTGCACAGTAAGCAAGGAAGCATAGTCAAGTAAGTTTTCCCAAGTTTTACATTTCATCATCTCAAGCCTCCAGCACTCTCTCTCTCTCCACCCCCCCCCCCCCCCGTTTTTATGGCAGCCAGAAAGATAAGCAGAAGAAGGATTCTTGAAGGGTGACATTGGGCAAGAATAGGTTTGGAGGGTAAGTGTGAAAAAGTCTTTATAATTGTGCAACGCCTATTCAAAGCTTGTTTTTATCTCTTTCCTATCTCAAGTAGGGATAGGAAAAAAACTGCCATTTTTTCCAAGACAGGGGAAAAATGAAATGGGATTCTTACCCATCAAGGACAGCTAAGCCACAAAAGGGTCCTTCACCTCCATGGCAGTCTCGTGATTCAATAAACTTGCCCTTTTCCGTACTGAATAATCTGACGGATCCATCGAAACATCCCACAAAGATCTGTGTGGAAAAAAAGAAAGCCACAGGATTCATTAGGCCAGTAATGGATCTTCAGGTTTAACATTTCTTAGATAGTTCAGGCAAAGTCACAGGCTCAACCCTTGACATTTTGAATTAAAATGATTTCAGTAAGCTACAAGAGGAAGGAGGAAATACAGGTAGTCCTTGACTTACAATAGTTCATTGAGTGACCAAAGGGACAACAGCACTAAAAAAAGTGATTTATGAGCATTTTTCACACTGATGACCATTGCAGCATCCTCATAGTTATGTGAGTCACTTAACCATTTTGCTAATTTAACAATTGTGGTGATTCACTCAACAGCTGTGGTGAGAAAGGTCACAAAATGGGGCAAAATTCACTTAACCGTCTGATCAATACAATTTTTGAGCTCCATTGTGGTTATAAGACGAGAACTACCTGCAATAATTTTAAGACCATTTTTAAAATGTAAAAACATTTTACGACCTTTTTGGCCACAGTATGAATCACGGCAGTTGTTAAGATTAATAAAACGGTTAAGTGAATCCGGCTTCCTGATTGACTTTGCTGGTCAGAAGGTTGCAAAAGGGATCATGTGAACCTGGGACACTGCAACTGTCATAAATATGAGTCAGTTGCCAAGTGTCCAAATTTTGACCATGTAACCACAATGGTCGTGTACAAAAAAAAAATATCATAAGTCATTTTTTTTCACTTACTGTTGTAGCTTTGTACGGTCACTAAATGGACTGTGGTAAGTCAAGGACAAAGTGTAAATAATTAGTAAACCTGTATCCCAAGGGTCTTCAAACTTGGCAAGTTTAAGACTTGTGGACTTCAACTCCCAAAATTCCTGAGCTAATATGACTGGAGGAGGAATTCTGGCAGTTGAAGTCCACAAGTCTTAAAGCTGCCCAGTTTGAAGACCCCTGCTGTATCCCCATCTGACTCTGACTCTGGGCAGCTCACAAGAGTCAAAGAAAGACATTACAGTCAAATCAATTAAATACAAAAATTGGCCAGAGCGATGAAGTAAAGGGCCCTCTTCCCTCATCAAAAGTGTGGATGAAGCCGGCAAAGAACAAGCAGAATGGGCAGATCACATCACCTCCGATTCGTAGGAATCTCCCCAACACATGGCAGTGACAGCTTCTCCTCGACTGAGCGTTGTTTCTCCCATCCTATAATTCGTGGCCTGTTTCTTCTGCAGGTTGACCCCTAAAAGTGGAAAAAGGGACATCATATGACAGGAAAAAGAGTAAGAAAAAGAATAATTATAACAGTCTATTTCCCCCCTCCCCTAAACCTCCCAGCAAGAGACAAGAAAGGAGAATTTCAGAGAGCAGCAGTCGTCTCAAACGACAATGTTGCTGGATGATGGACCAAGCTCTGGCTTTATTATTCTTTAAATAATAATGACAATGATGATGACAAGAACAACAACAATAATAATGGTGTGGGTATGTATATATGATTTATAATACATATAATATACTACTAAATTATATGCCCCATCTCGCCTAGAGGTTTAGAAAGTGGCTTTTAGCTTCCCAGTCAATCAGTCAATATGGATTCAGCAAGTGAAGCTGAGATTTCACTTCCCTCCACTTTGCCCTCTCCATTCTCCGCTCCCCTATTTCCCTTCCCACTCTAGACATGCCCAGAGGCGCCATGCACATTCAGAAGCAGCTGTTTCCCCACCACCACCACCCAACCCCACAGGCTTTCCCGATCTTTCCTGGCTTCTTCCATCCCTAAAACCTCCATTCAAAATTCACCCCAACACGCGGCAAGCCCTCGTTACCTTTCAAAATCCCCGTTTCGGACCCCACCCACACGTGGCTGCCCCGCGCGGGAGACGCCATGTCTGTTTCCGCTCCGCAGGCTTTTGCGGGTGTTTCCGGGCCGAAACGATTAAAGCAACGGACCGGATCGTGCGTCCGTGCTTTTGATTGGCTCATGCGCCGCTTGGGTTCGTCAATCAAAAACGTCCCCCTCGCGCTCTTTTTCCCCCTCTTCGGACGTTCCTACCACTTTTGGTACAGGGAAAAATAAAGCATTTGCAAGGATAAAAGCGGTTCATTTTTTTTTAAGAGGTAGCTGGTTAATTTATCTACATTTTTTTTAATCCTGCTTATATTATTTTTATAAATAAGTCAAGGTGGCGAACATACCCAATACTTTCTCCTCCTTCTATTTTCCTCATAACAACCCTGTAGAGTTGGGCTGAGAGTAAAGGACTGGTCCAAAGTCCCCAGCCAGCTTTCATGACTATGGCAGAACTACAACTATCTCCTTTTTTTCTAGGCTAGTGCTTTAACTACTAAACCAAACTGCCGCTTAGAAATAAATCGTGCTTATAAGTCATTAGAACTGGAATAAAGTCCCCTTGTTTTTTCATCCAGTCGTCTGCTTTTTCTCTCTCTTTTTTGTCTGTTCCTTAATGCCAAAGAAGGATTTAAAGTAAAGTAAGAAGATAATCTTGTTCTTTTTTTAAAAAAAAAATCCTACTAATCAGAAATAAGCATAGCAGATATTTCAGCAGAGACTTACTTTATTTCACAAGCCCCCAACAACATGGCAACAAATTTTCTTTTGATTCCCTTACTTCCCAACATTTTAGATAGCTTGAATGAATCTACAATGGATGTCTTCACCCAAAAATATAGACCTCCAAAAACAGACATGTAAAACTTTATAAACAAAGGAATGGATAGAGACAATGAATAACAGACCACACAGCCCACAACATTTAAGGTTACATTTGATAAGGAAACACAGACATCTGATTTCAGAGTTTTTCCAAACCTTTTCAGAGGATTGGTATTGCTTTCAAGGAAATTTTAAAGTCTAGCAAAATCTGTCCTAGAATGGTGATGCGCTGTCCAATATGTTTTTCTTATGATTAATTCCAACAGCCAAGATAAAAATAACAGCACGATGGAGAGTACATCCAGCCTGTAATAAGATTGTGATTCTGCAGAAATTAGGAACATCCTGTCAGGCAGAAGAGCAGGAAAAATAAAATCTCAGGTAAAAGAAAGAGAGAACAGGTCTTCAATACATTGTATTGTTTTTGCTAGTTGAAATATCTTCTCTTAGCAGGCTAGATCATTGCTTGATATTTGCAAAACCTGGCATCTTCAACTTTGTAACAGATGACTCCAAATCATTAAAGATGATTTAACAGATGACTGCCATTTCATTAAAGGTAGCCCTTGACTTACCACCATAATTGAGCCCAACATTTGCTAAGTGAGTTTTGCCTCATTTTACGAACTTCCTTGCCATGGTTAAGTGAATCACTGCAGTTGCTAAGTTAGCAACACAGTTAAGTGAATCTAGCTTCCCATTGACTTGGCCTATCAGGTCATAAAAGGGAATCACTTGACTCCACTGGACATCGCAACAGTCATAACTAAAATAAGTGAAGGACTACTTGCATTTTAATAAATCTGACTAGAATACTGATGTGAAAAGGGAAGGAGGCATGTTAATTTTTGCCATGATTCATTCTCAGAGTGAAAATTAGCTTCCCATCATTTCTGTCCAGCATAGCATCGATGTATGACTGAATGTGTGCAGCTGTGGCCTGCACACGCTTGCAACTTATCCTATGTCCCGCTTGAAGCAATGTAAACATTGCCAAATAAAAATGAATCCTGCAGGAAATCTAGTCCGAAGATTGTCTCAGCAGCTGAACTTGAGTGTGTGTGCACGAGAGGAAGTGTGGAGCCCTTGTCTTCCCCCTGGTAACCTTGCAGAAGAAACCTTCCACCTGTTTAGCCATCAGGACGAGGCAGGCTGCGCCACAGAGTGGCCAGGAAGGGTGGGCAACGCAGACTCAACTGCAGGTCCTCACAGGTGTCTCCCTCTGGACACACAACTTTCACACACATTTCGGCATCTTGGCCTCCTTTGGCATTGCGGAAGGGCTCAGTCACATCAAAACGGACACCGCAAGCTTCCCCGTTCAGTAACCGAGTGTCTCGTCTCTTGGACCGAGGTTGCAAGAGGGATTGGGGCCAAGATGGAGCAGAGAGGAGCAGGCGGAGAGGAAAAGGCCAGCTCTGATCTAGAGGCTGTTCCAAGTTCAGCAAGATGAAAGCTTTGGTGAGACGGACGTCTCTCTGGCAACGGAGATGGAGCATCCAGCAGAATTTGTGCTCCGGCCCTGTGAGAAGAGAGGCAGTATGTTGTAAAACAGCAGAGTCACTTAGATACAATAAGCAGAGGAGAGGGGAGGAAAAGGGAGAGGGGAAAAGTAGAGGATAAAAAAAGAATGGAAGGGAAGGAAAACATGAAAGGAAAGAAATAGATAAAAGGAAAACATAAAAGAAGAAAAAGGAAGGGAAACCAAGATAACAAGAAGGAAATGAAACAATAGCATATAAATAAAGTGTATATTATTAATATAGACTACAAAATATAAAGTAAAAAAAAATAAAATACCCAGCTTTCCTTTCTCTCTGATCTAACTCACACCACCAGAATTTGGCTGCAAGTGACTGAGACCCTGTTTATCGTAGCTTTAAAAACTAGATTTCTCCTAACTTAAAACAGTGGACTTTGAACAGTTGTATAAACATGCTTCAGTTTCCTCCACAATGTTTACAGCTTGCCCTGCCATTCCTAGCTGATTTTAACCGACAAGCTTTAACTTCAGATATAGTTGGGACTACAACGACCATCGTTTTTATGTGGGACAAAAAATTATATGGGAAAGGATTGCAAACCCCCTCCTATTTCGGAGACACCCCACCTCCAGGAACTCCTGGGAATGGCCTCGACAGCTGTCGCCCAGCTGCCAATGCTCCAGGGCGGAGTCTCCAAAGCCCATCCCCTGCTTGGGTCTGATTGGTTGCACAGCTGGCATCCAGTCGGAGCCTGGCACCTGTCCCACAGCCCTCCTGCTTACCTTGCCTGCCTTCGTTGAGTTTCAGCGACGTCGTCATGCTCTTGAAGTCGCCAGTTGCCAGCATTGCCATGTAGGCGTTGTAAGCATGGGAGGTGCATCTGAGCATGCAGCTGCTAAATCTGGGCTGCCCCGGTAACTGTCCCTCCCGCGAGGCCACTGGGCTGTCATCGGCAGGGCAAAGCGCCCACGGCTGCCCCCCGGTCAATCCCTCTGTCGCCAGTTCCTGACTTCCGACGTAGCCCAGAAGAGCCGTATCCAGGATCCAGAAGGCCAGGATCAGCCCAGAATGACCCATTGCAAGTTTTCAGGACAGAAACCAGCATGTCGAGGAAGAGCGTGCAGGGCAGGCTGAGGAGCTGGATCTCACAGCCACAACAGGCCTGAACCTGTTGCCTCAGCCTGTGTGGATTCCTCGCCCCCCGTCAGCTGCTGGGAGGATGCCCAGAGCGGCAGCTGCCAACAGCTTTGGAATGCCAGGCGCCAGAGGGGGAAACGGAGACAGGGAGCGAGATAAAAGACTGCTGGGGGCATGGCCAAGTTATATAAGATGTGGCTTGCAATGGACGTTTTCCATGTCCGGTAGAACACAACAATCGTCCTGCCATTTTGTGCAAGCCTGGGCAGGACACGGCTGCAGCCACAAGTGGCTACAACAGAGATGGTAGAGGCTACCTAACATCCAGGGCCTCTTTTCTTCACCAATCCATTCCATGACCAACCAATCACCCATTCCCAGGGGTGAAAACATGCTTGGGTAATCCTCAGCTTACAAAGATTTGTTTGGGGATTGTTCAAATTTACAACACAGAAAACAAAGTGACGTGCAATTGCTTTTTTCAGTTACAACCCTTGCAACATCCCCGTCATCTCAGGACAAAAATTTAGATGCTTGGCATCTGGCAAGCTCTTATGACAGTTGCAGTGTGCTGGGGTAGACCTTCTGACCAGTCAAGGAGGAAGCGAGATTTGCTTGTTACTTAGGAACTACAACGATTCACTTAACAATGGTAGCGAGGTTGCAAAATGGGACACAACTCACTTTTCTATGGAGATTCTGTTATCTAGGTCAGGGATGTCCGAAAGGTGCTTTTTCAAAGCAGAGCTGAAGCAGCTTCTTGAATGAGGAGAGTTGGAAGGGACCTTGGAGGTCATCTAGTCCAACCCGCTTAGTCAGGAAACCCCATGGCATTTCAGACAAATGTGTCGTCCAATCTCTTCTTAAAAACTTCAGTGCTGGAATATTCAAAACTTCTGAGGCAAGCTGTTCCACGGGTTAATTGTTCTGTCAGGAAATTTCTCCTTAGTTCCGAGTTGCTTCTCTCCTTGATTAGTTTCCATCCATTGCTTCTTGTCCTGCCCTCCTACTTTGGAGAATAGCTCGACTCCCTTCTTTGGGGCAGCCCCTCAAACATTGGAAGACCAGTATGATGTCCCTAGTCTTTCTTTTCATTAAACTAGCCAGGCCCAGTTCCTGCAACCATTCTTCGTATGTTTTAGCCTCCAGTCCCATCATCTTTGTTGCTCTTCTCTGCACTCAACATCTTTTTTACATCATGGTGACCAAAACTGAATGCAGTAAACATCTTTAAAGAAAAACTAGAAAGTCCATTTGCCTTTTGAAAAAGCACCTTTGGGTCACTTACCGATTTGCTTGAGTGCAAGATGGGCATTGCACAAATGTCAACTGTGCCTGGTTGACCTCTCCCCTCAACCAAATGACCTTTTCAGAGGGCTGTAGCTCATTACTAGGCCCATTGTCCCTTTCCCAAAACCAACAGGGTGGAAGGGTCATAGAACCCAACATACCAAGCCACACGCTGAAAGAGTATTAAGAACAGAATGTATTTCAGTACAAATAAAGTAACTCAATCCTTTTTATCTTTCTGGTTTATCCTGAACATAGTTGAGAACTGTTAAAAAAAATGAAATTGGAGGCTGTTGGAAACACTTGAGAGAAGAACTAAAAACAAGAAAAATGGCTGAGTTCTAGTCCCACCTTAGAAATGAAAGCCAGCTGGGTGACTTTGGGCCAGTCACCAGGATACTGGGAGTCCCATTTCAGATGTGAATGCTGGCTGGATGACTTTCAACCAATCATTAGGAATGTGGTGAGTTCTAGTTCCACTTTAGCCAGCTGGGTGACTTTGGGCCAGTCCTTCTCAGCCCAACCCACCTCACAGGATTGTTGTGAGGAAGAGGATGGAGTATTAGATAATTGTTACCCAATTAGATAAAACACCATCTGAACAAACTCCCCCTCCATCCATGTTTCACCAAGTTAATCAGGAAAACTAACTACAGCATTGTTTCCAACCAGTGTATTTATTAATAGCAGCAAATTTGTACACATTTAAAAGAAATTTACCATACACAGAACAGATTGCTAATACATTTTTTTCTGACAGTTACCAAATCTTTTTTAACAACTTGAAAAAAATCCTATACATTTGTAGGTATAATTTTTCCCAAACTTTGAAACTTTCATCCAGTTTCTAAATATCAGCAAACTCTCCTATTTATAATACTTTTTGAAAGAGAGAACCCCAAAACACACATCTTTGTGCAGAATATTCTTTTTTTGGGAAAGCTAGTAAAAATATATCCAGCCAGTCTTGAATTTCGGATGTTACAGCTATTGGAAAGCAGAAGGATACTGCAAGGAGCCATTTCAGCTCTTCATTATTCCATCATTAAAGCCAGCAAAGACACAAAAATTCTTGATTCAAGAACATGGTGACAGCTCATGTATTCTTCTCAAACGTCTTCACAGTAAACATTTAAGCCTGCCTTTATGGAGACAAGACATAGATCAAAAATTGAGCTGCTGAAATAATCTGTAAGTTACAACACAAGCTGAATCTCAAGGGTGTGTTAATGAGAATGAATATTTTGGGAGTCAAAGTGTGAACTGAGGAGGGGATGATACACCAGAAACTAAGAATAACAGAATTGGAAGGTAACTTGAAGATCTAACCCCCTGCTAAAAACAGAAGACCCTGTACCATTTCAAATAGTTGTCCAATCTCTTCTTAAAAACTCCAGTGTTGGAGCACCCACAACTTCTGAAAGCAAATTATTCCACTGATTGTTTTAATTGCCAGGAAATGTCTCCTTACTTCATGTTGCTTCTCTCCTTGATTAATTTCCATCCATTGCTTCTTGTCCTGCCTTCAGGTGCTTTGTAAAATAGGTTGACCCCCTCCTCTTTACGGCAGCCCCTCAAATATTGGAACACTGCTATTATGTCACCCCTAGACTTTCTTTTCACAAAGACACATTCCCGTCCATCTGAGAAAACTGAGATTACAATCAGTTTTCCTTGACAGCTTGTTTCCACAAAAGCAATCTTACTATTATGTGTGGTGTTAGAAATGGACTCTCACCTCTTCCAGTGGGAAATAGCAGATTTCAAGCTCTGTAGGTCCAGCCAAAACAGCTTAGGAGCCATCTGTGCAAAGAGATGACAGGACCAGTTTGCATTAAATTGGAGTTTAAGAAAGCAAAATGCAACATGTGAAGGCAGGCAAGCCATAAACTCCCAGGCTGACGTAGAGGAAAGCTGGCTTTGGGTAATCAGAGGGACCACTCAGTCACAGGAAATCAGACTGGGGCGGTAAAGATCTCATCATTGAGAGCCAACTGCGGCAAGCACCAGAAAAAACACAAAAACCTGACTTAATACACCACTAACAACTGCCCCAAGGCAAAAATGAACCAAACTGTGATGTAGCAAGAGGTATGAATCCAGGTGGATTTGTCTCACATTGCAAACTTATCTTGTCTATAAATAATCCTTTATTGACAACCATACATTTACTGGCTGTTCAAAGTTACAGCAGGACTGAAAAAGTGACTTATGACCACTTCCCATACTTATGACCCTTGCAGCGTCTCCATGGATCACATGATCAAAGCTCAGAAACTTGGCAACTGACTCATATTTATGACAGTTGCAATGTCCTAGGGCCACTCAACCACTGTGCCAAGAAAGGTCATAAAAAGGGGGAAAAAATTCAGTCTCATTTAACAACAAAAATTTTGGACTCAACTTTACTCATAAGTTGAGGCTTATCTGTGTGGGCAGGAAAATCCACTCACCTGTTTTGGGCTGTCCTTTGCAAGTGATTTTCTGCAGGAGGAAAGAAAAAAAAAAAAAGCAACATGTGTACAACCAAACATCAACAAATCAATTTTTAAAAAAGCAATGGAAACCCATTAGGAATCCATCTTATAAAATTCATGCCATTTGCAGTTTTTCAGGCAGTTCCTGACGTTTCATTTTGTTCAAAGTGAGCTAGTTGTATTCATCATCAAAACTGCAACAGGCAGGGACGAGAATGCTCATTTATGTGTAAAAAAAAAAATCTAAACGGAGATGTGTGCTTTGAGATTCTCTTTATTTAACTATTAAGAATTAAGCTATCCTGGCAGGAAAGCTTAGAGTTGTCCTTGATATCTTGGGGTGTAACGTTTTAGTTTCAGCTGGACTTAGATCCTCTCTATACATCACTTGTAAACCATAGTGAAAGACAGAGCGTATAAATAAATATCCGAATTATTTTAAGCTAAACAAAGAATACCTCTCTAAAGATAGAAAAATAGCCCATACCTGAGGTCTATTCCAAGTGCCATTTTCCCCCTAGTTTTGCTGTAAGCTGCCTAGAGTATCCCCACAGCAAGATTGGCAGGAAATAAATTTAACTAATAAATTTTATTATAGTTCCAACCTTCAGGAGGTCTAGAAACCTGACTGAGATTGGGATCTATGTCTACCAGCTGTTCCTGGCTCATGGGCTGTATGAAAGCAGCCAGTGACTGGGTCAAATTTGACTCACAGGCCTTAGTTTTGCTGACCCATAGATTAAAGCTATCTCACGGTGTTTCTTACCAATTCATTCTCCACCTTTCAGGAATACTCTGTGACCGGCTTCTTCATTCTGTAGGATAGAATGTTATCGTGAACATGTAAATACACAAACCAGGTAAAATTCTGGTCATTACTGATCAGTTAATAGAAGCTTGTTGTGTTGCCAGCAGAGCCTTCAAACTTAATTCAACACCAGCCTCAAAATCTGGAAATCTCCTCCCCAACAAGGAAATATCTAACAATTAAATTGAGGTTACCCTGCTAAACAAGGCTCAGGTCTTTTTTCACTCCTAATTTACAGGCTGTAAAGCAGGGGTGTCCAATTTTGGCAACCTTAAGATCTGCGGACTTAAAAAATCTCCCAACTGAAGATTTGTAGACTTCAACTCCCAGAATCCCCCCAGATTATCCCCCCATAAATTGAAGTCTTATGAAAACTCCTGTTCTAAAGAGATTCAAGCAAGCAGGAGGGGAGGGGGTAAATATTTGGGGCAGCAATGATCTCCCCCACTCCCAACCCCAGACTGGCCTAGTTCCCAACTGATGCTCAGATTCCGATTCTCAACAGCGAGATTCAGCCGAACGAGATTCCAAGTGTGAGCTCATCATATCAGCGGGAGCCAGGCCGGTCAACAAAATTGTGAATTGAGTAGCTGGAAAACTTACTCTGGCCAACCAGGACAGGCAATCTTCCTATTACTTCAAGAAGGTTCATTTCCTTTTGGAAGCTGTTGAAAGAAATAATCATATTGTAAAAACAGGCCCCTATGATTCTCAGAGGATTTCTTGGATTAAAAAAAGGAGTTAAGAACGCCTGGTCCCATCAGACAGCTCCTTCCGAAGCCACTTATCCTCTTTTCCATCTGCTAGCACCAGTGGGTTCAACCTTTGCAGATTCTGGCACCAGACAGACGGTAAGACGTGATAGTTTTTCATCACTGGGACAAGGAGTCGCTGATTTTAATAGCCTCCCACCTTTTAATGTATTTTTTTAAAAATAGAATTCTTTATTGGCCAAGTGTTATTGGCCCACTGCTCACGCAACAGCATTCCCCTCTCTCCACCAGCCTGGTCAAGCCAAACTGGTATAAATGGTTAGCACAGCCTTCTCCAAACTGGCAGGGGCTATATACTGCTACTCCTTGACTTGCAAGCTTGCTTACTGACCAAAGTTAAAACAGCACTGTAAAAAGTGACTTTTGGGCTCGATTGTCAACGTAAGCGGAAGACAACCTGTTCAGGCTGAAAGGCCCAGCCAAAACCCACCATCAATTCTTTAAGAGTCTTAAATACGGACTCACCTTTCTTCCAGGTAGATCTGTCTGTAGGATAGAAAAAGAGAACCCAAATTAGTAAAAGAAAAAGCAAGAAAAACATTTGTGTGATAGAAGCCTTGGCCGATCAGGGCTTTGGTAACTCAATTGCCATTTGACTGCAAAGTCGTCCAACAACATCCTTTCATCCTTTCGAGTGCCAACAATCACACTACAGCATCTCACTCAATGGACCCACAACCTTCCAACTCACCTCTGAGAGCTCCATGGGGGCAACCTTTGGCCAACATTTTCAGGTTCATGGCCATGTATGCCCTGAAAAAGAAGGAAAAAGAGACAATTCTAAGCTTATACACTTCAGCTCCAAGCTTATTGCCTCAACAAACCAGTATTTTGCGTGTTCTCAGACAGTGAACTGAACATCACCCATCATCAGATATATGCTTGTCTGTTATACACATCATGGAACACAGGAAGATTAAGTGTCTTAGTGAAGTAATCCAGATTTTTAAAGACTGCAAGCCAGCAGCCAACTGGAAAACACACACAGGTAGTCTTCGACTTATAAGCATCCATTTAGTGACCATTCAAAATTTCGACAGCATTGAAAAAATGTGGCTTATTAACGTGTTTCACACTTACAACCATTACACATCCCCATGGTCAAAAGTTAAACGCTTGGCAGCCGACTCATATTTATGATGGTTGCAGTGTCCAGGGGTCAATGTGATTCCCCCTTTTGCAACCTTTTGACAAGCAATGGGAAAGCCAGTTTCACTTAGCAACCAAACTACTGATTTAACAGCTGCAATGATTCACTTTTAACCACTGCAGCAAGAAAAGTCATAAAACCAGACAAGACTCGCTTAACAATTGTCTTCCTTAGCAAAAGAGATTTGGGATTCAACTGAGGTCGCAAGTCGAAGACTACCTGTAGCAGAGTAAAACCACTTTAAAGTGATTTTTAAACGAGCATCCTGCACTGTTTAGCTACTTACCTGTAATGCAGAGGCATCTGTGCTGCTTGTAGCTGCAAAAAGAAGCCCAAGGAAAAATGAGTACTACTTTCTCTGTCATCTAAACCTCTCAAAAAGCTTTTTTTTTAATTGGACAATAATTTTTAGAATCCAGTTGGTCAATTCTTTTTGGGGAGCTACTCAGACTGCTTTCGATTCTCCACTGAAGCATCAGAAAGAGAGAGTTCAGAGTCTCTTCATTGTAGCTTTTCCTAACTTCAAACCAAGTAGTGGAGATATAAATATCTAATTTACCAAATTCATATGCAATATTCTTTTGGTTTGTGTTTGTTTATTCCACTGCAGGTCAGTTACCTCTGAAATATTGAGATGGGCTACATATAAATTAAATATATTCCACCACCTCAACTATTTCTTCCTTTTTTACTGATCAATTTAATTGGGATTTATTGATAACTGCAGCTAAGCCTGGCTTTTCCATTTGCTAATGTCATGAATCAATTCTTTCTCATGTCTTTAATAGCTGCCTTGTGCGAACAGTCAGCAATATAAATTTACAAATAAATATTGCAGCAAAGAGCAGAATTGATGCTACTGGCAGAACAGTTGGCTTTGTGGTACAATTTTTGCCCATTTTTTAAAATGAAATTTAAACACCAAGCACTTCTATATTTAAAAAGCCTAATTCACCTGGAATGCTGAGCTCCAGGATGCCATCGGCCCAACCTGTTGAGGAAAAGAAATAAAAGTGAGTTATAAATATAATTTAAACTTGGTTAAGTCTAAGTTTTACTAAGCCACCCGAGGCTGGAGTCTTTTCAGAAAATAAAAGCATCCTCACAGTAAAGTTCAGAACAGGTCTGTGTTAATTTCATCACCAAAAGACTCCGATTTATTAAAAAAAAATATTAAAAAGCCCCTTTGGACGTGGCTTGCAAATTTAAAATGAGCTTTTACAGCCACTTTTTAAAAAAAAAAATTTTTAAATGAGCTTTTACAGCCACTTTTTTTTAAATAATTGCAAACGCATTGCAAAAATTTAAAGGCCTTTGCAAAAGCAAAAATCTAAATTTCAGCCTCCCTTCCCAAACCTGAATTTCTTGCTCAATTGCCTGTTTTAAATTGCATTTCTCTCTTCCCTCCCCAGGGGAAAAAAAAATCTTCACATATATGCACAATATATACATTTCATAAATGCTTAATATATTGTTTTAAAAAAAGAGCCAGGCTCGCAAGCAGCATTTGGATCCCTCCTTCCTTGGGCTTTGCAGAGATCCTATTTGGCTGCATGCATTCATTTTTCCCACCCCGGAGCGGGATCTTTTCTTCGATCTAGTGGATTCCAACAGTGCCTCAGTTAGGAAGAGGGGATCCTTTGAAAGAGATCGGGCCGGTCGGCCTGGGGCGGATCTTCCTGCAGGCCGCGGATGGCGACCGATTAAGAATAGTTACCTCCGCCCGGATGCGCCGCGCACGTCTCGAAAAAGAAACAAGAACCGGCTGCGAAAGAGTTAAATAGTCGGGAGCCGCGGGGCACACTGGGAAATGCTCCGCCCACTCCAAGAGAGCGCCTCGCTGAATTCTTTAGCCGCGCGGAGGGTTGTGGGTAGGAGACGTAACTGTAGAGATACGAAAAGGAAAAAAATGAATCTTCCAGTTGTTGGAGACTGAAGAGAAATTTCGAGATATTTTGCCATGGATTTCGTTCACACAACTCACCTGCTGTTGGAAGTGCTGAAAAAGAAGGCAACAGGCGGACTCTGAAATGTAAAAATTGAGCAATAACGGCCATCCTTGATATGAAATAGTAAAACTTACATTTGGGTCCAAAAGTTGGATTTGCTTGCAAAGGTTTTTCTAAAGTTTCCTATGTCTATGATACCAATGAGGGGGGGGGGGGGAAATGCGCGCGAAGGGCCGGAGTGGTGACGCAAGCGCAATGAGAAGAGTCACGAGGGCGCGCATGCGTAGTGGAAAAGATGGTGGCTGGTTGGGCGTGGAGACTTTCTGCTTCGTCGATTGGAAGCCCTCCTCCAAACCAAAGTGCCCCGAAGCATGTACAGAGTGCTCCCAAACCCCACGCATAAAAGCTTTTGACCATTTGGCGGATCTATCCGATTGCAAATGCCCGTCTTTAAAGCTGTCACTGCTCCACCAGTTCTTATTGCCGTATTTGTTTTATTGCACCAATTCTGTTTAATAAATTAGTAATTGTTGGTGAGAGTCCCTCAACTGCAGAAGGAAGGAATGCATAACTGAAATGCCATACATGAGATAGAGAAAAATAAGGGGTCTTTGCTGCTCTCTTGGTGGTTTTCTTGCAGACGTTTCATGACCCAACTAGGTAACATCATCAGTGCTCGAAAGGAGTGAGGTTTGTGGCAAATGTCCCTTCTAGCACTGATATTACCTAGTTGGGTCATGAAACATCTGTAACAAAAGAACAAAGTTCAGAGAGCACCAAAGTTCTGCTTTACACATTACTCCCCTTTGTGTAGTTGAGATTTGGTCATGCAAACATACAACTGTTATCCTTCATATTTCTTTTTTCTTCTTCCTTTTCTTTTATTCTCCTTTTTAATTTCTTTTCCCTTCTCTGTGGTTTTAAAGGGTAAAACTAGCATTCAATCAAATTATTTTGAGAAGAAAAACAAAAAAAAAGACATTAGTTTATTTAAGACCAAAGCCCATGATTGGGGTTCATTCAATCATCAGTGACCAGCAATTCTAGTGTTATATCGTGGATGGATCAACTTCAAGAATCCAAAACACCAAGGAAACAGGTTTCAATTTTTCTCTCCATTCCTTTTATTTTTGCCAACAGCCAGAATGGAAAACATTACCTAAATAAAGAATTCTGCCAGGGTCTGAAGAAATTTCAAATGCCATCTTCTAGAGAAGATTTGTCCTGTGAGGTATGTAGGTCTGAAGGCTTGGTGATCAGGTACTGCTCAACCATTCGGGGCAGAAAACCTTGTAGGAAATGAAAAAAATCTTGGAAAACTGCTCCCTGTTCAGGGTTGGGGATGAAATTTAGGCTGACTTGTAGGTCGTGTTCCCCAGCACCCCCCTCTCTGATACTGGCACAAACAGTGAATCCAAACAGTGGATCTACGGGCCTGGTTTCCCCCTCCTGTTGGGAAATCGCCTCCGATACTTTGCCTTCCAGCTCTAAAGGATCAGTGGATGTTTTGGGATCCGCTTCAGTGCTGAATTGTCGCCGGACACGGCGTCTTCCTAACCAGACACGGTGCCAGACGGTACAGCTCCAAGTCACACTTTCCACGTCGGTGAGGGAAAACTCCAACCGTGACCTCTTTGCAGGTGGAGAACCCAACATGGCATCTTCTACGCCCAGGGATCGCTTGGAACCCACTGACAATTGTTCGGTTTTTGTTTCCAGCGGCTCCTCCTCTGGATCGCTGCTAAGGGATTCCCAATCGTCTCCGAATCCCTGCGGTTTCTCCGAGCAGCCACATTTCAACACGTCCTGCAGGACAAACGCAATGCCTGTGCATGTTCTCTGGAACAAGAGCTGGGGCAAATCCCTGCTTGGATGTAACTCTGGGTGGAACCCCAGAGATGGTGTGGCCGGCATTAAGGGGAGGAAGATGACCAGCCGTTCCGCTGTTTGTGGGCTGCCGGGCTGGAAGAGGCGAACCAATCCCCAGGTCTTCCCCTTGCTGGATTTACGCTGGTATTGCAAGCTGCGGCAATATTTGGCGGCGTCTTGGCAGCTCCGCTGGAGACGCAGAGCCGTTTTTTCATTGACATTGGCCGCCACATTGTGGCTCAGCTCAAAAGGATCCTGGAGGTTGATGGGGCCCACCTTGAATTTCTGACCCGCCTCGGATAACAGGAAATCGGAGAGAGGAAGGGACCGGGCCTCACGGAGGGAGATGACCCCGCCGGAAAAATTGTAGCATTCGAAGACACGAAAAAATTCAGCCAGAAGGCAGCCTGGAACGAAGGAGACAAAGCAAGCTTTAGGAATGTGAGGTGTTTTTTGTTTTTGTTTTCCTAGCTAAGCTCTGATTTGGAGCTTGTTCTGTGCTAAGGCAGGACAGGGGTGACTCTAGCTTTCTAAGCGAATGAACACGGCAGTTTAATTGTGACTTGTTTAATTCCCTTACGGCAGTGGTGGCTAATCTTTTTGGGCTCCTGTGCCAAAAATTGAGTGCGCTTGCACGCTCACTGTCGCTCGCGCCAGCACTCAGAAGGCAATGCGCACTCCCCATGCATGCGCGCATAATCCCCACCACCCCCATCCCTCCACCCCTTTTCCTGCACTGCGCCTCACAGCTGATTTTCGGCCGGTTTGAGGGCTTTTTCTGCCTCCCAGAGGCTTGAGGAAGGCTTCTGCAGGCGGAAAACTGGGCCCGTTTCATCACTTCTCGTATTTTCGGAAAAACAGGACGTGATGAAACGGGGCTAGTTTTCAGCCTGCAAGCCTGCAGAAGCCTTCCTCAAGCCTCTGAGAAGCTGAAAAAGGCCCCAAACCCACCAAAAATCAGCTGTGAGGCGCGTGCATGCGCAGTGAGGTAAATCTGTCTGCAGCTCGTGTGCCGGCACAAATGGCTCTACGTACTATCTGTGGCACGTGTGCCATAGATTCGCCATCACGCCCTTAGAGTTTGGTAGAGCAGACAGAAAGAATGCAAAGTAAAATTATGCAACCATATTCATGTCAGGCACCCTCAGAGCTAGTCCTTAACTTACAACCTTTTGTTTAGAGATTGTTTGAAGTTACAACGGCCCCGGAAAAAGGGACTTAGGGCAGGGTTTCACACTTACGACCTGTTGTAGTATCAACATTCATGTGATCAATATTTGGTTGCTATGAAACCAACATGTGTTTACGATAGTTTCAAATATCCCGGGACACCCCATGATCTTCCCAGCTGGCTTCAAAAAAGCAAACCCAAAAGAGGAAAGATGGATTTGCTTAATGACTGGATCCATTCACTTAACAACCAGGGCAAGAATGGTCAAAAAATCATGGCATAACTCACTTAATTCCTGACTCGATTAGCAATGGAAATTACTAGCAGAAATTCTGTTTCCAATGGCGGTCATAACTTGAGGATTACCTTTATTTATTTATTGGTGGAATTTATAAGTCTCCCAGCTCACCGTGAAAAGAGATTTGGGGGGGAATAGAATCAAAAACACCCCTAAGTCATATTGTTCAAGGATTCGTTTTAACTCTCATTCATTCAGTGCCGTCACAATTCAAAGAATTGCACAATGACCGGTCGCAAGTTGGGGACTGCCCGTATTTCAAAACAACAACAAAGCCCATGCAACTTAAAAGCTCTTGGTAGCAACTCACAACAACTTTCTGGGTTCCTGCTGGGTTGCAACGAAGCCGGATCCTTAGGAAAAGTGCAGTCCCAACCGTCCACCACAGTCAGTTCTCCATCATCTGAGAAGAGAGGAAAAAAAGATTGGAAAAGGATGAAAAAATTTGCCGGCAAAGTCTCAAATCTTCAAGGGTTAGGGTAGGGATGATTAGGGGACTGTAGATTAAAACATAAGAAGAACGGTTGCAGGAACTGGGTTTGGCTAGTCTGGTGAAGAGAAGGACCAGGGGAGACAGGAGAGCAGTCTTCCAATATTTGAGGGGTTGCCCCAGAGAGGAGGAAGGGGGTCAAGCTATTTTCTAAAGCATCCAAAGGTCAGACAAGGAATAATGGATGGAAACTCATCAAGGAGAGATTCAACCTGGAAATAAGGAGAAACTTTCTGACAGTGAGAGCAATCAACCTATGGAACTCTTGGAAATTGCTCTTGGAAACTGTGGGAGCACCATCACTTGAAGAGATTTGTCAGAAATGGTGTAGGGTCTTCTGCTTGGGCAGAGGGTTGCACTAGATGACCTACAAGGTCCCTTCCAACTCTGATTATCCGTTAAGATTATCCACCTGCCTTGGAGTTTTGATTCCGTTGGGTGTGTTACCTGGAACCCTGCCATACAGAGAGATATTAACCTGTGAGATCCTTCAACCGGGCAACTGTCGGTAAGACAGAGGGGCTACATGTTTGTAGGAAGAAGAACACCAGCAATGTCAGGGCGTAGTTATTGAGGAGGGGGCCGCCACCAAAAAGATTTCCTGCAAAATAAAATATTTTTTTAAAAAAATGAGGATGGACATTAGAAGGAAAAGAGGAGCAAGCCAACTTCACCCTTTTAAATGACTTTCCACGTTGATTTTCTAAACGCCTGGACTCCGTTTTGTATTTTAAATATCGTTTTAATCTTTTATTTCTACGCTGTTCAAAGAGTTCCTCTCTTGAGGGAGATGGACGGTTGCAAACCAGATCCAGAAAGTAAAATAAAATTAAAAGCTCGCTAGGTTTTGCATGGCTGAGAACCTGATTCTGATCTCTTCCTAACTCGGGTTAATCAACTCACAGGTAGTCCTTGACTTATAACAGTTTGTTTAATGACCGCTCAAAGTTTCAGCACTGAAAGAAGTGACTTAGGATCGTTTTTCACACTTATGACCATTGGAGTGTCCCCGTGGTCATGTGATCAACAGATGCTTGGCAACTGACTCACAGTTATGATGGTTGCAGTGTTCCAGGGTCATGCAATCCCCTTTTGCGACCTTCTGATGAGCAAAGTCAATGGGATTTACTTAACAACCATGTTGCTTACTGAAGCACTGTGGTAATTCACTTTACAGTCGCAGCCAGAAAGGGTGTAAAATTCCTTCCTTCCTCCCATGGATTCATCCATGGATTCTTCCTTCCCTTCTTCTATACATCCTTCCTTCTATTTTTCTTTCTTTTCTTCCTCCCTGCCTGATTCCTTTTCCTCCTTCCTTCCTTCCTTCCATACATCCTACCCTCCCTCCCTTCCTTCCATGTATCCTTCCTTCCTTCCTTCCATACATTCTTCCTTCTCTTTTTCTTTCTTTTCTTCCTCCCTGCCTGATTCCATCTCCCTCTTCCTTCCTTCTTTCCATACATCCTTCCTTCCCTCCCTCCCTTCCATGTATCCTTCGTTCCTTCCTTCCATTTGTTGCTAACTTATGTTTTCTTTCTTTCCTCCCTGCCTCATTCCTTCCTTCTCCTTTTCCCTCCCTCTCTTCCCATGCACCGATCCTTTCCACTTTACCTGCCAAACCTTGCTGCTTCGCCCAGTAGCGCACTGCATACACCAAAGGCCTCACACGTTCATCCGCTTCTGTGCAAAACTGCAGGAAGCGCGTGTTGCACAGGGCCAGCCTGCCCAGAAAGAAGAAAACGGAGCTTAAATCAGAATATAACCTGCAGAACCCAACTGCTTCTTTACACTTGAAATATTCTCTTCAGTCCTTCCTAAATTCAAATTTCCCCAATCTTAATCCAGCTCCTTTGTTAATCTCGTCAACTTTAAGAAGTGTGGATTTCAATTCCCAGAATTCCCCAGACAGCATTCTGGATATTGAAGTCCACACACCTCTTAAAATTCACAAGGCTGAAAAACATTGCAATAAATCCAACGGATTCTCTGCCGTTATCCAGAGGCTAAAAGTCTCAAAACTTTTCAGTTCAATATGGAATTGTCCTGGATTTATAATCCTAGTGGAGTCCAAAATTTCTGTTGCTAAGAGAGACAATTGTTGATTGAATTTTGGTCCATTTTAGGACCTTTTTTTTTGCCAAAGTTGTGCAGTTGTTCATTTAGTCACAAGGTTCTTAAGTGAATCTGGCTTCCCCCCATTGATTCTGCTTGTCAGAAGGTTGCAAAAGGGGATCACGGGACCCAGTGGTGGGATTCAAAAATTTTTATTACTGGTTCTGTGAGTGTGGCTTGCTGAGCATGGCATGGCTTGGCTTGGTGGGCTGGGCTAGGCTTGGCCTGCTGGGTGTGGCAAGGGAAGGATACTGTAAAATTCCCCTTCCCTCCCCAACCCACTAACCTGCTTTCCAGCTCCATTCGCCTGTGCACGGCAACCAAAGAGGACCCAGCCAATCAGCTGGGACTCAATGGGAGGCGGAGTATAGATGGGGGCGGGGCCAGTCAGAGGTGGGATTGGGCGGTTCTCTGAACTATTCAAAATTTCTGCTACCAGTTCTCCAGAACTGGTCAGAACCAGCTGAATATCACCTCTGATGACGACTCCTTTGTCATAAATATGAGTCAGTCATCAGGTGTCTGAATTTTGACCATGTGACCATGGGGATGTTGCAACAGTCATTTTGCAACGGTCATAAGTACGAAAAATGATCATAAGTCAACTTTTTCAGTGCCGTTGTAACTTTGGCCACTCAACGTATTATTTTAAATTGATTTACTATTATTTTAATTTAATTTATTTTAATATCTGCAACCTGCTGCACAGACTGATCTTGACAGAGTACAAAAGACTTTGCTACTGAGACAGGAAATCCTTACTTGTTGTTTATGGAGATGTCCCCCCTTAAGCTGGATTCCTTGTGGCAAAATTTGACGACGGGCCGGCGAGCGGTAGAGACCACCTGTACGTGGTGGACACCAGGCACGCACTTCTGCAGCACGGTGGCCACCAGATCGAGGATTTCAGGCACGGTGGCTGTGACCAGGTCGATATCAGACAAGATTGAATCTTCAGAGCGAGATTCCATTTCCATGGCTTCTTGTTCCTCTGCCTGCAAAAATTGAGAGAGGATTAAATCCAGAAGTGTGTATAAACCTCCTAGGACCACAATCGATCCAACATTTCCATGCCTAAGCCGGACAGTTCTGAAGTGAATTTTGCCCCATTTTACAACCTTTCTGGCTATGGTCGTTAAGTGAATCTCTACGGTTAAGCTAGTTACACAGTTGTGAAGTGAATCTGGCTTCCCCTGTTGACCTTGCTTGTCAGGAGATCATAAAAAGGGATCCTGTAACCCCCGGGGACACTGCAATCATCATAAATATGAGTCAGTTGCCAAGCGACTAAGTTTTAATCACATGACCACTGCGGCGTGCAATGGTTGTGCAACAAATGGCATAACTCACTTTTTTCAGTGTCACAATATCTTCAAACGAATGGTTATAAATCAAGGACTATCTCTATTCTATTCACCTCTAGTGGGAGTAGTGTTCCTGAGCCTCAGCCACTTTAAGATGGGTAGACTTTCAACTCCCAGAATTCTCCATCCCAGATGTTAGCTGAGGGATTATGGGAGTTGAAGTCCACCCCTCTTAAATTGGCTGAGGTTATGTTATAGCCTGTCAGTCCTTCCAGCAGCCGAATCAGAGGAGAAGGAAGTGTGAAAGTCAGGGTCAGCATTAAGACAACCTGGGAGCTCTGAGGAGAAGGAAGGAATAGAGCTGTCTCAGAGAGAGGGAGACAGAGGTGGAGCCTGAGCCGTCCATCAGCCCTCAGATGGAGAGTCAAGAGCCCCCAGGTCTGAAAGTGGCTGATGAGGAAGAGGAGGAACAGCCAGGTCCAGTGCCTGACGCACAGATGCGCAGAAGGCAGGAGAACAGTGGAAATCTATAAGCCGGGACGGAACAGCCACCGTTCTAACAAAGCCTCACTCTAGCTCTGGGGATAAAAGGCAGGGGGCGGAGATGAATAGATGTGGCAGACAGCTATTCACCTCCCTACTGTACGGACTTGTTAGCCTGCTGTGAGAGAGTTTTTTTCCAGGGCTGCTGGCGCTTCTAATAAAGGAAGCATTGATTGATAATAGAGGGTCTGTTGTGTTTTGGGAGCTGGGTCAGAACAGATTGAGAAATACTGATGCAAAGCAGTCAGTAGTGGTCTTGCCAAATTTAATGAATGTTTCCTATCTCTAACAAGAGATATGGGACAAAACAAACATCTTCATTTGACCAAGATAGAACCCAGCCTCTTCCTCACCAGTGGCTTATCGGCTGCCTTGGCAGAAGCCTGGAAGTTTTTCGTCTTCTCCAAATCCAGGAACAAATCCAGGTCACATCCAGAGACGCTAAAGCCGTTCACGGAAGACCCAAAGGGAAGAATGACCGATTCTGTGTGTTTGGGGGAAAAGACCAGTTGTAAAATCAGAAACTTTCCAAATATCCAATTGAAGCAGATGGCAAAAAGTGCACTTTACCTGGGAAGAATTCAGAAAACACCTCCTGGAACAGCTTGACGAGCAAATCTCGAAGACGCTGTTCACTCTCGGAAAATTCAAACAGTTGCACCATTAAAGCCATCTGGGCATCGACCTGCAGGAAAAAAAATGAATGAAGGTTTTTTTCTGTAACCAACTGTATTCAGAGGAATTCTTTATGACATTTCCTAAGTTCTACTCCCAGACTTCCCTAGCCAGCATGCTTTAAGATGGGAAGACTTCAAATCCCAAAATTCCCTAGCCAGCATGTTTTAAGATGGATAAACTTCAATTCCCAGAATCCCTTAGCCAGCATGCTTTAAGATGGGTGGACTTCAATTCCCACTTACATCATCTACTTGGCAGATACTTTGTGCCAATTTCTCTGGGCTCAGCTGCTCCCGCCTAGCTGACCCTTGTTTCTTTGGCGGGGTGTATCTGAAATCCTTCTTCTCACGTGGCTTGACACGTAATTTCTGCCCTCCAAGACTATGTTGTGGCTCTGCTAATACTTTCTGGAGTATCTCCTCGTCCTGCAGTTCCACAATTGCATAGATCCCCTGCAGAAAAAGAAAAAGAGCATTAAGCTTGCAAATTTTGCCAATGACTTTTTTTTTTAATCAATCAAAAGTGATATAGGAAGTGGGGGGGAGAGAGAAAGGGATCAGATTCACCTTATCTTTGTCCATCACGACATTGATCACCTTCCCGTAAGTTTCGAAATAGGTGCTCAGCTCCATGGCTGTTGTCCCTTTCTGGAACCCACTGACAAAAATACTGCGGAGTTCCTGAGACTGGCGGACGCTACGAAGGTTTTCCAACCGCTGGTGTTTCTTCCCACGCAGATGATCGTCCAAGCTGGGCTCTAAAACATCAAAGCAACCATCTTCAATTGCAGTTCATCTGTCTGGAATCTGCATTGCATATCAGACATTAATACTATCAAGAGAGCCCAGAGATATTTCATGAGAAGAGTCCTCCACTCCTCCATGCATAACAGAATACCTTAGGCCACCAGACTTGAAATGTTGGGCTTAGACAACTTAGAATTACGCTGCCTTCAGTCCAACCTAAGCACACTACATAAATGTATCTGCTATAATGTCCTACCTGTCAATGACTGTTTCAGCTTCATCCACAACAGTACACGAACACACATTAGATACAAACTCAAGATAAACCACTCCAAACTCGATTGCAGAAAATACAACTTCAACAGCAGAGTGGTCAATGCCTGGAATGTGGTTTCTTCCCCAAACCCCCAAAACTTTAACCTTAGGCTGTCTACTGTTGACCTCACCCCATTCCTAAGAGGTCTGTAAAGAGCATGCATAAATGCACCAATGTGCCTGCCCTACCGTTCCTGTCCTAATGTCCCCTTTTATTTGTACCCATTTCATGTAATCATAATCATGTTCTAATTATATCTGTTATCTCTAATACATACTTGACCAATAAATAAATATAAAAATAAAAAAAATGTTTTGGGGAAGGACTTTTGAGAAACCACAAGGAATGTGTTTTCCTGAGCAAAAGACAGTCGTTCCAACTTGTTCAATCTTTAACGCTTCTCAGAAAGTTAACAAAAAAACACCTCTGTGTCAGGTGAGGTTCTGCATTGGCTCACAGCATCTTAAGCTATTTTATATTATATTTACTTTAGAAAAGAAGGTTTCTTCTAAAACCTGAGTTTGTAACTCAGGGTTGGTTCTCTCGGAGCATGGGTGCTTTTTTTTTGCAGACATTTCATTACCATAGTAGGTAACGTCATCAATGCACCCAGTTCAGATACCTATTGCACCTATTTCAGGTAATATTTTACATCTCCAGGTCAATTTAAGCCAGGAAAAAAGCAGGACCCAAAAAAATTATTGGAGCTGCAAAGCAGCAATAGGTGTCTTAGATAGTTGTTTTTTTTAAGCTACCCCAAAAGCAGACCAGGCAATGAGAGAGAAGCAAGACATCACAGGATTGAAGGCTGGAATTGAACCAGGAAACTGAAAAAGCAGCCAAGAAGAGACTCCTGACCACTTTCCCCCCTTTTATGGATGACAGGAAGATTTGGTTCCCAAACCCTGTTTCTATAAATATATTAAAAATGCATGTTATTCACATTTATAGTTTTACACAATGTTACAGACAAAATCGATTTCTGTTAAATTTTAACTGTTAATTAAATTAAGGTTAATTAAAATTAAGAGTTAATTTTAACTGTTTTTGTATTTATAACTGTTTTATGTTTGTTTTTATTACAGTGTAGGGGCAGCCTATACATTCCATAAATACATTTTACTACCTCTGTGTCCCTGGGAGGTGTGGAGCAATATATATTTAATACATAAATTATTGTTTCTTTCATTATTGTGGTTATATTGGATATACAGTCACATCTTGGGGCAGCGACCATCATAATAATTTCAGCAAGGTTTTTGAGGGTAGGTGGAATCTCCATTTAATTAATTTATGCTTAATTAAATTTGCAGGAGTGGGACTCCTTTTTCCCACAAATTCTTCTTTGGTTGCAAAGGAAGGAAACAGAGAAGTTGCAAACATCAGCACGTTCAAAGGAAAGCTGCAAAAGAACCAAAGTTCGGGCTTTCCTTTTGTGCCTCTGACCATGGGCAGAGTGCTGCCAAATTATCTTAACCTTAGCCGCACCTTGCCCCGTGTTTATTAGGTCAAGACTTCCCACGTGCTAAAAAGCAGCCCTAAAATCTCGATTTATTTTACAATTATTTAATTTACGGCCTCAGGCCCCTACTTGACCCTTGACCCCACTCACTGTTGGCAACCGTCACGTGACACAGACGGCACCGAAAAGCTCCGCGGGGCAGAGAGTCCACATCGCCCGTCGTTCCCTCTTCCTCCATTTCGCTCCACGGCCAAAAGCTGGTTCGCCTTCACGAAAGTTCCGCCCCAAATGATTGGCCGCTCTTGCTCTACTACTTTATGGTTTTTACCTGAAAGGTCGAAGCGGCTGGAAACTTTGAATATATCATGTGATATCCATGTGATGATGTCACGATCCTAGAGATAAGGAGCAATCAAATTTGTATCCACCAAAACTTCCGGATCGCATACGAAGTTCGTCCCTTGCGTGGCAGAAAAGGAAGTCATTGTCTTCGCCTCTCCATAAAGGTAGAAAAAGAAACAAAATTCTTGTAAGGCGGCAGCTTTTTTAGCCTGCTTTTAGCAACTCTTCCGGGTTAAAACCGAACTCACTTTTCCATGCTTATTTATGTGAAAAATATTTTATTTATATTTATTAATATGAACCCTTTTGTTCATTGCAACACACTGTAGGTTACATCAATAAAAGATACAAAAATAAAAGAAGTTATTGATGCATGATTTGGAAGAGTTTTGCCCTAGAAACGTCAAAATTGCTTTTTTGACTTTTGCACAAAATTTAGGATTTTGAAGGGCTTTTTCTTACCTCGAAAGCAGAAAAATCCCAATTTGGGCTGTACTGTGGTCCATTTACTGAGTGCTCATTTGAGAAAAACACTAAAAAGTTAGCATTGTAGGAGACTAGAAGATCTCCATAGTCCTCTCCAGCTCTATTCTGATTGATAAGAGTGGGAAGAGAATTTGGAGGTCATCTAGTCCAATCCACTGCACAAGCAGGGGACCCTATAGAGACAAGTGGCTGTCCAGTCTTTTCTTTAAAACCTCCAGTGATTAATCACTGTTAATCTGTGTTGGAAAAATAAATCAGGAGATTAGATAGGTAGGTAGGTAGATATAGAGGACATGGATGGAGATTCCAGATTAGATTAAATAGATAAAATAGAGGACATGGAGATACCAGTAGATTAAATTGGATTAGATAGATAGATAGATAGATAGATAGATAGATAGATAGATAGATAGATAGATAGATAGATAGATAGATAGATA
>BLBF01000081.1:7327382-7339711 GCA_015471245.1 Laticauda colubrina
TGACAAGGGTAATTTAGGCCAATTCCCTTTCTCCCTCAGTCCTAAACCCACCTCACAAGGTTGTTGTGGGGAAAATAGGTGGAAGAAAGTATTTTCAGTATATTTCTTTGCCTTCGCTTATATATATCTATTAGTTTGAAAAATTTATATTGCTGCCTACTTGCTCACAGTGACTTAAGTCGGCTTGCAGAAAATAGAGATAAATAAAAATAGAAAAAAAAAAAGTTAACCCCACAGCCCATATAATAGTAATAAAGGTGACGGTAAAAATACTTTTTACCTGGGAAAGGTCCAGTTTTGCAGTTTATCTTACCTTTCAACCGGCTTCTACGATTTAAGTTGGATAAACTTCCCAAACAAAATTTAAGCCACAATAGCAGAAATTTATCTCTGCATATATTTTTTTCCCTGGATGCAATAAAAGAGTCTGCCTTTGATCAAGCCCTTATCAAAGTCAGTGCAACAGGCACCTCTTGTCATTGAGGGGGGCCTTCGAAGTAAAGACCCCCTCCCCAGTTCTTGCTTCTCCCTCCCCCCCAAAAAAAAAACCATGAGCAAGAGAAAGGAATGAAGAAAACGGCATTTATTTCTTTTTTCGTTGTCATTGCTATAAGAACCAGAGGCTGACTTTAAAAAAACCTGACTTTTTTTTTTTTTTTTGCTCTCCAAACCATGTACAAAAAAAAGGGAATTTGTCAAAGAAGGGGGGAAAAAGAGAGGAAAGGGGGGGGGGGGAGAGATTTATAAGATGGCCACATTCACAAGGAATCGCCAAGTCTTCTTGTTCCCAAATTGGGGAAGAGGAGGGTTTTTGGGGGGGAGAGATTTTAGGGGATTCGAGAAGGAGAACTGACACAGAGAAAGAAGGAGGGGGGGGGAAGCGATCTGGTGGCAAAGGAGCTCGTTTTGAAAAGGGACACCCCTCTTCCACCTCCCAATCCCACACCTCTCCTCGCGTCCGCCTCCCTACCCCGTCCCTAAACGAGGAGGAAGGCAGAAAAAAAAAAAGAGGGCGCCCCTAAAAATAAAAAATACGGATCCAGGCGACTTTGTGCATTCAGATCAGCGAGGAGCAGAGGAGAAGGGAAGGGAAGGGAAGGGAGGAGGGAAGTACAAATGTAAAATGTGGAAATTAAAAATATATTTATATATAAAAAAGAGAGGACCCAACCTGGGGAAGAGGGCAGGCACGCCCCCCACCCCCCACCACCACCACCCACTCCCGGCCCGTTAACCAACGAAGGCTTGGCGAAGGGAGTCTTGGAAGGGCCCTCCGGCGTGGATCGCAGGGCTGCTGGGCGAGGTGGCTAGCGGATTCCTAGAGGGGTTGAGAAAGGAGCTCGGCACTCAGTCTTCCAGGACGATGGGCTCGCTGGTGCTGGCAGGATGGACTGGGGGGGCGGGCAACAGGGGAGCCCCCAGAGGCCGGAGTGGCAGGACTGACTTCACCTTCACCGGCAGGTTGGGACGGCGGGCAGCCCGGCGCATCTCCAGGTGGCTCAGGGCCTTGCGCAGGGCTCTGGGGAAGGAAAAGAACAGCACAGTGGGGGTTTTTAAGGGGGCCCAGGCCTGGCAGGGCAATGTAGACAAAACTCCTGAGCTGAGGAAGAACTGATTCTCTCCCCCTTCCCCAAATTCTCAAGGGGTGTCTGTGTGTGTGTCTCCCTATTCACCAATCCCCCAGCAGATCCCTGGCTTTGGAAGTGTTTTAATATTCCCAACCAGCAAATCTCTAGCTTGGCCCCTTTAAGAAGGGGGTGTTCCAACTCCCAGAATCCCCCAGCCAGCATCCTTTAAGAGGGGTGGACTCCAACTCTCAGAATTCCCCAGCAGGCTGGCTACAGAATTCCCAGCTGGGCAATTCAGGGAGTTGAAGTCCACACCTCTTAAAATTCCCACAGTTGACGAACACCGAAATAAGATGGGTGGATTCCAACGCCCAGAATTCCCCTGCCGGCATGCTTTTAGGTGTGTGGAATTCTGGGAGTTGAAGTCCACACACCTCTTAAAGGGGCCAAGCCTAAGAAAGACTGACCTAGGTTGCCAAAGGAGCCTGGCCATTCTAGAACAATGGGTGAGAATCCAGCTGTTTCCACCATTCCGATACAGGGGAATTGTCACCTGCTGTGCCTCGAAGCCGGGAGGACTGAACCCCTTCCCGGGCCAGAGGGGGGTCGATGAAGTGGCCCAACCCACCATTACCTTACCACCAACCTTGCAAGGTAGTACCCTCAGAAATATGAGCGGTCTTGGAAGGCTCCATTAATCTTGCAAATTTGAAAATCCATCTTCCTACTCACCCGCCTCGCCTTTACAGGTTAAGAAACTAGGGAGGGTCTTTCCTGAGATGCTTCCCACCCATCCCTTTGCCTTCTGGGGGCTCAGCTGCTTCTTATCTAACTGTGGCACTTCCTCTAAAGGTCCTTCCCATAGTGCCATTCCAGGAGCAGAATTTGGGCAAGCCTCAAAGCCTACCTCTCTCACCCCACCCTCCCCTTAAACTAGGGAGGGTCTCATTCTCTCTCGAGATTTCCACACAGCCCTTTTCGTTCTGAGGGCTCAGCCGCCTCTTATCACTTCCGGCCGTCTCCCCCAGACACCACTCCATCGCCCCTGCCTGCATACCTGGTGTCCTTGGTCGCCACAAAAACGACGGGATTGGGGGCGTCGGCCGGGTTCAGCTTCTGACGTTTCAGGGCAGGCTGACTGCTTGACCTCATGCCGGACGTTAGGGGCCGCCCGTTGGCCGAGAAGGGGAGCCCGCCCCCTGCCACCTGCGCCCGGTCGCACACAGAGCTATCAGCGAGAGGAACACCCCCCCCCCCCACAAAGCAGTGTCTACCTCTTGCTTGCCCCCCCACCCACCTAGCCTCCCCCCCTCCCACTTCAGACCCGCCTCCTCCTGAGTTGCCAGACAAGGGGGTGATGGGATTCAAGGGATTGAAGAACCGGTTCTCTGGCCTCAAAACTGCTCAGAACGTTAACAACTGGATCGCTTGAACCAGTCTGAACCAGCTGAATCCCACCACTAGGATGGGAGCAGCCAAGATTTGGGTTGAATATAAGACAGGTGGCTGTATTTTAAATGGACAAAAGTGGGCACTTCTGTCGGGACGGAATGAGCAATTACAGGAAGGAGAAAAACCCGCCTAGATGGACTCGCAAACTGCAGCCAAGGATGTGGAGGGTTGTTACTGCGGGCCACTTCTCCCCTTGCTGGCTTTCCAAAACTCGGGATTGTTTTTCCCTCATTAAATAAAAGAGGGCTCCCTTCCTCCCACACAAACTGCCCCCCCTCCAGGCATGTCAGCTCGCAGCTCAGCGACTCACGTTCTCGAAAGTCCGCTTGCCCACGAGGCCAGCCAAACCTCGGTTCTGGGTCAGCTGATTCCTGTTGATGGGCGTCTTGGTGCCCCGAGGAGTTCGGGGTTTCAGGGGTGCCTGAGCGGCTGAGAAAAAGACAAAGAAGGGTGCTCAAGGTGCCTTCCTATCTTCTCTCCTTCCTTCCTTCCTTCCTTCCTTCCTTCCTTTTTTCTATCTCTTGCACTCTTTCTTGCTTTTTGTTCCTTCCTTCCTTCCTTTCCTCCCTTTTCTTCCCTCCTCCCATCCATCCATCCATTCTTCTCCCTCCTTTCCCACTATACTTGGTCCTTTCTCCTCCCTCTTTCCCTGACCTCCTTCCTTCCTTCCATTTTCTTTCTCTTGTGCACTTTTTTGCTCTTTCTTTCTTGTCTTTTTGTTCCTTCCTTCTTTGTTTCCTCCATCTTTCTCCCTCCCTCCCTCCCATCCATCTTCCTTCTTTCCGAATGTACCTGGTCCCTTCTCCGTCTTTTCCTGACCTCCTTCCTTCCTTTTCTTTCTTTCTCTTTGTCTCTCATCTTTTTGTTCCTTCCTTTCCTCTCTTCCTCGGTCCCTTCTTCTTCCTTCCTTCCCTTCGTTCCATCTACCCATCCACCCACCACGTCTCCTTCCCAATTCTTCCTGACCCTCCTTCCTTTGAAGGAAATAAGATGGGGACGTGCATGCAAATCTCCTTTCGCTAACACTTGTCCAGGAAGTGAGGAAGAGATTCCCACCCCAAGAGAGAACCAATCACACGCAGAGGCTCCTTACCCAGCTCCTTGATAATGGTCGCCAGAGGAAGACGGGCCGAAGGGTGGATCTTCAGGGGCGTCTTGGCCGCCTTGGGAAGCCGGATCGAGCCTGGAGGAGAAGCCACACCTTACTTAAGAGATGCCCCCCCTTCTTCCTGCCCATCACTTCCCCCCCCACACTCCCTCCCCCACCTACACTCAGCCTTGATGGCGTTGGAGTTGATAGGCGCGTAAGGGCGCCGGGCGGCCCGCCGTGGCTGCAAGATATCCCGGCACATGCGCCGGGCAATGCGGGTCAGTTTGGTGGTCTGCAGAAGGAAGGTCTGGCGGTTTTTTGCCAGCAACTTGGCCCGGTTGGCGCTGGTGGTGTACGGTGAGAGGCTCTGGGCTTCTGGCCGAGACGTGTGGCCCCGAGAGTGGGGCTCCTGAGGAAGAGGAGGGAAGGAGGAGGCGTAAGGGGCGCAGAGGAAAAGGTTGGTCCACTGGCAAAAGCAACATGCTACAAACTGGGAGACTGGGAGTTCTAGTCCCGCCTTAGCCATGAAAGCCAATTAGGTGACTTTGGGCCAATCACCAGGAGACGGTGAGTTCTAGTACCGCCTTAGGCATGAAAGCCAGCTGGATCCCCCTCTCTCAGCCCAACCCACCTCATAAGTCTCTCCTTATTGAAGGAGGAGAAAGAAGGTATGTTAGTCACCACTGGACAATTTTGTATAAAAATAATAAGGAACGTTACACACAAGACGCCTTTCCTATTAAGCAGACTAATAATTCCTGTTGCGCCCCCAATTGGCAACCAACATCCAACAGAATTGCACGTCCCAAGCTAGCTCCCAACCCCTAACACAAAGCCAGAAGGGTCTCTGTGTGTGTGTTTGTGTGTGTTTTTTCTGTTTCTCTTACTGTGATGCTACGGGCAGCTCCCTCGAGCTGTGTCGGCGTCTTCAGGCCCCCGTATTTCTTCCAGTAGATCCAGCACGAGGCGCAGAGCCGGCACTGCATATTAGGTGGACCCCAGGCATACCACTGGGCAGACTGGGTGGCTGTGGGGCGAGAGAGGGGCCAAATGAGGACCCCCATCAACATCTCCTTCACCCTCCTTCATTCCGCCTGCTGCAAGGGATCAGCCCTCTCCGACGATTTCCCTAGGTGCCCGGGGCAAAGGAAGAGACGATCTGGGTCCCGCGTGCAGCCGAAGGCCCCGATTTCTCGGCGGAGACTTACTGTGGCAACTCTCGCAGGTGAGACCTTTCTGGAAGCCAGCGCCGTTCATTCCGGGCTTGGAGCCCACCGAGATGATTTGGTTCGGATTCGGTTTTGTACTGGGGAAGGGGAGATAGAGCAAGAATGACTCGGGCTGAGGCGACTCGGGCTGAGGCGACTCGGCTAGGTTTTTATTTTCCCAGGCCCAAAGCCCACGGAGTAGCCTGATTCTATGGGGGGATTTGCTTGGCGGTTTTCTTGCAGGCACCTCTTAACCCAGGTTAAGGTGTCATCGTCAGTGCTGAAAGACAACGAGAGCAAACCTCACTCCCATCTAGCACTGATGATGTTCCCTAGTTGGGTCATGAAATGTCTGGAAGAAAACCACCAACTCAAAGAGCACCAAAGGACTCCATAGTCCTCTTCCTCCCCTCTTCCACAAACCCCCTTCTCCTCTAGCACCGATGATGTTACCTAGTTTGGTTATGAAGCGTCTGCAAGAAAACCACCCAGCTCAAAGAGAACACAAGGACCCCTCAAGTTCAACCCCGAGTTACAAATACACTCTTCTATTGATCCCAGATTTGGCTGGGATCAAAACAAGGGACCGGTGGAATCCAACCCATGTCTGGATAATTACAGAAGTGCTTCTAACCCTGGGCAGAAAAGAGGGGGACCACAAGAATTTGAACCCCAAACCCTGGAATATACAAAAGTCTGCATCTCATACACAAAACCATCCATCGCTCCTATTTTTTATCCCCTTAATTTTCCTCAAATCAGAAGTTCCTGGGTCTTGTTGGGGGGGGGGACTTTTCTCTGCCCCCATGCAGTCTTGCTGGAGAGAAATCTGACATCCACACCCCTCAAACCCTGAGATGGGAAGGATGGAATACTCACTAGGTTGGGATGTACACTTGCTTCAATTTGCTGTCAGCTTCTGCCGCTTTTAACCTTTTCTGCACGGCAAAGGAAAATGGGAGAGAGAGGTGGGGTCAATGGAACAGCATTCCCCAAAAGGGGCCTCTGGAAAGTTTTATCCCTTCTCTCCCTTTCCAGGAATGGAATCTCCCTCCCCCCAAGAAGAGGAGTAGGGAGACCCTTCCTCACCTGCTGGATGTATCGGTCTGTGGTTTTCCACATGTAGTAGAACTGCACGATGCTGGCCAGGGACTTCCAAGGGAGCTGCAGGAAAGAAGGGAGGGTATTTTTAAAAGAGGAGGCCATGCCCCACCGTGTTGATGATCGGGGATGAGGGGCTGGGATTACCATCCTGGAAATCCCGGCTTTTTCAGGGATTTCAGGGATCAGGGATCCAGCTACGAATCATATGGGAACTCCTCGAGTCATGACCATCATGGAGCCTGGCCGGCACGGTCATAAAGTGAGTCAGCATTCCAGAAAACCTCCACTCCAATGAATACACTCGCATATACTCCAATCATATTAAGTTCATGGTGCCTACCCATTTAATAATCTGGTCAGTTCTGTAATTTGGGCGCCTGGGACTCCTCCAGTTAACATTCCATCTACTCTGTTCAAACTTGGAGAAACTCCCCTCCTTCCATTTTCCCAGGCTCAAGAAAGCAGCATTGTGGAAGCACCTGGTGTCTTAAAATGAGGACTAATAGACTGAAAAACAAGTTTCTTTTCCAAGGCAATAATTGTCTTGAATCACACAGCACATTTGTGATCTAGCCCTATGTATATAACGACATTTTTAAGTGATTTAACTTACTAAATGTTTTAGATAGGTTTTAGACTAGGTTTTGAATTATTATTATTATTTTATACTTGTAGTGTGATTGTAATGTGGTGTTTGAGGCTCTATGCTGGAGTAGCTTTAAATTTCATTGTGTTCGTGGAATGCAATGACAATAAAGGTAAAATTCAAAAAAACTAAAATTAAAATATGTCTTCCAAAGCTGACGGTGAGTTTTAACTATTTGTGTGTGTGTGTGTCATTCGCTAAAGATGGTTTCATCCAAAACTGGAAGTACAGTTAGTCCTTGACTTACAAGCATTCTGTTTAGTGACCCTTGTCACTAAAATTGCGACACCCTTACGACCCTTGCAGCGGTCAAGATTCATTTCGGGAGTTGGGCCAAAGGCTCAATCTTTGTGACCGTTGTAGTGTCCACGACAGAGGTGGAATTCTGCCGGTTCTGACCGGTTCCAGAGAAGCGGTAGCGGAAATTTTGAGTAGTTCGGAGAACCGGCCAATCCTGCTTCTAATTGGCCCCGCCAACCCAATCTCTTCTCTGCCTCCCAAGTCCCAGCTGATTTTTGCAGTAACATTCTCCTGCCACTGTGAAGGCTCCGACATGCACCCTCATTCAAATCATAAGTCTCTAGCCGCATCTCTCAGAGTAAAAAAGATTAATAGGAGTTGACATGTCGGCGTTTCCTGGATGCAGCTGACTCTAAGACACATCATTCATTTCCCCCTTGACCCTGGTCTTCCACACCCACCCTCTAGATTTATATTCTCCAATGGGACACATCTATAGCCAAGAGTCCTCAATCATGCTCTCCAGCAATAATCTTGAGTGCCAACAGCTTCAGCTGCCTAGCAATTGTCTGAAGCATTTAAGGAATGCATTACTTTTCCCCCTCTCTTTCTGCTGGCAACTAAAAAGACCAAAGTATTTTTAGTTGAGAGCCACACATACCAAGCTACAACCACAGAACTAGAAGTAAAAAAAAAAAAAAATTAAATCCCACCACTGGTCCACGATTCCTTTTTTGCAACCTTCTGACAAGCAACCTCAATGGGGAGTCTGGATTCACTTAAACAATTGTGTGGCTGACTTAAACATCCGTGGAACCCTTAACAGGGAAGAATGGTCGTAAAAGGGGGCACAATGCACTGAACCACCATCTTGCGTCGTGACAGAAGTTCTGAGCTGGTAAGTCGAGGGCTTAGCTGTGGATGAAAGACGGCCCTTTTGCAACCAGGAGCCCCAAGCCACAACCCAACTCACAAAGTCCTGCCGAATGTCATTGAAGTCCTTGCCGTATTTCTCCAGGGCCTCCTCAAACAGCATGGCTTCAGAAGCCGACCACTCCTCCATCTCGTCCCGACATAGCACAGGCCCACCCTGGGGCACCAAAGTGGACATTGCCTTGGCTAGGTCGTAGCCATTACGCTGCAGGGTATCCATTGCGTGGAACTGGCAAGAGAGGGAGGGGAAAGGGGGAAGCAATGATCAGCTGCCTGTCACAGGCAGAGAAATCATGGAGAGGGGGTCTTTGGCTCAAAGATCCCTCACCCTTTTTTTCCCGCTTTTCTTTGTTTTTTATTGAAGATTTTAGCAGTTGGAAAAGAGAACAAGCTGAAATCGAAGAGAAGGAAGATAGAAATAAAAGGGAAAGGGAAGGGAAAGGAAAGGAAGTAAATGGATGAATAAGAGAAGGAATGGGAGTAAATAGATGAAGAAGGAAAGGATAGGAAAGGAAAGGAGAATGGAAGGGAGGGAGGAAAGGAGGATTAAGGGGGAAGGGATGGAAAAGAAGGGGAGAGGAGAGGAAAAGAAAAGGGAAAAAAGAAAAAGGCTGGAAGACAGAGAGAGACAGAGGGGGAGGAAGAGAAAGAAGGAAGGAAGAAAGAAAGAAAGAAAAGCAAAAAAGGAAATGAGAGGAAGAGGGAAGGAGAAAGTAAAGAAAGGAAAAAGAACAGCAAGAAAGGAAATGAGAGAGAGAGGGAAGGAGAAAGGAAGGAAGGATGGACAGACGGAAGGAAGGCAACTGCCCATCCTCACCAGCGTGATATCCCGAGAAGCCGCCGCTGCGCTCATGTGAAGGCTGGGTTGACGGATGGAGCTGCTGCAGTCGAGGGCTCGTGCAAAGGTGCCCACCGCCCTGAGGCCAGAGAGAGAAGAAGAAACGGGTTTATCCACGCCCTGCTTTCCACCTGGCCCCCAGCAGCCCCTCCCGCAGCTCTGCCCTTGGGTCTCACCGAGCCACCACGAGGAACTGGTCGATCTGCCGGTCGGTCAGGGGGTTGTCCGGATCCCACACCTTCATCTCCATCTTCTGCTGGTTCCGGTTGTCGGATTCCCCTGGGGAGGAGGGAGGGAGGGAGGAGGGTCAGCCCTGGTGGTCAGCCCTGACCCCCCTCGCCCCAGGATTGGAACCCGGAGCCGCCCTCGCTCACCTTCCGCGAGTCGCTCGGGAATCTCTGCCTGGTACTTGCAGCCCACCCGGATCTCCCCTTGGTCGGCCAAAAGGGTCTTCTGAACGGGGTCAAAAACCAGCGAGTAGAAAAAACAGTCCTGGGAAAAGGAAGACAGAAGCGTTTCAGGCCGTTTGTGGAGAATCCATCTGCCTGGCCTGCTCTTCTGTCCTCTTCCCTCCTTCCCTCTCTTTTCACCTTCCTTCCTTTATTCTCTCCCTCTTTCCTCTTATTTCCTTCCTTCTCTCTCCACTTTCCCTTCCTCTCCTCACTTCACTCCTCCCTCCCTCATTTTCTTCCCTCCCTCCCTATTTTCCTCTCCCTTCCAACTCATCCCTCTTTCCTTTCCTTCCTCTTTTCCTTCCTTCCTTTGTTCCCTCCCTCCATTGCTTCCTCTTCCCTCCCCTCCTCCCTTTTCCTTTCCTCCCTCCTTCCTTCCATTCCTTGTTTCTCCTCCCTCCCTCTCTTCTCTTTTCCTCCCTCTCTTCTCCTTTCCTCCCTCCCTCCTTCCCGCCCTCCTTTCTCTCCTCTCCTTCTTTCCCTTCCTCCCTTGTCCAAGGGAGTCAAGAGCCTCAGTCATGGAAGCCCAGATCTCAGCATTCTCTGAGGAACCTCAACATTTTCCATCTTCCCTGCCTTCCAGCCCTCCGAGGTAGTCCAGAGAAGCAACAGGAGCAGGAGAATCCAGCTCTGCCTTCATTGTCAGCTTCCCTGAAGAGAACCTAGCAAGCCTTGAAAGCATCTCTCCCCTCCTTTCCTTTTGCTCTCAGGGTGTGTGGGGGGGTCCCTTCCTGAAACATTCCCCAGGCCCCTTTTCCTGCGGCGGGCCGAGGCCTCTCTTCCCTCTTCTGTGCCTGCAGCTCCCAAGGCCGTTCCCACACGTAACACTGCAGCGTCTCACCTCTTTGTCCAAGTACTGGCTGAGGATATCCGTTTCGTTGAGGAGGGTAACACTGCACTTCCCCCTGCAACCAAACAGAACAGGGGATCATAAGTCTCGGACTTACGGCAGTTCACTTCGTGACTGTCCGAAGTTAATGATGGCACCGAGAAAAGGAACCTAGCGCCCCTTTTTTGACACTTATGACCGCTGCAGCCACCCCGCGGTCACGTGATCAAAACTGGAATGCTTGGCAACTGCCCCGGAGTCAACCAATTCCCCCTTTTGTGACCCTCTGACAAACAAAAGCCAACGGGGGAAGCCGGATTCATTTAACAACAGTTGTTACTCATTTAAAAACCGCTGGGATGCACTTCACAAATGCGAAGAAAGTCGTCAAACTGATATGTAAGGAATTCCTCACTCAGCAACATAAAATCTGGGGCTCAGCTGTAAGCTGTAAGTCAAGGACTACCAGTATTCCTGCACTCTGCTCTTATTATCAGCCTCATGACATGTGATGACCCAAAGGGGCATGGCACAAAGGCAGCACAGTTAATGAGTCCTTTTATTATCTCCAACTTTTCCCCCAAAGTCCAGGTTACCTTGGGGCTGGAAAAAAACTCTCCCAGGAACAGCCTTTTACTGCAGAGAATTAAGTCCAAAACATGGTCAACACAAACTGTAACTTAAACTCCAAACAAACCAAACTGAAGTAATTAGCTTGACAGAGAATGAGAAGGGATTTCAGACTTGAAGGCATGGCAAAACTCACCCAGTTGGGAAGATGGCAGGAACACAAGCCACGACGATACAAGATAAAGTCACGTTTGCTCACAACAACTTGATGAGCGCAGCTTCCTTTTTCATACAGTATTTCCAGCTACAGCTAATGAAGAGAATCGGCCCCTTTCCTCCCCCATAAGCTGTGTAACCCATGTTGCTCCCTTTTCCATTCCTCCCTGCATGCCCTAGTATGAAGAGGGAGTGGGCCTGTCTTCCTCTAAACTCCTCTCTCTTGTTCTACTTCTACTCTGCTCTGCCCAGCCAGAGCTTGCTCTTCCCCAGTTTCATCCACAGCCAAAGGAGCCACACTCCCACTCCCTGTCAGCTGTTTGGTTTCCTCCTCCGAGTCAGATTCCGACAGGGGCATGACATGACAACAGGTTCTGTTATTTAATGGCAGATTTCAAGGCAGAAATATTTACACGCCGCGATGAGAAAAGGATTTTGCGTTTGAGTCTTTAGAAAGCTCCTTACCGTATGTGGGTGGCAGGCAGGGACTCGAACTGACGGGACAAGAAGAGCTCGCGATGTTTCAGCTGATGCCGCTGTTGCTCTGAAACGGATGGCTGCTTCGACTCCTCTTCAAATTCTCCTGGAATTCATTATTGTTTTTTATCAGGCAGATGAGACCACAGATGGGGAATGCAAAAGAGAAAGAGAGAAGTGCTTCGGGCGATTCCATCTTACTCAGAAGAAGGGGCAATTTGTGCCTTTCCCAAGGGACCCAGCCACCTCTGGTGGTCCATCATTTTTATTTTTTTCCTCATTGTCCAAGGACCAGGAAGTTAGAAGATTTTGCATCATTTGGAATTCTTGGGAGGGATTTAGCTCTGCCAGACTCTCAGCCAATATCACAACCCATCACTCTGGGCCAGAGTTTCTCAATTTTGGTAGATTTAAGAGGGATGGGCTTCGACTCCCAGAATTATCCAGCCAGTTCTGGGAATTGGAAGTCCACCCATCTTAAAACTGTCACAGTTGAGAAACACTCCTCTCAATCAAATGGAAGGCAGGGATTACACCCACCCACCCCAGAAGGAACTGCTGACTCAGTGAGATGTCTGTTGCTTGCTGTGTCTCAGGCTGTGTAATCCACTTTGAACAAAAGCTACTTAAGCTGAAAGAGGGAGAGGGAGAGAAAAAGAAAGAAAAAGAGACAGAGAGAGAGAGAGAGAGAGAGAGAGAGAGAGAG
>BLBF01000081.1:7376238-7391781 GCA_015471245.1 Laticauda colubrina
CAAGTCTGAGCCAAACCCTTGATGTCAAAAGAGACTCGTACAAGCAAGTCTGGTTGGGTTTTTCCACTCGCTCACGGGTGAGTCAATAACTTCCTTTTACTAGGGAAGACAAAAGAGCCACATTTCATTCTCGCACCCACAAATCCCAGGGTGTATGCTGAAGAAGGAACGACGGGTCACTGCAACAGCCGAAATATTCCACCCTGCTCTAATTCCTGTGCCCATTTCAGACAAGATGTTAACAATCAGGAAATCAAGATGGGGTTTCGAAAAATATTTATATATTTATAGATCAACATTTCTGTTTTATTCCCCATGAATCCGTGCAAATCTTGCTGGCCAGACCAGAAATGTAATACAGTCTTCAGTTCATATACTGACCGTTCAAACTTACAATGGGAACGGAAAAAAGGGATTTATGACCGTTTTTCACACTTACGACCATTGGACCATCCCCATGCTCACCTGATCAAAATTCAGACACTTGCCAACTGACTCATATTTATGATGGTGGCAGTGTCCTAGGGTAAAGCGATCTTGTTTGGCGATCTTCTGACTAGCAAACTGAATGGGGAAGCCCAGATTCACTTAACAGTCATGTTATTAAGTGAACAACTGCAGCGATTTGCTTAGCAATGGTGGCAAGAAATTTTGTAAAACGGGGCAAAACTCACTTAATAAATGTTACACTTAGCAACGTAAATCTTGGTCTCAACTACGGTCATTGCCATCACCGAATCGTTCCTTCTGGAAATTGCGAAGGTGCCAAACAGGCCCATTTTTCGGCCTCCCTAGGCTGCAGAGGCCTCCCTCAAGCCTTCAGGAGGGCAAAAACGGCCTCAAAAGGGCCGAAAATCAGCTGGGAGTTGTGCGCGTGCGCAGTGCAGGGAAGAGGGCGAGGTGTTGCGCACGCATATGCAAAGAGCGGCAGGGCACATGGCATGTGCTGGCTTTCGACACACCACAACAAAAAGGTTCGCCATCACTGTATCTAGCACATTTTGAGTGTGTAGGGCAGATGTGTGAAAAACAATGATTCTTCCAATCACACACTACTTTTTCTGGTTTGATAGATTAGAAGTCCTATTTCTGGTGAGTTTGGCAGGGATGATGGGTGTTAGAATCCAACACACTCGGCTGGAAAAAAAATCTATGCACAGGATTGGCATAGCCTGCAAGAAACCTGAGGGTTTAAAACGTATCCCAGGGATATAATTTCTAAAATTCTTATTATTACATTAGTCCTGGTAGTTCTCGACTTACGACCACAATTGAGTGCAATGTTTCTGTGGCTAAGTGAAACAATTGTTAAGTGAGTCCCTCCCCTCCATTTAAAGACCTTTCTTGCCACCATTGTAAAGTGAATCACTGCCATTGTTCAGTTAGTCACACACGGTCCTTCACAGAATCTGGCTTCTCCCATTGAACTTTGCTCGTCAAAGGATTGCAAAAGGGAATAACGTGACCCTGGGACATTTCAGCCGTCATAACTGTGAGTCAGTTGCCACACCTCCAGATTTTAATTATGCGAGCATTTTAATCATTTAATCATATGGGGATGCTATAGTGGTCATAAGCCTGAACAAAATCATGAGCTCGTTTTTTTTTCAATGCTGTTGCAATCCCTAAATCAACTCTTGCAAGTTGAGGACTACCTGTAATTTCTAAAACTCTACTTCTTCTTATATTAGTATATTTGTTTTGGAAATTATATATATTATATTATTGCCTATTGAAAATTTCCTTTGCAGTAAAATGATTTTATTTGCAAGCCTACGAGATGTTATCAGTGCACCGAGTCTTTTGCAGATTGCACAATCTGCCCTTCGAAATACCAGTGAGGACATTCTTGTCTGTTGCCCCAAGAATCAAATTTAAATCTTCTTTTTTTTGCTCCCTCACCTCTTCCCGTTAATCCGTTTGAAACTCTTTTGTACCACAGGGGCAGGCAGAGTGAGGAATTCAAAATAAGTGGCACCAATTGCCCCAAAGAGAGACGAAAACAAAACTCGTTTATGTGTACGCAGCTCAACATTTTCTGCAGTTTTATGAAAAGCAGAAAAACAGCCAAATATTCTCTCTCTCTTTTTTTTTTTTTAGGAAAGCAGCCATTTTTCGGATGCTAGAATATATCTGGAAACTGGGATCTAGAGAGACAGACTACATTCCCCAGTTGGGCCTGAACAGGTAGCTATCAAGTGATATTCTGTACTTTTCAGGTGGTCCTCAAATTACGACCACAATGAGCCCAAAATTTCCACTGCTAAGCAAAGCATTAAATGAATGCTTTGAATGAACTTAGTTCATACATTAAACGAATGAAGCAGTCGTTAAATGGATTTCAACTCGTTTTACAACTTTTTTTTTCGGCACAGCTGTTAACGTGAATCACCAGAGTTGTTCATTTGGTAACATGGTCATTAAATGAACCTGGCTTTGCTTGTCAGAAGGTCACAAAAGGGACTCCGGGACACTGCAACCGTCATAAATTTGAGTCAGTTGCCAAGGGTCAAAATTTTGATTGCATGACCAGGGGGCCATCGTCAGAGGTGGCATTCAGCGGGCTCTGACCAGTTCTGGAGAACTGGTAGCAGAAATTTTGAGTGGTTCAGAGAACCGGCCAATCCCACCTCTGACTGGCTCCACCCCCATTGATTCTCCGCCTCCCAAGTCCCAGCTGATTGGCTACCTCTTCTTTTGTTGCCCTGCACAGGAAAACGGAGCTGAAAAGCAGGTTAGTGGGATGAGAAAGGAAGGGGGATTTCCCAGTATCCTTCCCTTGCCACACCCACGAAGGCACGCCTACCAAGCAATGCCCACCGAACCGGTAGTAAAAATATGTTGAATCCCACCACTGGTCTTCATAGGTGGGAAAAACGGTCCTAAGTCACTTTATTCAGTGGCGTTGTAACTTCAAATCATCAATAAACAAATGGTTGTATGTCAAGGATTACCCATAGTTCCATCGGTGGTCTACACAACAAGTCTAGAAGGTAGGCCAGTTATACAAACAAGAGGACTGAGACAAGCCAATTTTAACCCCTGAATCCAATGAGACAAACTGAGATTTTAGAGGGGACTTTCCTCTCTGCTAAACAAGCAGACTCTTGTCATTTTTTAACCGGTCTTATTAAATATATATATAAAAATCCACTTTTCAGAAAGCCCTTTGTAAGGCGACTTGTTTACTGTAAAAACCACACAATGTTGCAATGGATTCTGGGATGCGTCGGCGGTCAAAAGTGGACTGTTTTGCAAACTTCCAAGTTTTGAGTCCTTTGTTTTGATAGGATGCCATCGTTCATTGCCTGTTTTTTCAAAACAAAATCTCAGCTACCCCCAAACCGTCTAAATGGAGAAGGGATTCATTCAACCCCTGGGAGAAGTGAACAGAACAGAACTGGAGAATGTAACATAAAACATAACATAAAACATAACATAATATAAAACAAAACATAAAACATAATGTAACACAAAACATAATATAAAATATAATATGAAACAAAATATAACATAAAACTTAATGTAACATAAAACATAACATAAAATGTAACATAACATAAAATATAACATAATACAAAATATGACAGAATACAAAATATAACATAAAATATGTTACATAAAATGTAACATGAAATGTAACATAACATAAAACATAAAACATAACATAAGATGCACCTAGTAAACCATAACCTAACAGTTTAATGCATTATAGGTAGTCCTCAACTTACAACAGTCCATTTAGTGACCATTCAAAGTTAGGACAGCACTGAAAACCCCAACTTATGACCATTTTTCATATTTACAACCATTGCGCCATCCACCTGATCACGGGATCGAAATTCAGTTGCTTGGCCCCTGACTCATATTTGCGACTGCTGTGGTGTCCCAGGGTCATGTGATCTGCTTTTGTGACCTCCTGACGATTATCTTCAATCCATGCCATTAGTGAAGAGCCCCAAAATTTGATCAGGGTGACCTTGGGGTTGCTGCGATATTATAAGTGCGAGGACCAGTCAAAAATCACTTTTTTCACTCCCGTTGTAACTTCGAACGGTCGCTAAATGAACATTTACAAGTCGAGAACTACCTGTTACTTCTGGTCTTGGCAGCTGGCCACGCCCAGTTTGCTTTAGCCCCGCCTACTGCTGGTTTACCTCTCTGGGATTATTTCCAGGGAAAGATTTTATTTATTTGTTCGTTTATTGATTGGTTCAATATTTGCCCTCCATCCTGACACAAGGAGACACTGGGAGGCTTACAGCATTAAAACAATACAGCTAGTCCTTGACTTACAATGGGTTCATTTAGTGACCGCCCAAAGCTACAACAGCGCCAGAAAAAAAGTAACTTAAGACCGACTGTTGAAGCCTCTGGTCACCGTGATCACAATTCAGACCCTTAGCAACCAACTCATATTTATGACGGTCACAGTGTCCCAGGGTTCTGCCATCCCCTTTTGCGACCTTCTGCCAATGGGAGAAGCCAGATTCACTTAACAGCCGTGTGATAGATTGAAGAATTGCAGTGATTCACTTAACAGCTGTGGCAAGAAGTCATAAAACAGGACAAAACTCCCTTAACTAACTGTCTCACTTAGCCACTTAAATGTTGGGCTCAATTGGGGTGGTTAAGTCAAAGATTATCCAAAATAATAACCCTGACTTAAATAAGCTTTATTCTTGATAGCAAAATTTTCCACTTCTGTTAGATTGCATTGGAAATGCTGCCTGAAATTCATCCTTTCTCGGCCTGGAATAAACACACTGCCCTCCGCTTTTTTTAACCAAGGAGCTGTGTGTAAACACCCCACTTATATCATGTTCTTTCAGCTGCAACTAATGAAAGAGATCAGGACCCTTTTCTCTCTCATAAGCCATGTTGCTCCCTTCTCTGTTCCTCCCTGCATGCCCTTGGATGAAGAAGGGATGGGCCTGGGTCTTCCTCTGAATGCCCAGCTGACCTGTGTCCTTGCCCAGGTTCTTCCACAGCCACTGGAGCCGCACTCCCACTCTCTTGTCAGCTGCTCAATCTTCCCCTCAGAATCAGACTCCAACAAGGGCATGACAGCGACCTTCTGTCCAACAAAATCAATAGACTCACTTAACAACCGTGTAGCTATCTTACCAACAGCACCGATTCCCTCAACCACACTGCAAGGAAGGTCATAAAATTACGCAAAACTCACTCAACGACCGCCTCTCTCTCTCTCTCCCCAAGAGAAATATATGGGCTCGATTGTGGGGTGGTAAGTCAAGAACTACGGATTCTTAGTGGTTTCGTGTCCTTTCATTCCCCCCCCCTTGTGATAAATCTGAATCCAGGGGAGCCACAAGGCTGAAACGGACGGAATGCAATTCAAAGCAATTAATAATTATTTTTCAACGCTGCAGTGGAAAGAGGCGGCTTGCCGTGAGAACGGAAACAAAACCCGTTGCCAAATCTGAACTCAGCACAACCTAATTTGATTTTTTTTAAGTTTCAAAGAAGAAATAAGAGCGTGAGATTTCAGAGGGAGATTAAATTCAGCCCCCCCTTTTTTTTGGGGGGGGAAGTCAACCCAGCTTTCTTTTTTCTTTTTTTCTTTTAAATGGAGTTTTTAACACCCCGCTGCATCCGGCTGAGTCTGCCCTCCGGCCTCTTCCAGATGTTGCAACATGTGGATTGAGAAGGAAGTTTATCAGCAAGAGGAGAATGTTGACACGCAAAAACGGATCCTGGATTTTTGTGAAAAAAACCAACAAAAACAAAGCACAGAGGGCCTGAAAAGTGGTAGAAGATTAAAAAAATTTTTTTTAAAAAAATAAATTAAATTAAAATTGTGGATTTTGGGGTGAATTTGGAAGGGAATTAGACCCGGGTGAGAATTCTGCTTAAAAAAAAAAAGGAGGGGGGGAAGGGGGAAGGTTTAAATGGGGGCTTGCTTGCAAGAGGCTTGCAAGTTTCCCATCTGCTTGGCACATACCTGTGAAAGGGGCATTTTTGAGCAGGGCACCCCCGTGTGTGTGTGTGTGTGTGTGTGTGTGTGTGTGCGCGCGTGCGCGTGTTAAAATACACAACTGGAAGACCATCTCCAGTGCCATGGTTACACAAGTTCATACTCCCTGCCCAGGAAAAACCCCTGCTTGAGCTCTGCCACATGAGCCTGCCAGGCTGCGATTGTGTGTGTGTGTGTGTGTGTGTTGTGCGACCCACAACTTTGCAAAGAAAAAAAATTAAAAAAATAAAAATAAAACCACACATGTACACACCTCTCTATCTGGGGTCCTGGCTGCCCCAATCACTGCCACCCCCACCCCCTCTTTTAATCTTCATGCCCTGCCAACTTCCCTCTCTTTACGCCCCCCTTTTTCAGCCCCCACCCCAACTTCTGCAAAGCTATAACCCCCACCGCCCCGTCCTTCCCCAACCGGGCGCCCTCGGTTTTCCCACCCTCGCCCAGCAAGAGGAGAGGTGGATTTCCGCGGAAGACACGCGGGTTGCCCCCCACCCCGCGCGCCGCCCCCCCCCCAGAAAAGGGGGGGGAGGGCAACCTTTGCGACCGCTTCTCTCTTCCGGAGGGTCTCCAAAGAGGACGTTTGCATGGAAGGGGCCATCCTGTGCCAATCCAAACCAACCCCACCCCTCCAGCCCGGATCGTTTGGATGGGAAGCGGGGATGCGGAACCCCGCTTTTCAGCCCTTGGTAGGCGGAGGGGAGGGGGTCAGCCCGCCCGATTTGGGGGTGCGGGAGGGTCTCTCTCTCTCTCTCTCCTCCCCCCCCCCCCCCCCCGCCCCCCCCCCCCCAAAAAAAAAGAAAAGAAAAGAAAAAAAAAAGCAGCAAAGAGCCCACCGGGACCGCGAAGCTCTCACCGGCCATGGGGAGCTCTTGCAAGCCCGGCGGTCTCGCTCCGGAGTCCCAGCTCCCCAGCTGGCCCGGCAGGGGATGATGGACCGGAGCCGAGCAGGAGGAGGAGGAGGAAGCCGCGCCCGCCCCGTCCCGTCGGGGCGGCTGGGACCGCGCGGCCGCCTCCCCCAGGAAGCCAGTGGGCGGGTGGCGGCGCTTCCCTCCCGGGCGGGCAGGAAAAAGACGCGGCGGCGGCGGCGGCGACAGGGGAGCTGGTGGTGCATCTCCCTCCTTCCCTCCCTTTCCTCCGGGTCTTTCCCTTTTTCCTCTCCTCCCTCCCTTCATCCACCTTTCCTCCGCTCCCTTCCTTCCCTCCCATTGATACTTCCCTGATTTTTTTTTTCTTTCCTTCCTTGTTCTCTGCTTCCTTCCCTCTCATCTCCTCTTTCCTTCCCGTCTTATCTTCCCTTCCTTCTTTCCTCCCCTCCCATCTTGTCTTTCCTTCCTTTGACCTTTTTTCCCTTTTCTTCCTTTTCGCTTCCATGTATTCCTTCCTTCCTTTTCTCTTCCTTCCCTCTCATCTACTGTTTCCTTCTGACCTTTTCTTTCCTTCCTTCCCTCTCATCTTTTCCTTCCTCCCTTTTCTCTTCCTTTCCTTCTCATCTATTCTTTCCTTCTCATCTTGTCTTTCTTTCCTTCCTGACCTTTTCTTTCCTTTTCTTCCTTTTCTCTTCCTTCCCTCTCATCTGTTCCTTCCTTCCCATCTTGTCTTTCCTTCCATCCTTCCTCACCTTTTCTCCTTCCTTCCTATCTACCTTCGCTTTCTCTTCCTTCCCTCTCATCTATCCTTTTATCTTTCCTTCCTTCCTTCCTTCTCTCCTTTCTCCCCTCCCTCCCTTCCTTCCCATCTTGTCTTTACTTGCTTCCTAACCTTTTCCTCCCTCCCTGCCTGCCTATCATAGTCAAATGACAACCCATCTCACCGAACAAAACTCTCTGGCTGGCATACTGTCAATAATGGAATCCATGTGACAGCTATCAAAACACTTCAAAATATGTAGATATAAACAAGTTGTGTAAGGTCCTAAAAACAAGATTGCAGGTGTGGTATAAGATACGAACAAGGTGGGCCAGAAGAAGAGGGAAGGTCGGGCGATGATTTGGGGGGCCAAGCTTCCTACAAGGAGAAATTGGAGTCCCAAAGACCCCACTCGGCCACAGCTCACTGCCAATGAATGCATTGAGGTAGACTGCACTGGAGCCTAGAGGCTCCACAGAAGTCATAATCACGCCTGGAAACAGTTTTAGGGACAGACAGTCACCTTTTACTCTCACATAGAGCAGCTGGAGAACTTGGCTGAATTTGTATTGCTTCACTGACATGTGATCAAGCTCGGATCACAATTGCTGGCATGATAGGATCCAAGCTTAAAGCAAACCGACTACGGTTTGTGGCACTCACAAATCACAAGTGCCCTCGTCTCTTAAGTGGAAAGAAGATGCACCAGGATTCATGGGGGGGGGGGGGAAGAGATCTAGAGCTTCCAGATGTTGCTGCATAATTATTCCCAGCATCCTCTGTTACTGACACATCTGGATAATCTTTTGATTGCCAGTTCCTGGCTGAGAACTAGAATCCTGATGGCAGAGTTTTAAAATTTCCTGCCTTTTGCTAGCCTGGCAGCTTTTTGGCAGAGAGGACAGGAGCACTGTCTTATTCTCCAGAGGGAGTGTTAAAAGGCGGAAATCTGGGGGAAAGCCATTATCCAGATAAGCTGTGTTTCTTGGCTAGTAAACCAGGATCTTGATTACGGTTTCACAGGTGAGGGAAACAGCTGCTTCCAAGGAACAAGGGTAAAGCAGGATGGTAGAACTGGCCAGGCAATTTGTCAGTTTCAACCCATTTTAAGTTTCATGCTCAGTTGATCTCTTGCCAGAAAGCACCAGGCTTCTTCCTGGCCAGTCTGTTTTGGCCAAGAATTGGCAACTTCACTGATCACACACAGAATCCCCCTTGCACAGATCCCGGGAGGATCAAGTTGCAGAAACTTCTAAGAAGCCACTGAGGACCTGGTCGGGTTCAAAAAACATCTCATCTGGGCTGTCATTTTGCCTCTTTTACACCATCAATATAAGTATACGACCTACGGCCACAATGGAGTGCAACATTTATGCTGCTGAGAAATTTGTTCAGTGAGTTTTGCCCTGTGTTATGACTTTTTCTTGCCACATTTATTAACAGATTTGCTGCCGTCGTTAAATGAGGAACATGGGTTATTAATGTTGATTTTGTTCGTTGATTTTGCTGTTATTAATGTTGATTTTGCCCGTCAGAATTTCGCAAAAGATGGGGATCAGATGAGTCCAGAACACGGTGACACGTCATAAATATGGAAATGCTACAATGGTTACAGATGTAAAAAAAATGGCCGTAAGTCACTTTTTTTCCATTGCTACTGTAAACCTAGGCCACTAAAGGAACTGTTGTAAGTTGAGGACTACCTGTAACCACATTCCCACAACCTGCTAAGCCAACCTCACCCTGGCTTAGCCTGAAGACCCATCCTCCAACTCCAAAATATTCTGGCTTCCAACATCTACGTGACGTTTGAATAAACCACCCTTGGAATAAATCAACAGCAGCCAAAACCTTTCGACATAATTTATTAAATGTATTCTCTGCTTTTTCAACTCGAGCAAATAATCGTGAGCTCTACTGGCCTGATGCTAAGCCATGAATTGTGGGTTAAAAACCACGATCGGTTTTACGTTCCGTACATGATCATGGAGGATTGCACCCTAAAACTAAGCCATTTCAATACTGTGAAAGGTGGCTTAGCACCAGGCTAAGGATGTTGATTGGGGCTTTAGGGGAGAAACAATGGCCATTGCGGAGGAGGGTACCATGACTTATGACCACAATTGATCCAGGCAATTGAGTTTTTGGGGTGCATTGGTTCAAAAGGAAGAGTGGGGGAGCAGTGTGTTTATCTCTTGGCCAAGATAGAATGAATTTCAGGCAGCGTTTTTCAACACAGCCTAATAATGGAAGTGTGAAATTTTACTATCAAGAATAAAGCTTATTTAATCAGGGTTATTTTAGGTCTCCAAACTTGGCAACTTTTAAGACCTATGGACTTCAAATCCCAGCTGGCTGAATGGAAAACTGCTGGTGATCTTCTACCACTGCACCAAAGAGAGCATTTTAACATACTGCACCTCTGTAGGGTTTGCCAACTGCACAGGGGCAGATAGGAAAGTACTCCAGAGAGGATTAACATCATTGCCCATTGGTTGTCCTCTCCCCTCTTTGGAAGAGCTTCATAGCTCCCGCTGCCTTAAGAAAGCTCAAAACGTCCTCAAAGATCCATCCCATCCTGGGAACCCTTTTTTTGAATTATTACCATCTGACAGCCGGTACAGGACAATAATAAAAACAAGGACAAAAAGGCTGAAAAGCAGCTTCTGTCCCAGGGCAGGAACTCGACTGAATTCTATTGTATAGTGCAGTGTTGGTGTGGTGTTAGGGGTTTTAGGTACAATGTGTGGAGGGTGAAGGATGTGTGTTTGTGTTTATTTTCATGGTCATGATGTACACTGAAGATGGTGCTTGACTTCATTGTATGAGGTGCAATGACAATAAACTAAACTAAACTAAACTAAACTAGATAATAACAGATCTTTCTCATGGGAAGCTTCAAAACAATTAAGCAGTGGAACAACCTGCCTCTAGAAGTTATGAATGCTTCAACATTAGACGTTTTTTAAGAAGAGACTGGACAACCATTTGTCTGAAATGGGCAAAGGGTCTCCTGCCCGAGCAGGGGTTGAACTAGATGACCTCCAAGCTCCCTTTCCAACTCTGTGGTTCTATATTCTTATATATTCTTTATTCAGTTTTTTAACTGTTACCATCTGGCATTCGGTACAGCATAATAAAAACAAGGACAAATAGGCTGAAAAACAGCTTCTATCCCAGGGCAGGAACTCTTCTGAATTCTGCTGTATAGTGCAACATTAATGCAACATCAGGGGTTTTCCATTCAATGTATAGCATGTGAAGGATGTGGGTTTGTGTTTTATTTCCATAGTCATAAATTGGACACTGAAGATGGCATTTAATTTCATTCTACGAGGGGCAATGACAACAAACTAAACTAAAACTAAACCTATAAGCTATAAACAAAACTAAACTAAACTGGAAAATTCTGGGAGTTGAAGTCCACAAGTCTTAAAGTTGCCAAGTTTGGAGACCTCGGTTATAGGCAGCCTTCGGCTTATGATCACAATGGAGCCCAACGTTTATGTTGCTAAGTGAGACAATTTGTTAAGTGGGTTTTGTCTCATTTTATGACTTCTTGCCACAGCTGTTCAGTGAATCACTGCTCTTCAATCTGTCACATGGTCAACTGACTCTGGCTTCCCCTCTGTTGTCAGAACGTCGCAAAAGGGGATGGCGTGACCTTGGGACACTACGACCGTCACAAATATGAGTCAGTTGCCTGAGTGGCTGAATTTTGCTCACATAACCACCGGGAGGGGCGCTGCAATGGTTGTAAGTGTGAAAAAACATCATTAAGTCACCTTTTTCAGTGCGGTCCCTTCAAACCGTCGCTAAACGGAAGCTTGCAAGCCGAAAATTACCTGTATCGTATCCATTTCCTCCAGGGATAGGTGGAAAACGAAACCTGGCTGCTGAAATATCCCTCGTCAACAGCCTCTTTTGTGTTGAGAAAATTTTGGGCGAGGCTGGAGTGTGTTGCAAAGACACACACCTCTTTGCTGGAAGTCCTTAGCGTTGAAGGATGCAAAACCTGGGCGTGGTGTAGTCAGGAGCAAATGCCATATGATCTCAGGGGACGCCGTGCCACCACCAGGCCGATCATTTAGCTTCATTGTTCTTGGATCCCTCGGGTCTCTTCTTGTGTCAGTCAAGCACATTGAGGTCCACAAGTGAATTTAAAACCCTCCCCATTTTGAAAGGTGTCCATTCTCACATTCATTTTCCAAATGGGAAGACCTTCCAGTCACTCGGTAATTCCAGGTGCACTCGAGAAATAAAATGAGTTCAGACGCAGCAAAGATTTGAGATAAACCAGACCGCGCAAAGATCTTCGGTAATCTACTTGTTCACCGTCCCAAAGCAAACACGACAGAGGTAAAATATGCCAGGATGCGGAAAGCAGCATAATCCCCCCACAAATGTAAAGTGAACAATACAGGAGGCGCCAAATTTGGCAAGGTTTTCTTTTTTACACATCAGGATTAAACCCTGGTTTGTTTAATGACCAACTTAGGTTAAATTCACCCATTCCCCATCCCTGAAATTAAACCATGCTTTAAAGCAGCTATTTTTCAACCTTGGCATTATAAAACTGGGTAGACTACAAATAAAACTGGAAGACACTATAAAACTGGGTAGACTTCTTGACTACAATTCCCAGAATTCCCCAGCCACATGCTTTAAGCTGTGTGAACTTCAAGTCCCAGAATTCCCCAGGCAATTATTATTATTTAATTAATTTAATAGAGTTAAATGAGAAATGAAGTCCAGTTATCTTAAAGCACGCTGGCTGGAAAATTCTGGGAGTTGTACTTCAGTCATTTCAAAGCATGCTGGCTGGGGAATTCTGGGAGTTATAGTCCAGAGATCTCAAAACATCTTGGATGGGGAATTCTGGGAGTTGGAGTCAGGATATTTTCACCTGCCTAGGTTGAGAAACACAGCTTTAAAGCAAAGGTAACTTCCAAGACTTCTGGACTTCAAATTCTCAGAATTGCTCATCAGCCATGATGGCTGGGGTATTCTGGGAGTTGTAGTCCAGTCATCTCAAACCATGCTGGCTGGGGAATTCTGGGAGTTGCAGTCAAGACATTTTAATACTGCCTGGGTTGAGAAACACAGCTTTAAAGCAAGCGTCTCCAAACATGGGGCTTTAACTCTCAGAATTATTCTTGTCAGCCATCATGCTGGCTGGGGAATACTGGGAGTTGCAGTCCAGAAGTCTTAAATTTGCCCCAACTCCGGCTTTAAAGAAAGCCCGGGCAGACTTTGAAATGAGCAAAATCTGCCTTTTCCATCGCCAATAGTAGAGACCCAAGAATAAATAAATTGAGGCTGATTTGATTTGTTAGAGGTTTGTTGCAAGAATCTTGGTTGGGTATGTGTGGATATATGAAACTGGACCAAAGGGGTTGAAAGATTCCCATGCATATTACCAGAGCAGCCTTAAGGACAACACCTAAGATACACACACACGCACACAGAGAGCAAGTGGGACAGGAACCAGCCCTTCCCAAGAACATCAATTCCCCCCCACCCCCACCCCAGTCCATATTTATTTAAATATTGGATCATAGAGATTTCTTCCTGTAAGGCAACGTCCTGGCCACTGGCCCCCAGCATATTCAGAGAACCTGGGTGAGGACAGGATTCAGCCTTCATAAATTAAAATAAAGTTTTCTCTCTATACAAGGCAATAACATTCTGGTTGGGGGTGGGGGTGTTCTCCGGCCTGGCAGAGACGCACCCCCATGGCCGCTGTGATACCTGGGTGGAAACTGGTCTCACACCTCGATGCTGAGATCGGAGCCCAGGCCCTGCTTCTGTAAAAGCTCCTCCTGCTTCATCTTCGGCTTCTCTGTCCGGGTGTGCCAAACGAGGACCTGAAACAGAGACGAGGTTTGTGCTTCCTCACTGCCTGATGATGCATCTACAGGGAGTCCTCAGCTTATAACCATTATTGGGGGCAGAACGTCCGATGATAAGCAAGGCAGTTCAGGGAGGATCCTGGTGCTCTCTGAGCTGGGTGGTTTTCTTGCAGATGTTTCATGACCCAACTAGGGAACATCATCAGTGCTAGAAGAAAGAGGGGGGGTTGAGGACAGGGGGAGAAGGAGGGAGGAAGAGGAGAAGGAAAAGGAGGAGGAGGACTGTGGAGTCCTGGCGGTCTCTAAGCTGGGTGGTTTTCTTGCGGACGCTTCAGGATCCAACTAGGGAACCTCATCAGTGCTAGAAGGGAAGGGAATAGGGGTTATGGAGAGGAGAGGAGGAGGAGGAGGAGGAGTCCTTGCTACTCTCTGAGCTTGCATCTTTTCTTCCAGGTATTTCATTACCAAACTAGGTAACATCATCAGTGTTAGAAGGGAGGGAGGATTGTGTAGAGTGGCAAAGTGGGGTGGTAGGAACAGGAGGAGGAAGACAACGATGACGACTGTGGAGTCCTTGGTACTGTCTCACTGGTTTTCTTGCAGACGTTTTATGACCCAACTAGGTAACCTCATCAGAGTGAGAGAGGTTTGCTCTCTGCAAGCAAGCTATTGGAATATAAACACTGAGCAAATCCCTCTTCCTGCTTGCACTGATTTGATTACCTAGTTGGGTCATGAAATGTCTGCAACAAAGGCTCAGGGAGCATCAAGGACTCCACAGTTGTTGTTCTCCTCCTCCCTCTCCTTCTCCCCTTCTCCTCCTCCTCCACTCCACAAACTCCACTCCATTCTGGCCCTGATGAGGTGACCTAGCTAGGTCACAAAACGTCTGTTGAGGCATCCACCCAATTCAGAGAGCCCCAAGGTCCCCTCCTTTCAACCCTGAGCTACAAATATTCCTCTCCCACCGGCAACTCTTTGAGTCACGCCTGATTTTTATGACCTTTCTGGGCTGTTCAGCGAACCTCACGATCACTAAGCGAATCGGGGCTCTCCCTGTGAAGTTGGCCTAGGCAGAAGCCTCTCCTTCTAACCTTGGTGCAGTTGTCTGCCTTTGGCTCCAGCTCTTCCATCGAGACCAGCGACTGCAAGAGGCTGCTCTCCAAGTAACCGCGCTCAGCCAGCAAGTCGAAGCGAGCCTCCGGGTTCGCCAGCAGCAGCGACAGGGCCACAGCGAAGCCGGCCATGTCAATGGGGAAGGGACGGTTGGGCTTCCAAGCCGTGTAGAAACCCACCACTCTGCCGTTTTCCACCAGAGGCCGCTCGAAACGGAGGCCTCCCACCAGGCCTACAGGCCAGACCGAGACACGTTGGGTGGAACGGATCTGTTCAGGAGAGAAGGGGAGACAATTAGCAGAAGGATGTCCGTCCAACAATGTCAGCTTCCTTCTTCTCTTGTTCAATTGTAGTTTAAGGATGTTCCCTGCATCTCTTATTCTCTTTTCCTAGTTTAGCTTTGCTTTTAAGACTTTATTTTTTAATAATGATTATACAATGTTTTAGGTAAGGTATCAACTCATAAAATATTTCTCTGGTCTTTTAAGAGTTGCCAACAGAAAGGGAGGGGGGAGCAGTGCAGCAGCATGCAAACTGAAAGTGCATTCCATAAATGTTTTTAAAGATAGTAGCTAGGTGACTGAAGTTTCTACCGGGCAAAATTCTAACTGGAGAGCATGATGGATGATTCTTGGCTATGGACGTGTCCCATTGGAGAAGAGAAATTACGATACACCCAGCGGGTGGGGAGGAAGACCAGGGTCGAGGGGAACAATGAATTATGTGCCTCAGAGTTGGCTACACCCAGGCAGTGCCGGACATTTTAACTCCCAATAAATCATTTTTGAAGTTTTAGAAATTTGGCTCGAGACTCATGATTTAACTGGGAGTAATTGCCGGAATCCTGACATAAGGATTGTCTTATTCATTTACTGTTTAATGGAAGATAGTTCGTTAGACAGATGATAGATAGATAGATAGATAGATAGATAGATAGATAGATAGATAGAT
>BLBF01000081.1:7393146-7415686 GCA_015471245.1 Laticauda colubrina
TATCTATCTATCTATCTATCTATCTATCTATCTATCTATCTATCTATCTATCTATCTAGCCATCCCTATCTCCCTGTCCATTATCTATGTCTCTCATCTGTCTATCATTTAGCTATCCCTATCTTCCTTTCTATCATTTAACTGTTCATCATCTATCTTTCTGTCTGTCTTTCATTTATCTCTCTGTCTCCCTTTCTATCATTTATCTCTCTCCTATCTATCTATCTATCTATCTATCTATCTATCTATCTATCTATCTATCATTAAAATAGTAAATGAATAAGACAATTCTCACTTAAAACGGTTATATAATGATTACTAAAAAAGAATTAAAAACAAAGTTAAACCAGAAAAAGAGAATAAGAGATGGAGGGACATGGATAATAAAGGAGCTATCCCACCAGTTCACCCATCCCCTGGAGTCCTCCATCAGTTCACCAATCCTCTGCAGCATAAAGCTCTGGAGGAATGAGGCCAACCTTATCTCTAGAGGGAGAAGATTCCACAATACAGGCAGAAACAGTATCACTTGAGACCAGAAAAAGGGATCAGAGGGTCAAACCATTGAAGGTGCTGATTTCTCAAATAAGGTTCAGCATCCTCCTCTTGGAAGTTTGGTCACCTACCTGGCATAGGTGGGCGTGACCACATAGATGACTGGTGTTTCTTCTACTAGCTCCGGCACCTTTTCCAGTCCGTGCAGCCGCTTGACTTCTCTTTGCAACTGGGACAGTCGCTTCTCCTTGGCATGGATGAGGTCACTAGCAGCCTTCAGGTGTTGGCTACAATCACAAGGCTGCCCTGCAACCAGACAAAAGAATCCTGTGATGTGGAACCCATTCCTTCATCTCAGATGAAAGTCCTTTGCGTTTTCCAAGTCTGCAGAGGTAATCCTTTTTTTTTCTTTTATTACTTATTATAGCAACTAAGAAAAACTAAGGTTTATGATAGCAACTAAGTTGATTAACGGCCTGGAAAGAAAATATATGAAGAACGATTGCAGGAATTGGGTATGGCCAGTCTGGAGAAAAGAAGAATTAAGGATGACAGGATAGTAGTATTCCAGTATTTGAGGGGCTGCTCCAAAGAAGACGGGGTCGACTTATTTTCCAAACCACCAAAAGGCAAGATAAGAAACAATGGATGGAAACTAATCAAGGAGAGAAGCAAACTAGAATTAAGGAGAAACTTCCTAACAGTGAGGACAGTTAATCAGTGGAACAGCTTGCCACTAGAGGTTGTAGGTGCTTCATCACTGGGGTTTTTAAGAAAAGTCTGCACAGCCACCTATCTGAAATGGTATAGGGTCTCCTACTTCAACAGGGGGCTGGACTAGAAGACCTCCAAGGTCCCTTCCAGCTCTATTCTTATTGAAATATTTATCCATCTATCTGAAATATTTGCCACCCATCTCACCACAGGGTTATTAAATTAATTGGCTCCCATCTCGTTTCAAAGCGACCATTTGAAGTTACAATGGCACTGGAATAAATGACTTATGACCGATTTTCGCACTTGTGACCATCATAACATCCTCACATGAGCAAAATTCTGGCGCTTGGCAACCTTATGATGGCTGCAGCATTCCAGGGTTATCTGATCATTATTTGCATACTTCTCACCCAGCTTCCAGCAAGGAAAGTCAAGGCCTGATTCACTTAATAGCCACATGACTAGCTTAATGACTGCAGTGGTTGACTTAACAAGGGTGACAAGCAAGGTTGTTAAACGGGGGAAAACTCACTTAAGAATCATCCTGGTAATTGAAGTTTTGAACTCGCTTGTGGTCAGAAATCAAGGACTACTTGTGCAAACCCAGCCTTTTTTCTATTCTCTTGGCAAGGAGAGACACATTCTTGACACCAACTCCGATACTCACCCAATTGCATCAATGCGTACATGAGGCCAATCACAGACACCAGGAAGTAGATGACAAAAACATTTTTGAGTTTCACCTTCATGGCACAGCCTAAGGAGAGAAAGAGAGGCAGAATGTTAAAACCAGGTCTGGATACAGACAAGGACAGTGCATTTCAAATAAATGTGGTTTTGTGTCACCAACAATGCGAGAAGGATTTAATGCAGTATCTTTGCTACACCAGCCTCCAAATCATAAACCAAAGACAGATGTTTTTGACTTCTCCAGAAACTAATTAACAGAAGAAAAGTCAAAAGGTTCCAAAAACCATTACAAGTGGATTGTAAAGTTGATAAATATTAATAAACAGGAGGAAGATTTCTGGAGCGGTAAGAAGTTAGCAGTTACATGCAACATAATTTCATTTTAATGTATGCTGATTAGCGTACATTCAAAGTGACAATAAAGTATTCCATTCCATTCTTATTCTATTAAATTTAACATGGCAAAAACAAAGTGAAATGGCCATAACATTTTTTCTCCCACTTGTATTTATTTTATTTTTATTTTTCCTTCATTTATTAAATTTACAGGCCTCCCATTTTACCACAGGGTAACTCGGAGTGGTTTGCAATAATAAAGTTGTCATTACTCTGGAACTGAAAGTGTTTTAACCTTAATTTTTAATGTTAAGGTTAATTTTATACATTATTTTAATTATTTGGTTACGTTTATTGTATGCCATCCACAGCCACTCTTTGAGGGAGATGGTGAAGAAATATGAAATATAAATAAAAATAAATTTCCAAAAAAAAGCACCCTAACCTTCTGCTTCTTTCAAAGAAATTTAAGAACTCAATTTTAATTTTTTCTTCTTCTGCTTAATATTCTCCCATCTAACCCGTCACAGGGGGTTCCATCAAGGCCTGCTGTGCTACTGTAACTCTCATCATCCCCAACCCCACTTTCCTTCATCCATCACTCCCTGCCATCTCCAACTGTACTCTGACATAGCTCCTGCACCTTTCAGAGAGAGACGACAACGCCCATCATCCCCCCCACCCATCTCTTGCTTTCGAGTCAGGAGTGCTGGACTACAACACCCATCATCCACTGTTCAGCCTCCTCGAGGGGTGCAAAGCGACTTGTCCCCAACCTGTCCACCTCTCAATGCACTGGCATAGAACCCATCATCCTGTACCGCCTGAGGAAAGGGGTGGGGGTGGGGGTGGGGGGGCGATAGGTCAAAATATCAAGGAGGGCACCAGGTTGGGGAAGGTGGCCGTTGAAATTCCTCCATGTGCGCAGGCGCAGTTGCTTCGTACCCCCCCACCCGAGGTTCCGCAGCCCAACGGCGGCCACGAAAAGGACGGCGGGGAGATGGTGTAACACCGTTACCATGGCAATGGAGCCAAGGCTTAAGCTCACCGGTTACTTTTGCCGCCGACAAGGGCGAAGGAAGAAGTACCGGGCTTGCTCCTCAGCTCGTCAAAGCTCGTCCATCTTATCTGGGGTCCGCACTTTCTTCCCCTCGCCCTCCTGCTCGCCTAGGAAATCACTTCCGGTCCGCTTGTTTTCGTACTCCTTCGGCGTCCCTTGCCATCCAGGGTTCCCCCCAGCAACAACTTCCAGCCTCCTCGGGTTCCCTCTGAATACACCCCGCCCGCCAATCTTAAAAAAAGCCATCCTATTATAATACCCCTCCACGCATTTTGCAGCCCTGCGAGTTTTTATTCCAATTTTATGTAGAGATTCTGACAGGGCAGATTTTGCAAGGCGGTTTTACACATCGACCCAGTTAGGCTCTACTGAAACTGTATTAAAAGAGAGGGATTCCTTGGGGTAGCCTGAACTCATTAAAACAGTTAAAGGGAAGCCGTAGAGCAGGGGTCTTCAACTTTGGCAACTTGGCTTGTGGACTTCAACTCTCAGAATTCTGGGAGTTGAGGTCCACAAGTTGTCAATGTTGGGGATCCCCCTGCCAGAGGATGAAGGAAAAGCTGCGAACAACTATGTAGGAGTCGTGCCTCGATGTTGGGAGGGAGACAGCTGTAGATGTTGATGCAGACACTGCCATCCTGGAAACAAGCAGTAGGAAGAGTTGGAAGGGACCTTGGAGGTCATCTAGTCCAGTGGTTGCCAACCAGTGGGTTGGGGATCACTGGTGGTCCGCAAGAGCATTTTGATGGTCCGCAGAGGAATGTCACCCCCAAAGCAATTCATCCAGGCTGTGCAGGAATACAAGGCTGTGCCGCCCTCATGACCCAAAGGAACACAAGGCTTGCTTTGCAAGCAACATGGAGGTAGTGAGGGGAGGGGGGAAAGGGCGGAGCAGGGGAACTTGCCCCACTCGCCTGGCCTGGGCACAGGCTTGCTTCTTTCCGCTTCTTTCTTCTGCTTTTGGCTGCATGCAAGGAATGCAGCAAAAGTCTTCCTTTCTCTCCCCCAAACTCTGACAGAAATGAGTCTTTGGGACCCTGCAAGGCATTCTGCTCCAAGAGGCTGCACTGGCGCAACAATTCTCACAAAGACTCATTTCTGGCAGAGTTTGGGGGAGAGAAAGACTTCTGCTGCTTCTGCTGCTTTCCTTGCACGAAGCTAAAAGTCTCTCTCCCCCCCCTCCCCCGAGAACGGAGCTAGAGATAGTATCCTGCAATCCCAAATAAAGAATGATCGATCAGTCAGAAAACAGGGTGAGGAATTTTCCTGCAGACATTTTTTGGGATTTTCCCAGGGTCTCTGGTCCGTATGAGTTTGGTGGTCCCTGAGGTCCAAAAGGTTGGCAACCCCTGGACTAGTCCAACACCCATCAACCCCTTGCTGAGCGGAATGGATTTCCAGAGGAAAAATGGCAGACTACAGGAACCAAGAGCACTACTCACATGACCCCAAGGACACAGATAAACCTCCAAGCATTTCAATGATCCTCCAAAAGGATGCAAATTACCAGCTGTCTGCAAGGTATATCAGTCATTCCATTCCCCACCATCCAGTCAGAGCTGAAGAAGCTTCTTGGGTGAGAAGCAAAACGTCTTCAGAAGAAAAAAAAAAAAAAAGAAAATCCAGTGGCTTCCTGAAAAAGCACCTTTGGGGCACGGACCAAATTATTTATTTTCTGAACCAACCTGGTATTTCTGACCAAGAGCCTTCAAGCAGGCTTTTTTGCCAGAAAAAGGAAGTGTTTGACCCATTTTTCTTTAGCGCAAAACTAGCCTCCAGGTTAATTCAAACCACAACGGTGAGACTTTACGGCATTTTTATTTTTTAATTCTCCATCTTTTATCAAAACACTCAAATCAGTAAAAGCTTTACTTGCAGATGTCATGGCAATCAGGAAGGGATAGAAAATATTTTGGTGTTTGTTTGTTTTTTGTGAGTGTGTGTGTGTGTGAAGGAATTTATTTTTTTTAAACTAAAAGCCCTGCTCTCTGCCTTTTTTTTTTTTTTTTTGGTCTGGCAAACACGTAAAGGAGAAACCAGCCAGAATCAGGAATGTTAATCCACAGATACCTACGGATAATCATAATAAAAAAACCCACAAAATGAAAGCTTCTGGCTTGTAGGCAGAGCAAAGCCCAGAGGCAAGAATGGGAAGAAGACAGAGCAGCTAAAAGGAAAAAAACACAAAAAAATCCAGCCCTTCCCGCAGGCAGATGCACCCCTGCTTCTCTTTCCTGCAAGGAAGGGGGTGCTTCTCTAGCAGCTCATGCCCCCATGCTACCCCCTACCCAATTTTTCCTTGGTCCCCGTGGAGGACAGTCATTTCCCACTTCCTCTTAAGCCTAAATCTGGTAACCTAACAATAGCACCCTTCTTTTATCTTCACATGATCTGTCTGGTCTGCCTTTCCCATCCAAAATAAAAATAGCCATAAATAGAAGTGACAGTGATTCACTGACACCTAGGACAACTCCCCCCCCCCTCGGAAACAGAATATTCCCCCCACCCTCCAGTCTGGGAAAAAGAAAACCAAAAATCCAAGGATTTTGCAAGAAGAAGGCAGGGATTAGAGTGAGGTTTTGTGGTTCTGGCTGCACACGCAACTTCTTGCAAATGGCAAAGGGGTTGCATTTGGGATTGTGGAGGAAAATTGTAGTACATTCACCGGCTGGCGAGGAAAGGGGTTGAAAAGGCAGTCCTTGCCAACCGTCAATTGGGTTTCTGGTTGAGGTTTTGTTCCCCCCACCCACCCCAATTGATCCAGGAACTGATTTAAAACTTCAGCCAGAACATGTGGGCAGAGATGAAGGGATAAAGGGGTGTAGAGGAAGAGAGTTAGGACCACCAACTTTGGAAAAGGCAATCCAGGTTTGTGTTTTCCAGAAAAATAATTGGAAGGGGAGAAAGGGAAGGGTGTGTGTGTGCCTTGGCTACCAGTCCCCGAAGGGAAAACGGGTTGCAATCCAGTGTCGCCAGGACAGTCCTCATTTTACAGCAAATATTGCTTAAAAGTTGGAGGGAGGGGAGAAAGGAGGGATGGAGGAATACATAGACAGGGGAGAAAGGAAGGGGAGAAAGAGGGAAGGGAGGAAGGGGAGAGAGGAAGAAACAAGACAGGAGGGTGGAGAGGAAGGAAGGAAAGGCGAGGAAGGCGAGAAGGAAAAGAGATAGGAAGGAAGAAAGGGAGAAAGTAAGGAACATGGAAAGAAGAGGAGGAGGAAAAGAGGAAGGAAGAAGATGGGAGTGGAGCGATAGGAAGGAAAGGGAGGAAAGAGGAGAAAGAAAAAAGGGAGGGAGGGATGAGCAAACGAAGAGAGGAAGGAACAGGGAAAGAGGAAAGAAAAAATGGGAGGATAGATAGGAAAGGGAGGAAAGAAGAGAAGGAAAAAGAAGGGGTGAAGAAAGGAAGGGGAGAGAGGAAGAAAGAGGGAAGGGGGAAGGAAAAACACAAACAAGGGGAGGGACTGGAGAGGAAGGAAGGAAAGAGAGAGGAAAAGAAGGATAAAAAGGCCAGAGGGAGGAAGGGAAGGGAAAGATACCCCTTTTCCATTTCATGCCTTCTGAACTGGGACACTGGACCTGAGATGCAGCGGCAGCAGGAAGCTTCCAGGTCTATCTACCCAATGGATGGGGGGATAGGCTCCTGACCTAGAGCTCAACACCCCCTCCCCAACATCTCCCTGCCCCTCTGCCCAGCTAATTCTTGTATCCCCTGCCTCCCCCCGCCCCCCCGCCTCGTGCCATTATCGTAGCGAGATGTTCCAGTCTTCTCCGATATTCACGGCGGGTTTGCGGATGGTTAGAACAGAAGTCTCGGCTTCGTGGGTAAAATCCAGGCGCGTTTCTTCTGCTCCTGGACAGTGGAAGTGGGGAGGAAGAGGAGAGAAGAGAGAGAGAGGTCTGAGCAAGAATAACAGAGTTGGAAGGGATCTTGAAGATCTTCTAGTCCAACCCCCTGCTGAAGCAGGAGACCCTGGCCTATGGCATTCCAGATAAATGGTTGTCCAATCTCTTCTTGAAAATCTTCAGTGCTGGACATTCACACCTTCCAGTGGCAAACTGTTCCACTGATTAATTGTTCTCACTGTTAGGAACTTTCTCCTTAACCCCAGGTTGCTTCTCTCCCTGATCAGTTTCCACCCATTGCTTCTTGTCCTTCCTTCTGGTGCTTTGGAGAAGAGGTTGATCCGCCTCTTCTTTGGGGCAGCCCTTCAAATATTGGAAGACTGCTATCATGTCACCCCTGGTCTTTTTCTTCGTTAGACTAGACCAGGGGCCTTCAAACTTGACAGCTTGAAGACTTGTGCACTTCCAACTCCCAGAATTCCTCCTCCAGTCATGTTAACTCAGGAATTCTGGGACTTGAAGTCCACAAGTCTTAAACTTGCCAAGTTGGAAGAGCCTTGGACTAGACGTACCTACTTCCCACAATCTCCAGGATGTCACAAAACACCGTACAAACACACAGAGACAATTTGAACCTGTGAAACTGGCCCAAAGCCAACTGATTTCGAAGCTCGTTGTCCATCCCCTTCTTAAAAGCCTCCAGTGTTGGAGCACCCACAATCTCTGGTGGCAAGCTGTTCCGCTGGTCAATTGTCCTCCCCGATAGGAAATTCCTTCTTAGTTCTTGGTGGCTTCTCTACCTTGATAAGCTACTATCCAGGGAAGGGAATCATTTGCTATTTCCATCCCAAACAGGAAACATGGTGTAATTTTGGCCCTCCCACCTACTCACCATGTTGTTTGAGGAAGACTGCCCCTGGCTTGCCTGCTCCGAGAATTACCACTCGTTCAATCCAGGCCGGGGTTTCAAAACTGCCTTTCGGATCTGCCGAGCTGAAATAAAAATTGGGGAATTCAGACGGAAGAAAAAGAGGTTGCCAGATGATTCAGGGGAAGGGAGGAGATATATATATATATCAGTGTACATATATATACTATATACTATACACACACACACACACACACATATATATATATATTTGTTTTTTTAAGTTTTCGTGGGTACTTACATGTGTGCTGTTCAGCTTCCTTCGGGTATTATCCCACGTCATTGTAGTGCTTTTAAAGTTGTAAAGTTGTAAATTTTTAAAGCTGGAAGTTTAAAAACTCTATACAGAAGCCTGATGATGGCAGATGAGATTCTGCTGAAACGTTGCTACAACTTTAAAAGCACTACAATGACGTGGGATAATACCCGAAGGAAGCTGAACAGCACATATAAATATAAATATATATATATAAACAAATAAACAAACAAATACCTGAAGGAAGCTAAAGAGCACACATGTAAGTACCCGCGAAAGCCTAAAAAAACAAACACACACACACACACACACACACACACACACACACACACACACACACAACTCCTAGACTGGGTACCTGGCTGTCAGGACGTTGCCAGAGAAACGGAAGAGGCGGTGCAAGTATTCTCCTTTCGTCTCAAAATTATACGTGTGTCCGTCATCAACAAAAAGATCCCCTTGGGCGGTTCCCTGGAGGGATTGAGAGAAGTAGAAACCCAAATGATTGGACTCAGGGCAGGCTAGTGACAGTAAAATTCTGTTGTTCTGTTCTGTTCTATTCTCTATATTATATTCTACAATCTATTCTATTCATTCTATTTTCCATTCTATGATATTTTCCATTCCATTTTCTATTCCTATTCCTATTCTATTCTATGTTCTATTTTCTAATCCTATTCTATTTTCTTTTCTGTTCTCTAATCTATACCATTTTCTATTCCTATTCTTTCTATTCTATTCTATGTTCTATTCCATTTTTTATTCTATATTCTATTCCTATTCTATTTTCTGTTCTGTTCTCTTCTATTCCATTTTCTCTTCTCTTCTATATTCTATTCCTATTCTATTTTCTATTCTATTCTATATTCTATTCCATTTTCTATTTTCTGTTCTGTTCTATTCTATTCCATTTTCTATTCTATTCTATATTCTATTCCATTTTCGATTCTATTCTATATTCTATTCCTATTCTATTTTCTGTTCTATTCTATTCTAAATGATGCCATGGGGCACTGCACACCAGAACAATGAGACACAAGTACAGTTTTTCCCCAAATTCCATCACTCTGCTAAACAATTAATTCCCTCAACACTGTCAAACTATTTACTAAGGCTGCATTACCATTATTCTTCTCATCCTTCCTATTACCTTTTCTACTTATGACTTTCACCTTGTTCCTTGTATCTTTACAATTTATATTGTTTTATTTGTTTCCTAGTATGATTTGACTGCTTATTTAATAACCTATGACTATCATTATGTGTTATATATTATGATTCTTGATGAATATATATATATATTTCTTTTTTTATGTACACTGAGAGCATATCTTAGGGCCTGGCAGGGATAACATCCTTGATGGCGTTATCCCAACTGATCGTCTTAATGCAGCCTTCCAAACCTATCCAACCTCACCTGAGGACCCAAAGCCACGTAGAGCGTGTATGGATCGTTCTGCATGCATTCCGAAGAACGCCGGACCCGCTCCTTCCGAGCTACGATGCTGCCCCCACGCTGGTAGACAGGAATCTTTGGGAACGGAAAACGAGTTAGAGTTCAGGAGGGTGAAATGGACAATGAAGGAGGGGTCAAACGCGTCAGCGATCTCGAGTCCCTTTGAGCCCACAGGAGATCTCGAAGTCCTGCCCATCTTGAATTTCACAGACTCTTTATCCACCCGCCAATCTCCTTTGAAAATTAATCGTTTGGAATCTTGTAGAGGGTCATCGTGTCATCAACCTGTACAGGTAGTCCTCGACTTACGACCACAGCGGCACTTAAAATTTCCATTGCTAAGCGAGACATTTATAAAATGGCCCCATCTCATCACATTTCTGGTTGCGAAGTTAATCAGTGCAAGTTGTTAAAATGAGTCAAACCGGCTGTTAAGTGAATCGGGCTTCCCAACATGGATTTGGCTTGTCAGATGATCGATCGTGTGGGAACGCTGTGACCGTCATAAATATGAAGCCAGTTGCCAAAACGGCTGAATTTGGGGGATGCTCTAACCATCGCTAAGTGTGAAATACGGTCCTAAGCCACTTCTTTTCAGTGCCTTTGCAACTTCAAACGGCCACTCAATGAACCATTGTAAATCGAGGACTACCTGTATTTATCGGAACCGCTTTGGCTTCCTGATTTCCCGCATGTGAGACAGGTCGGTTGAGCCTATTTTGGAGGTCTGCACTGGGGGCACAGGGGAGGATTTGGCTTTGAGAAAGACCACACAAACACACACCCTTCAGCTCTTTGAGAGGGTGGCCGTGCCTAATTTGACCCCCAATCTCGGACTTACGCTGCTCATAGTGACCGGCAAATAAAATGTCTGTGGGGCGTGGAGTTTCTGGTGGGTGTGGACGTCGTACCAAACCTGCCAAGAGAAAAATCGTTTAGAAGATTCGGTGAGCCGGATCGACGGGATGGAGGAAAAAACACACACAAAAGAAATCTCTTGGCAGGATGTCGCTTTGAAACCCGGCCAAGCCACCGTTGTAAAGCTGCGTTCCTTCAAGAGGCCAAAAAACAAGAGTTTTGGAGAGGTGACAAACTCCTCTTCCGGCAGCTTGTTTTCATAAGATAAACATGTGGTTTGTAACAGTTGCACTGCCCGGGGTCTGAAAACTGTTTATTCTGAGATGTCATGACTGCTCTAAAGTTCGGTGGGGAAGAAAGTTCTTCTTAATAGGGATCTGCATTTCATATTCTTCTTTGGAAGGGAATTCTTTTTTTTCCAGCCAATTGTAACAAAAAGAAAAGAAAGGAAAGGAAAGGAAAGGAAAGGAAAGGAAAGGAAAGGAAAGGAAAGGAAAGGAAAGGAAAGGAAAGGAGAAAGAGAAAGAGAAAGAGAAAGAGAAAGAGAGAAAGAGAAAGAGAAAGAGAAAGAGAAAGAGATAGAGATAGAGAAAGAGAAAGAGAAAAAGAGAAAGAGAAAGAGAAGGGATAGATTTTGGTGTAGTGAGTAAAGTGCTCGCCTGTTAACAATGAAATTGTGAGTTCTAGGGCATGAAAATGGCTGGGTGACTTTGGACCAATCACCAGGAGATGGTGAGTTCTAGTCCCCCCTTTAGGCATGAAAGCCAACTGGGTGTCTTTGAGCCAATCATCAGGAGATGGTAAATAATAGTCCTGTCTTAGGCATGAAAACACCTGGATGACTTTGGGCCAATCATCAAGAGACAGTGAATTCTAGTCCCATCTTAGGCATGAAAATGACTGAGTGACTTTGGGCCAATCACCAGGAGATGGTGAATTCTAGTCCCCCCTTTAGGCATGAAAGCCAACTGGGTGTCTTTGAGCCAATCACCGGGAGACGGTGAATTCTAGTCCCATTTTAGGCATGAAAGCCAACTGGGTGGCTTTGGTCACTCTCTCAGCCCAGCCCACCTCACAGGGTTGTTGTGGGGAAAATAGGAGGAGAAAGGAGTATTAGGAATGTCCATTGTTTTGAGTTACTTAAAAAATAATGAAGGGATAACAATCTATTAAGTAAATAGCTCGGTCCAAAGCCAACAGCCACACTTACTTCTCCTTTGCCAGGTAAATACACCTGTACACCCCGAGCTCCTTGTGCAGTTACTGGATGAACTAACAGTGCATCGCCTGTAAAGGAGACGGTCAATGAGATCTAGAAACTTGAAGGAACTGCTTACCGCATTTCAAAAACGAGACAAATTCTAGCAGCAGCAGTAGCAACACCCCTTCTCCCTTGAAAAAGGAACCAAATTACACTGCCTGTCATTATTTCCAGTCATAAAATCGACGTATGACCATAACTGAATCCAGAATTAAGGTTCTTAAGTTGTAGCAGACATTAAGCAGATCACCAAATGACCATACTCGATTTTACAAACTTTTTTTTGGTGACAAGACATTAAACAAACATCGTGGCTTTTAAATAAACCCGTTATAGCAAACAGACGGTTGTTGGGTTTTTTGCTGGAAACCATAAATGCTAGTTTCCGGTTTAAAACAACGAAAATCGTGGTCATATGACTGTGGGAAGCTACAAATGGGGCCAGGAAGCAGGATTACATCCTTGCCATTCCTGATTCTGACTTTCTGACTGACTGATAGCCAGACACAAACACACACACATACTCACCAAGCAGATACTCATCATCAATGGGGTACAAGGTGGGGTCTTGGGGATATTCAACCCAGAGCGGTCTGTCAGAGAGCAAAAAGCAAGAATTAATATGGTCGAAATAAGAAAATATCATACACCATGGTTAGACTGAGGAAATGATGCAGAACTTCAACTCCCAGAATCCTATACTCTGCATGCTTTAAGATGGACTTCAACTCCCAGAATTCCCAGGCCTGCATGCTTTAAAATGATTAGATTTCAATTCCCAGGTCTGCAAGTTTTAATGGATGGATTCAACTCCCAGAATCCCCCACTTTGCATGCTTTAAGATGGGTGGACTTCAACTCCCAGAATCCCCGAGCTAAAATGGGCTCCATGCAAAATATGGACCCGAACCAGGCTCCCTTCCATCTCTTCCCAACCCTTCCAACTCACCTCATGACAGGCTGGCCAGTCCGGTAAGACTGATAGAAGAGGGTATACCAGAAGGGAAGCAGAGCGTAACGCTCGCGCACGGCCTCTCGAATCAGAGCTTTGTTCTCATCCCCGAAGAGCCAGGGTTCCCGGCGGGTGGTGTCCACGTGGGCGTGTGCTCGGAAGAAGGGCTGATAGGCTCCGGCTTGGTACCAGCGCACCAGCAAGTTGGGCTCCGGGTTTTTGAAGAAGCCGCCCACATCAGCTAAACATGGCAGGGAAGAAGAACGGTTCAATGTGGAGAAAATGAGACAGTCAATGGCCTGGGATGCTATGGGCAACAGCTCATTTAGTGACCATCCAAAGTTGCAATGGCGCTGGAAAAAGGGACTCGGGACCGTTTTTCATGCTTATGGCCGTTGCAACATCACGTGATCAAAATTCCCCAGGATCATGTGATCCCCTTTTGAGATCCAGCAAGTAAAGCACAACGGGAAAGCCAGATTCAATGAACAACCGTTGTGACTAACTGAATCGTTGCAAGGATTCACTTAACAACAATGGCAAGGAAGGTCGTAATGTGGGAGAAATGAACCCGCGTCCCACTTAGCAATGGAAACTTTGGGTTCAATTGTGGTCGTTAAGTTGAAGACTATCTGTATAACGTCTCCCATTTCGGGCACGACTAGAGGACTTCCCAGTTCCCTTCCAAGGCTAGGATGCTATGAATATTTTTAAGTCTGGGTGGGTCATTTTCCCTGGAATGACTAAAACGGCCTTTTTTTTCCCCTTCTTCTTCGCGTCAGGAAAAGACTTGTAGAAATTGTATTTCTGCTCATTTGTGCCTATGGAGGATTAGGGGAACTTTTCTTCTTAATATTTTTAAAAATTGTTTTTAAAAATTATATTTTAAGACCATCCAATGCGAAATGCAACTTTCATGGTTGCAAGAAACTTCCAATTCTTCTCCTTTTCTCTTTAGTACCAGGATCTCACAATTTGGATGCCGTGGTTCTCATGTGACCAGGACTGATTTTCCTAAGTCAGGTGTTAGGCCAGTCATGCCTGGTCTTACGATCTTTACACAGTGATTAAGCAGTTGTTAAGTGAATCACAAGGTCATAATACAAACTCGACTTTCCCTGTGGATTTTCCTGGCCATCGGATAGAATTAGATGGAACAAATATGATTGATCTCAATTTGGATTGAAATGTATGATGCTCAGGTACCACACTGTTCACACGCCGGTATCTTTGTAAAAAATAAAACACTTTAAAAAAAGATGGAATTAGAAGGTCACAAATGATGAAAACACAACCCATCCAAAATCCATCTCTACTGCTAAGCTCTCAAATTTTGATCAGGTGACGGTGGAGATGCCAAAGTGGTTGCCAGGGCAAGGGCCATTCACAGCACCATTATATATGCAAACTAGCTGGATACCCCTGCTTTGCTACAAAACTATGTGGTGGGGCTTAGTTTTTGGGGAGGGAAATATATGGGGTGAGGAAATTCTACCTCTGCCCACCAGCATCCATCGGTATTCATCTGGCTAACATCCTGTCAGTGTATGAGATAGTTATTGGGTGTTTGGAAACTGAAAGAGTATTTGCTGTGTCAGCAAGGAGCCTGGGCATGGCTTAGCTCAACTGTTCTGTACTAAAAGCTGCTTGGTGCTATGAAACTGAAACTGAATCTCCTCTCCTTTGCTTCTGTTTTGTATTAGGAAGAGATTTCTTTCCAGGTGGGGAGAGGGAGTAGAACTCCTTAGCATCAGAGCGTGTTAATAATAATTATAATAACATAGGAAATACTAATGCTCTGATAGTCATTTAGAAAAATCCTTTCTTAGTGAGCCCCTAGATATATAGGACCAATATAGGACCAATTTCAAGTTTATAGGCTTTACGGTTCTGGAGATGTTGTGATGATGCTTGAGTGGTATTTCGCTTTTATATATTTAGATTGTCACTAAACAAATAGTCATAAGTCAAGGATGGCCGCTATTCGGAAGTCCCCTGCTTACCTCCACAGAAAGAGATGCCCACTAAACTCAGGCTCAGGCACATGGGGATGGAGATTTTTAGGTGGTCCCACTCAGCTGCATTGTCCCCGGTCCATACAGCCCCTGCGAAGGAGAGCAACCACAAATTGTAACAACAACTTACAACTTTCCGAGATAAATTTTGATAAGTGACTCAACACCACTGTCTCTTCCTAACATCCCTGCAAACTTGGAGGCTTGAAGATCTGTCCCCCACATCTCTTGGAAGGAGTTTCTCTCCCAAGCCTGGCTTGGAAGACTACTATGCAGCTACTCCATCTCTCGTCTTTATGCCACTAATCGTAACCAGAGGTGGCATTCAGCCGGTTCTGGAGAACCGGTAGCAGAAAGTTTGAGTAGTTCGGAGAACCGGCCAATACCGCCTCTGACTGGCCCCTCCCCCATCTATTCTCCGCCTCCCACTGAGTCCCAGCTGATTGGCTGTGCCTCCTTTGGTGGCCCTGCACAAGAGAACGGAGCTGCAAAGCAGGTTAGTGGGGTGAGGAGGAAATGGGACGTTGCAGTATCTTTCCCCTGTCATGCCCACCAAGCCACGTCCACAGAACCAGCAGTAAAAAAAATTTGAATCCCACCACTCACCGTAACGTTGTGAACCCGCAAAGAAGCTTCGGGTCAAGACAAAGGGCCGCTCCAGGCCGCCAGACCGCTGCACCTGGCCCTCCATGGTGGCCATTTGCTGCCAGGAGGAAAGAAGAAGAGAGGATCATTCAAAGCATTGAAACTTGGATCCGGGCTCAACCCCAACAGGGTCTAGGAAATACAGGGAGTCCTCAGCTTATGGCCACAAGAGAGCCCCAAACTTCAGTTAAGCCAGACATTTGTTAAATGGTAAAGGTAGTCTTTACCTCATTTTACAGTCTGCACTACTATTAATCCTCCTATAGTTCTTATCACCCATCCCCTCCCACTTGGGACTGTATGACTGTAACCTTGTCACTTGTATCCTAATGATTTATATTGACTGTTTCCTAGTATGATTTGCTTACTGTACACTATGACTATCATTAAGTGTTGTACCTGATGATTCTTGACTCTTGACAAATGTCTCTTTTCTTTTATGTGCACTTAGAGCATTTGCACCAAAGACAAATTCCTTGTGAGTCCAACCACGCTTGGCCAATAAAGAATTCTATTCTATTCTGTTCTGTTCTGTTCCGTTCCTTTCCATTCGGAATATGGTTCCCCTCTTCCACCTTGTGAATTGGATGAAGAACCTTCTTGGTCTGGGTTCTTCTAGGCATATTTATTCGCTGGCTGCCTCTTCCTTCTCTCCATCAAGCTTCTCCTCACTTAACAGCTCACTTGGCATTCCCAAAAACCCACTCTGTGACGAGATGATACTCACCACATAAAAGCCGTAAAGGTTGTGCACGTCACGGTGCTCCCATCCCCCTTGGTGAATGGCGTCCTTGTGCATCGTCACCTCGGGACCGTTGAAGACCGAAGGCTCGTTCATGTCGTTCCAGGTGTAGAGGTTCTCCATGGAGCCCTGGGGTCAAAGGGGAAGTGAGTGAGAGGAAGAAGCTGAAGAGCAGAAGAAAGATCTTTCTTTCTTCTTCCAAGCAGGAAGCCCCTACCTCATATTGGTCGTAAGCGAACATGCTGGACCACCAAGACCGCATCTGAGGGTTGGTGAAATCCGGATAGCCTGCTGAACCTGAACAAAAGGAGACAGAGAAAGGACAGAATGGAATGGATATTACTAGTTTCTGGACCAGATTTCTGTTTAACTTGTACATATTTTAATCTTGTATTTTAAAGTTTATGCTGCATGCTATGCCTTAAGTTTTATTGTGATGCTTCTGACACACACAAAGAAAAGAAGTGGTTGAGTTCAGTCAACCAGGAAAGCATATAGAATGGAAACATAGAATTCTGAGAGATTAACCCATCATAAAATGGATCAAAATGGAGACTTCTTATCCAAAACATGAAGATAAAGTTGGGATTTAGCCTTTCTGGCTTTACAAAACCCAAGAGGAGTCAAAAGAAATTGATTATCAGCATTTGGGAGGCCCACCTTGCTCCTGCCCAAAGCTGCCAGGAAGAAGCCAACCATCTTAACAGAATAACAGACTTGGAAAGGACCTTGGAGGTCATCAAGTCCAACCCCCTGCTTGAGGAGGAAACCTTATCCCATTCCAGACAAATGACTCTCCAGTCTCATCTTAAAAACCTCCAGTGATGGAGCAGTCACGATTTCTGGTGGCAAGCAGTTCCACTGGTTAATTGTCCTCACTATCAGAAAATTTCTCCTTAGGTCCAGGTTGATTCTCTCCTTGATGAGTTTCCATCCATTGCTTCTTGTCCTGCCCTCAGGTGCTTTGGAGAATAGCTTGACTCCCTCTACTTTGGTCAGCCCCTGAGATATTGGAAGACTACTATCATGTCTCCCCTGGTCCTTCTCTTCACTAGACTGCAACCGCTCTTCGTATGTTTTAGCCTCCAGCCCCCTAGTCATTTTTGTCACTCTTGACTGACATCTGGATGCATCCTGCAGCTTTTTCCTCACCTGGCCAGCACCAGCCTTCATAGTCATTCCCATCCTTGGTCTTGACGTAAAGGTCCCGGGAGCGAATTTCATTGTGGATTCGGTAGCCGGTGTCAACTTTGATGTGTGGGTCTACAATGCTCACCATCTGGGTGAAAGACGAATAACATGAATTGGGGTGATGGACTTAAAAGAGGTAACATTAATATACCCATCTAGTTGAATATACCCCATGGAGACAAATGCTCCTATTTCACCAAATCTATTTTTAGTTTGGGTTCTAAATCACGGCCATGCTAGGACTAGCCAAATTCTGGGGTCCTTGGTGTTCTCTGAGCTTGGTTGTTTCCTTGCAGACATTTCATGACCCAAATAAGTAACCTCATCAGTGCCAGAAGGGAATGGGATTTGTGGAATTGGAGGAGGAAAGAGGAGGAGGTTAATGACTGTGAGGTCCTTGTCTCTCTCTGAGCTTGGTTGTTTCCTTGCAGACGTTTCATGACCCAAGTAGGTAACACCATCAGTGCCAGAAGGGAATGGCATTTGCAGAGGAAGAGAAGGAACCAGAAAATAAGAATTGGAGGTTCAATTCCCCTCCTCAAGCAGGAGATCTTAAGTACCATTTCAGACATGTGGCTGTCCAGTCTGATCTTAAAAACCTCCAGCAATGGGAGCAGTCACAATTTCAGAGGAGGAGGAGGGGGAGGGGGAAGAAGAGGACTGTGGGGTCCTTGGTGCTCTCTGAGCTTGGTTGTTTTTCTTGCAGACAGTTCATGACCCAACTCAGAAGCACTGATGATGTTCCCTAGTTCCCAAGACGTCATGAAACGTCTTGCAAGAAAACAACGAAGCTCAGAGAGCCCCAAGGACCCCACAGTTCTCTTCTTCTTCCTCCACTCCCTTCTAGCACTGGTGATGTTCCCTAGCTGGGTCTTGAAACGTCTGCAGGAAAACCATCAAGCTGAAAAACTACCAAAGACCCCACAGTTCTCTTTTTCTTCCTCCACTCCCTTCTAGCACTGATGATGTTCCTTAGCTGGGTCTTGAAACGTCTGCAGGAAGCTGAAAAAGTACCAAAGAACCCCACAGCCGAATTCCAAGTTACCTGTCTCTTCTACTTGTACCCAAATCGCAGGCCAACAACGACGGCTTCAGAAAGTCCCCAAACCCCAGGAAGGTTTGAGAGTGGTGGTTTTGTTCCGCCTTACCTTCCTCTTCTTGGCTGCCAGCCGCTGAAGCATCTCCTGGGGGTGGGGGAACTTGTTGGCATCCCAGGTGAAGTAGCGCTTGCCGTTGGTGTGCTCAATGTCCAGCCAGATGACGTCGTAGGGGATGTCGTGCTCGTCGAAGCCGTTGTCCACCGCGGTGACATCTTCCTCATCATTGTAGTTCCAGCGGCTCTGGTGATAGGACAGGGCGAAGAGTGGAGGCAGAGCCTGGGTACCTGGAGAAGAAACACACAGCAGGTCTGGAGCTGCCTATCATGCCCCTGTTGGAGTCTGAATCCGAACAGCTGACAGGGAATGGGAGCGTGACTCTGTTGGCTGCGGAGGAAACTGGGGAAGGGCAAAGTCTGCTGGGCACAGCAGGGGAGAGGTAGAGAAAGGGAGAGGGAGTTCAGAGGGAGATCCAGGCCCACCCCTTCATCCTAGGGCACACAGGGAGGAACGGAGAAGGGAGCAACGTGGGCTGCACAGCTTACGGGGGAGGAAAGGGCCCTGATTCCTTTCATTAGCCACAGCTGAGAAGAGAGTTTAAAAGAAATCCATGCTGAGCGTAGTGTCTGCTGGGAGCAAACGTGAGTTTATCTTGTGTTGACTTTAGTTATCTACGTTCCTGGCATCTTATAACTCCTGTGTTGAGTTATTGCCTTCAAGTCCAGAATTCCTCCTCCTGCCCTGCAGGACAAATGACCTCATTTTGCCTTGATTGGACTTATAGTTACAGTTTTTGTTGACCACCTTTTGGACTTGATTCTCTGCAGCTAAAGGCTGTTCCTGGGAGAGTTTTTCTCCAGCCCAGAAGGTAACCAGGACATTGCAGGCAAAGTTGGGGCTAATAAAGGGACTCCTGCTGATTATCTGACTGTGTTGCCATTGTGCCATACTCCTTTGGGTCATCACATCCTGTTCACATGGAGGGAAGCATCACCTTATACAGGAAAGTTCTTGACTTACAGTAGTTCATTTAGTGACTGTTCAAAGTTACGAAGAGCCTGAAAAAAAAGTGAGTTTTACATATTTGACCATTGCAGCATCCTCATGGTCACATGATCAAAAATCCAGCTGTTTGGTGACTGATTCATAGTTATGATGGTTGCAGCAAGATTCCTTTAATAACTGAAGTGATTCAGTTAAACAAAGGTGACACGAAAGATTGTAAAATGGGGGGAAAGTCACTTTTTTAACATTAAGGGAGTTTCACCTCATTTTACAACCTTTCTTGCCACTGTTAAGTGAATCACTGCAGGGGGTTGAGTTAGGAACCTGGTCATTAAAGAGAACCTGGCCTTCCCCACTGAATTGGCTCGTCAGGCGGTCGCAAAATGGGATCACCTGACCTCAGCACACTGCAACTGTCGTAAATACAGATCAGTTGCCAAGTGTCCAAATTTTGATCACGTATGGGGGTGGTGGTGCTGCAATGGTCGTAAGTGTGAAAACGGTCATGTCAACTTTTTTCAGTGCCGTTGTAACTTTGACCATCACTCAATTAATTGTTGTAAATTGAAGGTTGTTTAAACTCTCAGTCGAGGCTCTTAATTTCCTCAAATGGTTTCCACAGTAGATTCCTTCATCCAAAGAAGCTGCTCGGTCTTGCTAAAACCTTGATAAACCTTGATAGACACAAGGACAGTTTTTCCCCCGAATGCCATCACTCTGCTAAACAACTAATTTCCACAACACTGTGAAACTATTTAGTAAGACTGTATTACTATTTTTCTTCTCATCCTTACTATTATCTACCTCTTCCAACTTATAACCTTTTGCTTGTATCTTTATACAATTTATATTGTTTTATTTGTTCCCTAGTAGGATTTGATTGTTTATTAGTAATCTATAGCTATCACAAAGAGTTTTGTCTTTTGATTCTTGATAAATGTATTTTTTTCCTTTATATACACTGAGAGCTTTTGCACCAAAAACAAATTCCTTGTGTGTCCAATCACACTTGGCCAATAAAGAATTCTATTCTATTCTATTCTATTCTATTCTATTCTATTCTATTCTATTCTATTCTTTTCATTTCTATTAATTCTATTCTATTTGTCTTCTATTCCTGTTTCTGTTTCTATTTTATTCTATTCTATTCTTTCCATTTCTATTAATTCTATTCATCTTCTGTTCGTCTTCTATCTCTATTTCTATTCTATTTCTATTCTATTCTACTCTTTCCATTTCTATTAATTCTATTCTATTCGTCTTCTATCCTATTCCTCTTCTATTCTTATTCTTATTTTCATTCTCATTCTATTATAGAATGCAGAGGATTGGATCGATTAACCCAGCCTCTCTTCTTGCTGTTCGTCCTCGGGATCGCCTCGATTCCCATTCAGCTCACCTGTGAGGGATGCGTACTGCTTGAAAAGGTCCGCAGGTGAAGGTCCCAGCAGAAGGAACACGTCTATGATTCCGCTCTCCGACATCCAGCGAACGTCTGTTTGGGGCGTTTCTCCTCCGCCTTGTATGTAATCTAGCATCTTCCCAAACATGGTCTACAAGGGAAGGTGGGCAGGGAACACTTCTGGATTAGTGTTTCTCAACCTTAGCAGCTTTAAAATCCCCAGAATTCCCCAGTCAGCTAAGATACTGCAAATCAGAGGTTTCCAAATCGTCAACTTTAATATTTGTGAAATTCAACTTTCCCAGAAAGTTGAATTCTCCCAGAATTCTCAGAATTTTCCAGCCAATTAGGTTACTATAAATCAGAAGTTTCCAAATTGGCAACTTCAACACTTGTGGATTTCAACTCCCACAATTTCCCAGCCAGATAGAAGTTTCCAAATTGGCCAATTAAACTCCCAGAATACCCCAGCCAGCAGCCAGGAGTTGAAGTCTACAAGTCTTAAAAGTTGCCAAATTTGGAGACCCTTGAGGTAAATAACTAACTTCTCCTAAAAGGAAGTCCTCAACTTACAAACATTTGCTAAGTGACTTTCAAAGGGACAAAAACACTGAAAAAAGTGACTTACGACCATTGATCACCCTTATGAAAGCATTCCCATGGTCAGATGCTTGGCAATCGACTCATATTTATGACGGTCCAGGCTCACATGAGCCACTTTTTGAGACCTTCAAAAGTCAAAGGGGAAGCTGGATCCGTTTCACATCCGTGTAACTAACTTAACCCCTGCGGCGATTCTCTTAACAACAGTGGCAAGAAGTCACAAAATGGGACAAAATGTCACTCAACAAACGTCCCGCTTAGCCACGGGTGTTTTGGGCTCAATCGTAGTCGTAGGTCGAGGATTCCCTGCCTAATGCAGCAGGAAAGGCCACTCTGCTTACCTTGCCAGCTGTGTTGGAGGTGATGTCCACCCAAGTCTCGGCTGCGTTCAGCCAAAACATGCCAAGGGTGTGTTGGGCGCTGTGAGCCAACAACACAGGGACGGATCCATAGAGAGCCATCGGATTGTAGAGTTCATATTGGAAGACGTCCAAGTTATAGAGACGATACGGGTCCCCTCCCCTGCAGAGATGGGATCATTAGAGCAGGGGGGAAATACTGCCTAAAGAATTCATATTTAGAATAGAATAGAATAACAGTTGCAAGGGACCTTGGAGGTATTCTAGTCCAACCCCCTGCTTAGGTAGGAAACCCTATAGTATTTCAGACAAATGGCCGTCCAGTCTCTTTTTTAAAAACCTTCTTTTTAAAAAAAAAACTTTTATAAGTTTTCAATAAACAAACATACACAAACAAAACACAAAACATAAAACTTCTTCTTGGAAAGTGGCTTAGTCCCGGGTTACATCTTTTTATACAGACATATATAAATACATTTATACAGACATATTATACAGACATATACAGACATAAAAAAAAAACCTTCTTTTCTGGGAGGAAGGAAAGAAGTAAGAAGGAAGGAAGGAAGGAAGGAAGGAAGGAAGGAAGGAAGGAAGGAAGGAAGGAAGGAAGGAAGGAAGGAAGGA
>BLBF01000081.1:7415696-7452113 GCA_015471245.1 Laticauda colubrina
GGAAGGAAGGAAGGAAGGAAGGAAGGAAGGAAGGAAGGAAGGAAGGACAAAATTGGAAGGGACCTTGGAGGTCTTCGAGTCCAACCCCCATTTCAGACAAATGGCCATCCAGTCTCCCAAACACCAATATTTTTTCAAACACCAATATTTTTCCAGTTCCACTCGGAAACAGAGGTTGGACATAGCCCCCTGCCAGCACCCCCATCGACCCCAAACCTACTCAGTGGTTCGAAGACGGAGGTTATCTGCATGTTCTGGGATGCCGTACACATTCTCCACTCCTGGGAATGAGAAATCCAGTCCCACCGAGGTTGGTCCTGTAGTACAATGAGGAGCAGAGAAGGAAAAAGGGCTGAGTTTTTCTGGTTGAAGTCACTTCTGAAGCATCAAATCACGTTCCTTTGTCTCATTTGAAATGATCTCACTTGATAAACTCTGGCTTGCAAGTGGGCATCAGGCCGGAATGTGAAAGCTGGTTTGTGAAATCCTGGTTAAGCACTTGGAGGTTTGGTGTTCTGGGCAAAGTCACGCATCGCAGAGTGGAATTTTAGTTTTTGGAAACTATCAAAAAGGGACAATTCAGGAGGGAGGGAGCAAGGAAAAGAGGTGGGGGGAGCAAAGGGAGGAAGAAAGGGGAGGAAGAAAGGGAGGGAGGGAGGGAGGGAAGGGAGGCAAGGAAAGGAGGGACAGAAAGGAGAAGGGAAGGAAAGAGAGGGGGAGAAGGAAAAGAAGGAGAAAGGAAAGAGGGGAAGAAAAGGTGAGAAGGAGGCAGGGAAGGAAGGAAAGGAGGGGGGAGGGAGGCAAGGAAAATAGGGAGAGAGGGAGGGAAGAAAGAAGGGGAAAAGGAAGGAGGGAGGGAAGGAAGGAAGGAAGATCAAAGCTTACTCAGGCCAAGGGAATCAAAATAATGGTAGCTGGGAAAAGGAACATAGAAGCCCCCACTGGCTGGGGAATTCTGGGAGTTGAAGTCCACCCAATTTTAAAGCTATGGAGGTTGAGAAATATTAATCTAGTCCATCCTTTTTTTCAGCCTTCCAAATGATATATTGGGAGACTGATCCCAAAAAGGGTTTTGCAATTTATATATTTCCCTGCTTTCCAAAATGAAAAGGAGAGAGGGAGATAATACAGAAAAATAAAGCTTAAAAAAACCCCCAGCACAACGCTCTTATTACCATTGGGTTTTTTATCCGTGTGGGTTTTAAAAGTTTCTTCCCAGAATCCCGGATCTTCTTCGGGGTCCTTTTGGGAGGCATCCTCAGGCTGGAAATTAAAAAAAAAAAAAAAAAGATTGGCACGATCAACTAAAGGTATAAAATAAATCATGATTTTAAAAACAGGCAACTTAAGGTAGGTGTGACTGTTTTAAGGCTGGAGTGAATTTTCAGTTTGTAGTACAGCCAGTCTTAGACATAACCACCACAATCGAACTCAAAATGTCCACCTCTATGTGGGGCAGTTTATTAAATCAATCTCGCTCTAATTTGATGAACCTTTCCTTGCCACCGCTGTTAAGTGAATCACTGCAACCGTTAAAACTCCGTGACACGTTTGTTAAGTGAATCTGGCTTCCTTGTCGGAAGGTTGCAAAAGGGGATCAGGTGACCCCGAGATGCTGCGACCGTCGTAAATATGAGTCAATGGCCAAGCATCTGAATTTTGACGACGTGACCATCAGGATGTTGCAACGGTTGTAAGTGTGGAAAACTCAAAGTCACTTATTTTTGGTGCTGTTGTAATTTCAAATAGTCACTAAAGAAACTGTTGTAAGTCAAGGACTACCTGCATCCTGTTTGGCCTTCTCTTCCTTTTCTTTTTTCTTTCTCTTTTATCTCTCTTTCTCCCTGATCACTTTCTATTCTTCTCCTTCTCTTTTCCCTCCCTCCCATCCATCTCCTCTTCTTCCTCCTCCTCCTCCATTTCCTCTTCTTTTCCTTATTTCTCTTTTCCCTCCCTCTCATCCCTCTCCTCCTCCTCTTTTCCTTATTTCTCCTTTTTTTCCTCTTTATTTCTCTTTCTCTTGATCACTTCCTATTCTTCTCTTCTCTCTCCCTCTCATCCATCTCCTCCTCCTCCATTTCCTCCTCTTTCCCCTCCCTTCCTTTCTCTGTATCTCTCTCCTTGGTCACTTATTCTTCTCCTTTTCTTCTCCCTTCCATCCATCTGCCCTTCCTCTTTTCCCCCTCTCTCTCTTTTCGCTTTCTCCTTCTCCCTCTCCAAGGATCAAGATCAAGAGATCAAGATCTCTTCCTATTCTTCTCCTTCTCTTCTCCCTTCCATCCATCTCCTCTTCCTCCTCCTCTTCCCCATCCTCCTCTCCCTGTTGCTGGTATGGATTTATACCAAAGCCTCCCTCCCTTTCCTCTCCTGACTCTGTTTTCTGGATTCACCTGCTCGGTTTTCTCAGCGGATTCCTCTTCCGAAGGCAAAGCCGGATTGGCGATTTCATCAGGCTCTCCCCCTCCTCCTTCTGCCTCGAGTTCCTTTGCCGGCGTTCTAGAAGGAAAGAGAGTTTGGGAAAAAGAGGAGACTCAGTCCGAGACCCTCCACCATTTCCCCGCGCAGAGGACATACCAACGCAAAAGCTCACCAAATGCAAAAGGTGTAGTACGTACACCCTGGCGCAAACCAAAAGCAATATCGATCAATAGAAACACACACGCCGTTTCACAGCCCTGCTTAGTTAGTAGGGATGGGAGGAGAGGGGTTGTGAAGGGGGGGAAGAACTAGCCATGAGGCAGAGAATGGGGATCAAACTAGTTACAGTTAGTCCTCGTCTTACAACACTTCATTTAGTGACCGTTCTAAGCTACAACGGCACTGGGGAAAAAAAGGGACTTAGTTTTTCACACTTATGACCAGTGCGGAGCGACCAAAATTCAGACGCTTGGCAAGTGACTCGTATTTATGATGGTTGCAGGGTCCCGGGATCCCCTTTTGCAACCGCCTGACGAGCAAAGGCAATGGGGAATCCAGATTCACTTAAGAACCATGCGAGTAACGTAACACACGTGCAACGATTCCCTGAGCAACGGCGGCAAGGAATGTTGTAAAACGGGGCAAAATTCACTTAACAAATCCTTCACGGGGCAATGACAAGAAGGGTGGGCTTAATTGTAGTTGTAACTGGAGGACTACCTGTAATTGATGATCGAACTGGGCCGTCCCACTTTCAAAACCTCTCCCTTCCAATTCTTCGACCCAAGGATGGCAATCTTCATTTTCTGCTCACGCCGCAGAAGTTTCCTTGCTGTCTTTAACTAGCTAAATCCCAAAGGTGCTTTTTTTTTTTTTTTCCCCCAAGAGGCAACTGGACTTTCTTGATTTTTCTTTTGAGGACATTTCGCTTCTCATCCAAGAAGCATCTTCAGCTCTGACTAGATGGTGGGGAATGGAAGGATTGATACTCCTTGCAAGGCAGCTGGTCATTTGCATCCTTTTTAAGTGAGTCGCTGAGGCCACTTGGAGGTTTATCTATATCTTCATCTATTTGCCTATGTTGTGCAAATGCATGGCACAACGTAGAACAAACCCATCAGGACAAGATTCAGCAGTCCATTTGCATTTGAAAGACAAAGACCGCTCTTTTGAAGACACCAAAGTCCATATTTTGGACAGAGCTGGTTTGGAAGAGGGGTCAAAGAGGCCATCTAGGTCAAAACTGAACAGGAGGGATACGACACCATTGGTCTCCAGTCCTTTCAGCAGTTCCAAGAAGGCTGCACACCCATTTGTACCACTCAGGTGACCCTGAGGACACAGACGAACCTCCAAGTAGCCTCAGCGACTCTCTAAAAAGGATGCAAATGACCAGCTGTCTTGCAAGGAGTATCAATCCTTCCATTCCCTACCATCCAGTCAGAGCTGAAGAAGCTTCTTGGATGAAAAGCGAAACGTCTTCAAAGAAAAACAAAGAAAACCCATTTGCCTCTTGGAAAAAAAACACCATTGGGACAACCATGACCTGGATGACCGAGAATCTCCAATGACATTTAGCTAACCTAAGGCTTCCCCATGTCCTAAACATTGATATTTAGCTAACCTAAGGCTTCCCCATGTCTCCTAAACAGGGCAAGGCAGTTTAATATTTCAAGATTTCACCCAGCCTTCAGGAGGGAAGGCATTCCAGGGTCCAGAAAAAAGAGAGAGGGGAGAAAAAAACCAAAATCGGACATGGAAAGAATCCAGTTCCCTATCAAGAGATCAAATTTCTGCACACAGGAAATCAAGGAAAAATGGCTGGTGAGTTTTCAGAAAAGAGGGAAGGAATATCCAAATGAGTCACAAACAAGTTAGAACCTAGAAATATCCTGTTTTGGGGATAATAAATGAATAGCTTTTTAGCTCCACAGGCTCTAGTCCTGAAGAACAGTGAAGCAATGTTTAATTTAAAAAAAAATTATTTTAAAAAATATTTGTGGATATCCTATGCCCCCCACCCCCCAAAAACCTTTTTCTGTTCCAGCTCTGGATCTAAGTCCATTCCCAGCATTTGACTCTCACTAGGCAGACCTGTGGCTGATGTGGGAATCTCCTCCTCACCATACGTCATTCTCAATTCTTAAAGTTGAGGGTCAGAGAGAAAGGAAGGTGGGGGGGGGGGCAGAGGATGGTAGGCTCCTCCCACTGCTTATGTCACAAGGCCGGGCAGCACCCCGTTTTCTGTACGGAGGGAAAGGGAGTTGAGAAACAGAAGCAGAAGCTGCAGAATTACCTAGAGAAAATGTTCGTGATCCTATCCCAAATGCTAACGACCATGTCACTAACTTTATCCGAGAAACTGGGAGGGGGCCAAGCGAGAGTGGGGGGGCCACAGACCAACAAAAACAGAAAACACAACGGAGAGTCAGTGCAAGGAATCTCAAAAGATGCCCCCAACCACCCCTGCCTAGTTAATTTCTTTTAAACAAAAAAAACAAAAAAACAAAACAAAACAAGGTTTTGCACTCAAATAAACCCCAGTTGACAAAAACCATAATGCATCCTTATTATTATTTATTTTTATCTATTTAGCAGGATTGCCAGTGGGTTTTACTGGAGAAAAAAAAAAACTTAAGATTTTGTGCTCAGATCAACCCAGGTGCTACACAAAATAACCCAAATAATCCCCCCAAATCCAACAAATCGATTTTAAATTATTTTTAGTTGTTTAATGGGTGCAATACAACGTTAACATAGACATAAGCTTAAGATTTTATGACATTTGAAAGTCAAAAACAAAATGAGAAATCCAGATAGGGTAAAAAAAAAAAAAAAACCACCACTATTTAAAAACCAACACTGGCAATCTAGCCTTTATCCATGTCATCTTAGGCCTAGATTCTGCCTGGGGATAAACAAGGATGACTAGGATGGTGTATTTTGTGGATTAGAAAAGAAAAGGATTTAAAAATCCAATACCTTCCTTGTAGAAGGACGGAAGGCTTTGTCTGTCCTTCTACAACCCACCAGAGGAAAATAGGTACATAGATATAAAGCTCAGTGCTTTCCTTACGTAACATACAGGAGACTTCTAAATCTTTTGATTTTGGAAGATTGAAATGCCCATAAATCTCTGAACATCAGAGTCAAGTTTGGTGTAGTGGTAAAAGAGCTGACCTAGAAACCAGGAGATGGTGAGTTCTAGTCCTGCCTTAGACATGAAAGCTAGATGCATCACTTGGGGCCAGGTTCACCAAGAGACGGTGAGTTCTAGTCTTCCCTTAGGCACAAAAGCTAGCTGTGTCACTTAGGGTCAGTTACCAGGAGATGGTGAGTTCTAGTCTCCCTTTAAGCATGAAAGTTAGCTACATCACTTGGGGCAAGTCTCACCAGGAGACTGTGAGTTCTAATCTCATCATAGGCATGAAAGCTAGCTAGTGGTTTAGGACCAGTCCCTCTCTCTTTCAACCCTCATAGGGTTGTCATTATTTGGGAAAATAGAGGCAGGAGTGTCCTTGTGTGTGATCTAATTATACACAGCGGTTTGCGCTGCGGGCATTGTTGGGTGTGCTCTTGGTGGTTCCTGGATTAGGTTGTGGTTTACCGAGTTGTAAACCAACAACACTGGCAGAGCAAGCTACTTGTATATAAATAGAGAGCAGACCCTGCTGCCTTCAAACTCTGATGACGTTACCTAGTTGGTTCATGAAACGTCTGCAGGAAAATATAACCAAGCTCTGAAAGCACCAAGGACCCCCGCAGGTGATGGATAGTTGAGTATCATTATGCTTCCATCTCCAGTTCTTGGGCTGAAGCCAGGAATGCCAGCCTAAATAAACCATCTTCTTTTTCCCTGGCAGCAGGCTCTCCTCCGCTCCCAAGGAACCAAAACCCCCTTTCTCCAACTCATGACGTGGAGATCCCAAGTACTCACGAGTCCTTCCTCTGTCGCAGGTGCTCGAATACCAGTAGGCCCCGGGAATTGACGCTCAGCACCAGGTCCCGCCCAGCCAGCAGGTCCATGCGAAAGGGCTTCGCTGTCAGGATCACCTTGTGGCTCCCGTCCTCCAACGACAGCTCCACGCTGTTCTCGTCGCGGCCTGTGACAAACAATCTTGGGAGGAGGACGCACACAAGGGCGGGATGAGGACAGAGCAGAAATGAGAAAGGGGAAACAGATGTTATCTCACCTGATAACCTCACCTGTTCACCGAAGGATGTTTAAACCAGGGGTCTCCAACCTTGGTTTAAATGAGTTCAAGATTTTCTTTGGGAAGTGTGGACTTCCACTCCCAGAATTTGTTTTTTAATTTGGCTTTTTTTTGTGTGTGTGTATCCCTTTATTATTTTCACAAACAACTCGAGACTGTGAACATACCCAACCTCATCCTATTTTTCCCACAACCACCACCCTGTGAGTTGGGCTAGGCTGAGAGGGAGGGACTGACCCAGAGTCACACAGCTGGCTTTCATGCCTAAGGCAGAACTAGAACTCACCATCTTCTAGTGATTGGTCCAAAATTACCCAGCTAGCTTTCATGCTTTACAGTAGGACTAGAACTCACGGATTCCTAGTGATTGGCCCAAAGTCACCCAGCTAGCTTTCATGCTTAAGGCAGGACTTGAACTCACTGACTCCTAGTGATTGGCCCAAAGTCACTCAGCTGGCCTTTAGGCCTAAAATCAGATTAGAACTCAGCATCTCCTGGTTTCTAGGTCAGTGCCTTCCTTCTCACCATCTCCCGCTTTTCAGCTTGGGTGCCTTAAAGGTGAAGGTTCCCCTTGCACATATATGCTCGTCGTTCCCGGCTCTAGGAGGCGGTGCTCATTTCAGTGACAAAGCCGAAGAGCCAGCACGGTCTGAAGACGTCCCCATGGTCATGTGGGCGGCATGACTAAACACCAAAGGCGCACGAAGGGGTCCCTTCCCACCCAAGGGGTCCCTATTTTTCTACTTGTATTTTTTACATGCTTTCAAACTGCTAGGTTGGCAGAAGCTGGGACAAGGAACGGGAGCTCGCTCCGTGACGCGGCAATGCTAGGGATTCGAACTGCTGAACTGCCGGCCTTTCTGATTAATTTCCAACCTTAGCTACTGAGCCAAACTGGATCCCTATGAAACCCAGAAGCCAAGCTCATAGTCCAGTGTGATGTGATGTCAACCCTTTTAGCCTTCTATCGCTTAAATGTCCCGGCTCTGTGGAAGCTCCAAAGACCGCCAGTCTCCTAACGTCCATCACTCCAACCCCTCCCGTAGAATCCCCTCCCAAAGACCCCTGGCCAACGCAGCGGCCCATCCCCGTACCTGGAGGTGGGAGGGTCCTGGATTAAGACGTCGTGTACCTCATAGCGGGGTTTGAGGGGCTTCAACTCGTTGATCCGGAGGCGGGTCATATTCCCTTTCAAGCCATAGAACTCCAGGAGGAGAGGAACCTGCGATTGGGAAGAACGGATTCCCACTGGCTTTTTCCCACTGGTAAATCTCACCCCACAGTGTAAGGGGGGGGGAGGGAAATATTGTTCGAAAGAGACCACCAGAAAGCTAACAAGGTTAACCAAAAGACCAAAACACCCAGTCACCAGCAATCCACAACCAGATTTTTCTTTATTTATTTATATCCTGCAACTGTATGTTTATTTATTTATATCCTGCAACTGCATACAAACAGAGAGCAAGCCTCACTCCTCCTAGCATTGATGATGTTCCCTAGTTTGGTCCTGATACGTCTGCAAGAAAATGACCAGGCTCAAAGAGCATCAAGGACCCTACTCTTGTCCTCTTCCTCCACCACTCTCCCTTCTAGCACTGATAATGTTCCCTAGCTGCGTCATGAAACGTCTTCAAGAAAACAACCAAGCTCAGAGAGTACCAAAGACCTCACCGTTCTCTTCCTCTTCCTCCTCCACTCCCTTCTAGCACTGATGATATTACCTAGTTGGGTCATGAAATGTCTGCAAGAAAACCACGAAGTTCAGAGAGCACCATGGACCACACAGTTTAACCCTAAGCTACAAATACTTTCTTCTATTGGTGCAGTCTTAATATTCCAAATATACATCTAATTGTCTCTTTTCAATGGTATAGAGAATCAAGCCACCCTTCCCTTCAAGCACTGATGATGTTACCTAGCTGGGTTATGAAACGACTGCAAGAAAACCACCAAGCTCAGAGAAACACCAAGGATCCCACAGTCCTCTTCCTCCTCCTCTTCTTCCCCCTCCTCCCTCCTCCTCCTCACAAACCTTCTAGCACTGATGATGTTCCTTAGCTGGGTCATGAAACATCTGCAAGAAGCTGAGAGACCCCACCCACACCCGTTCTCAATTTTCTCACCCTCAGACCTTCTGTTTGGTCTGAAAGAGAGTGAGTGAGCCTGACTCTCTCCAGACCTTTTAGGAAGTCCGAGGGGTTTCATTTACCTTGTTTTCTTCATTAATAAGCTGGATTTTCATAGATTCTTGGCTCAGCTGCAGGGATTCCAGCAGCGCCCTATAAGGGGAGCTTCCAGGTTTTACGTTTCTCTGATGCCTGAAGAGGTGAAACCATGGTTACTGGAGACAGACCACCCATGCGAGGTAATTTCACTCCCAGTCTGGAGAGAGAGGTAATTTCTCAGCCTCCAAGGACTCCATCCCCAAGATGGCAGGCCCAGGGCCATGCAGGAGAGAAAGACCATGCCATCATCCTTCATGCCTCCCTTTGGGAACGAGGTTCAGTATGTCTCCACCTCTTCCCTTTTTGCACAACTTACTTGCAAAAGAAACTCTGGTCACAGGTCTTGAAGTTGCTTTTGTCTACCGCCGACACCATGGCCAGAAGAGTCAACCACACAACTGCAGACATTCTAGGCGGAACATGAAGGTAGAGATACTTTCAAGCAACACACAATTAGAGGACTGGAGGCTCTGAAGAACGGTTGCAGGAATTGGGGTGTCTCGTTTAAGGGGTGACAGTATTTCAGTATTTGAGGGGTTGCCCCAAAGTGTGTGTGTGTGTGTGGGGGGGTGTCACGCTGTTCTCCAAAGCACTTGAAGGCAGGACAAGAAGCAACAGATTAAGGAGAGAAATTAGAATTAAGAAGAAATTTCCTGATAGTTATCCCATTTCACTGGATACATGACCAATTAAGGCAGTGGTCCCCAACCTTTTTTGTACCAGGGACCAGTTTAACGCAGAAACACTTTTTCAAAGACAGGCAAAATCAATTCTTCCCCAATAGTAAAGAGCTTCTTTACTATTTCTTTACTAAAAACATATTTTTATATATATTTTAATCACTATTATTCATTCTTTGCAGACCGGTACAAAATGATCCACAGACCGGTACCGGTCCGGGGCCCGGTGGTTGGGGACCCCTGAATTAAGGAATGTCAGGAATACAAAGTATTCATTAACTTTCAGACACAGTTGGGACTGGAATGTCCGTTGCTAAGTGCAGCAAACGTTCAAGGAGTCACATCCAATTCTATGACCTTTTGGTTGTGGTCGTAAAGCGAATCACAAGGATGCTAAGCCAATATGGCTTTCCTCCCACCCACCCTCAGTGAATTTGCTCCCCAGCGAGGAAAACCACAAATGGCCATCGCATAACCCCGTAAGTCTGCAATTGTTGTAAACATGCCACGCCCTTGAATTTTGACCATCTGACCACGGGGAGGCAATGGTTGCAAGGTGAGGACCAGTCGTAAATCACTGTTTTTGAGCCCTGTTGTAACTTAGAACTGTTGTGAAATGAATGGCTGCAAGTTCAAGGATTACCTATAAACATCCCAGCATTAAAACCAGCTTTCTAGTCCAGTGTTTGTCAACTTTCAGCACTTTTAAGTGGTGTGGACTTCATCTCCCAGAAATCCCATGCTGGCAGGGGAATTCTGGGAGATGAAGTTAGCGTATCCTGAAGTTGTCAAGGTTGACCAACCATCATCTTCTTGTACAAACCAGGTGAAAATCATGGTCATAAAAGAAGGAGTGAAGGGCAAATTAGTTCCCCGGGGCAAAGATCAACATATTTTGCAACTAAGAGATTAAAGAGACAAAGGTGGACAGAGAAAGAGAGCAAAGCTTGGCTACCTTCAAGCTTGAAAAACATCTATTTTTATAAGACTTTCCAGGAAAAACTGCAAATACTCTCCCAAAAGTGCTTTTTCAAAAGGCAACCTGGACTTTCTTCCACTCCTTCCCTCAAAACGACCCTATAGAGCCCTGCACACCAGAACAACTAGACAAGACAGTTTTTTCTTGAAAGCCGATCACTCTGCTAAACAAATAATCCCTCAAAACTGTTCAACTATTACACTGCACTACTATTACTGCACTACTATTATCAATCTGCACTACTATTACTGTTAATCTTATCACTCCTTAATCTCATCATTCTATTCTATTCTATTCTATTCTATTCTATTCTATTCTAGCCCATCCCCTCCCACTTGTGACTTTTGATTGTAACTTCGTCACTTGTATCCTTGCTATTTTTATTGACTGTTTCCTACTTGGATTTGATTGCTTATTGTACCCTATGGCTATTATTAAGTGTTGTACCTGATGATTCTTGACTCTTTGTGAATGTATCTTTTCTTTTATGTACACTGAGAACATTTGCACCAAAGACAAATTCCTCGTGTGTCCAACCACACTTGGCCAATAAAAAATTCTATTCTATTCCTTATTCTCTATTCTATTCTGGAGAATATTCCAGAATATCCTATTCTATTCTATATTCTGTTCTGTTCTGTTCTGTTCTGTTCTGTTCTATTCTATTCTATTCTTGGGTTTTTTTTTTCCTTGTCCTTGAAAACATTTTGCTTCTCATTCCAGAAGCCTCTTCAGTTCTGAGACAAAAATCCATCCGAGGCAGCGGAGAACCTCCCTGGCAAGAGGCAGTCCTCGAAATATGACCGCAATAGAGCCCAAAATTAATGTGGCTAAATGAGACATTTGTCAAGTGAGTTTTGTGCCCCATTTTACAATCGCGCTTGCTACAGTTGTTAAGTGAATCTTTGCTTCCCTGTTGATTTTGCTCGTCCGTAGGTCGCAAAAGGGGATCACTGCAACCGTCGTAAATACGAGCCGGTTGCCAAGCGTCTGACTTCTGATCACGTGACCATGGGGATGCTGCAATGGTTGTAAATGGGGAAAACGGTCATAAGTCACTTTTTCCAGAGCTGTTGTAAATTCAAATTGTCGCTAAATGTAACTGTTGTAAGTCAAGGACTATCTGTATCAATTGCAGGAGGCCTCAGGGAAAGACAGAGGCTGCCCTCATATGGGTTCCTGTGAAAAAGCTGGGGCTGATGGGAGTTGGAGTGAAACATGTTTGGAAAGCATCCAGGGCTGACCTTCTCCTAAGCTCTCCAAAAAGGGAAGCCGCTGCATGAATTGTGCCCTCATTGGCAGAGCTTTGGGACATGGCTGGGACTACAAGACCCATCATCCCCTTCAGACAGGCAAGCTAGGTTGTTGTAGAGTGTGGGTGGGGCGGATTCAAATGCAGGGGGAAGGAGGGCTTGGGTGCACTTTGGCCAGAAGAGCAAGAGGTTTCCCCCACACACACACAACCAAGGGAGGCCGCTGGGCTCAGGATGATGGGTGGTGCAGTGCTCCGCTTGGCAAGGTCGGTCTGGTGCCCTGCAGAAGGGGAAGCCGTGGGGTGCAAGGCGTGCGGAGGGAGGGGGAAAGGGAGAGAGGTGGGGGGAGAGACACGGCTGCCTCAGAAGGCGGAAAAGCCACATGGGTCGCAGAACCCAAAGGGGAAACTGAGGCACCGGGAGGGGGGGAAATTAGGGGAGGGGGCGGGGGGTGCCCCAAGTTCAAAAGAGAATGAAGCAGGAATGAAACAGAGTGTATTAAGGAAAGAAACCCTCTTGGTGGGCGACTCCCACCCATAAATACGCCGCAGCCCACCCACCCACCCCCAAAAAAAAACCGCGAGCCAGACTCGCTCTAACCTCCTGGGCGCCTCCGCCGCCGCCATCTTGGATTCTTCCGGAACCCGCCCCCTCCGCCGCGGCTAAGCCGCGCCTCCCCGCATGCCGACCCCCCCCATTGGCCTCCTCCGCAAGGCCCGCCCTCGCGCTCCACCAATCGTCAAAGCCGACGATGGCCCGGCGAACGCCGCCCACGGGCTAAATAGGACGGGGCTTCCCATGTTCGATCTAACAGCGGGGGGGTGGGGGGAAGGAGGTTGAGGTTTCTTGGACGACTACATTCTTTAGAGGAAATGGGGGGGGGGGACAAGAGAAGAGTAGCCCGTGGGAGCTACGGAGCGACCTGCAGAGAGGGGGGAGGGAGGAAAGGCCACCACTCCCCTCATCCCCCGCTGGCTGTGGATGATGGGGGCTTGGCAGTCCAGGAACCCTGCACGGGAAACAAAAAAGGTTTTTGCAAGGCCTATCCTTGCCTGGTTTGCTCACTTTTTTTATTATTAGTAAAATTTTACAGCACAATAAAAATATTTTTTAAAAAAATAAGAAAAAAGTTAGGAAATAAGACCACGAAATTCTGACTTCCTCCCTTCTATTCAGTAACTGACATCTTATTCTTTTCCTTCTGTTTTTAACTTTTTTTTTTATGTTCCCCAAATCCATGAATCATCCGTTTCGGTCTTGTGTACACAAAGTCCGTCCCAGCTCTCACAGAGAAAGAAAATTAAGTATTTTCCCACTGCTCTAATTATGAAGAGAATGCAAAGAGCGGTGAGTTCCTGCTTTTATTTATTTATATTAATATTATATATATATATATATATATATATATATATATATATATATATATATACACACACACACACACACACACACACACACACACACACACACTCGGAATCAACTGAAGGATGAAGATGAGGAATCTCCAATCAAGTCCCTCCAGCTCTGCCTGCCACGTAATACTGATGATGTGGCTGTATTTACTGTCATAAAAAACTCTTGTGAAGAACTTCTTCCTTAAAAAATTTTGTCTGTGTGGGAGCAAGTGTTCAATAAAGAAACTCTTGTGTGCATTAAAAAGTAGAGAATGAAGGCAAAGAGGAGGAGAGGAAAGGAAAGGAAGGCCAGGCAGTGGAAGTGGAGGGGATGAGTGGAAGAGGAAGAGGAGGAAAGACAAGAGGAGCATAGGGAAAAGGTAAGGAATGAAAAGAAAGAGGAGAAGGACAGGAGGAGAAAGAGAAAAAGGAATAGAGGAGAAAGAAGGGGAGGAGAAGAAAGGAAGGGGAAAAGAGGAAGTAGAAGAAGGGAGGAGGAGAAAGAAAAGAAGAGGGGGAGGGGGAAGAGGAGAAGAAAAAAGAAGAGAGGAGGACGAGGAGGAGGAAGAGGAAGAAGAAGAAGAAGAAGAAGAAGAAGAAGAAGAAGAAGAGGAGGAGGAGGAGGAGGAGGAGGAGGAGGAGGAGGAGGAGGAGGAGGAAGGGCAAGAAAACAAAATGCAAATGTTCTATTTATTCATGTTATTTCCAGCCTTCCCTTAGTCCTTCCTTAACTGCAAATTGAACCAGTTAAAACCCAAGAAGAGGAAGAGAACCCCAGAATAAATCATCTTTTCTCCATCCAAGGTCTGTTCCTGTTTGCATGTCAAAGCAAACTGCGCCAAAGCCTGCCTTTCCAAATTCCAATCCACGAAAGAGCCCCCATTTCCCCCGCCCCCCACTCCCGAATCCACAGCACCAAAAGGTCCTCCCCAAACCACATTCCGAGCCCCCTAAGGATGGAATCGCCCCGAAAGCAGACCCAGCCGGTCGATGTTCTTATGCACGACGCTGTGTAAGACGTAGAGGTATTTGCCCGCGTCGGTGTCTCGTGAAAAGTCCCGGAAAAAGAGCCCTGTGCTGGCATCGAAGCTGAATTTTTGGGGCAGGGGGCTGTTGTCCCTCATGTAGTCCCAGACGCTGAGGAGGAGCAGGTGGACCTCAAAGGGGGCCAGCTGGTCAAAGATCTCATGCATGTTGCTCAGGACAGGGGGAAGAAGGTGGCCTTCTCCCATGCAGGCCACCAGTGCACAGGAGGCCTGCAGGGCCCAGTGGAAGTTGGTGGTGTCATTCTCCCGGCAGGCCTCCCAGTGAGCCATCAGCGTGGCCATCAAACCCCGAAGCAGCACCGAGCAGTAACACAAGGCGGGCCTCCCAACCGCCACCAACTTCAAGAGCTCGAAAAGCAAAGGGTTGTCGCGGAAGGAGCGTCCAATCCGGATGTCGCGCTCCACAGTGTTGTGCGTATGTTCCTCGGGAGGCCAAGCCAGCTCGCTGTTGGTCACATCTGGGCATACTGTCTCCACCAACACCACCGCCACCGTCTTGGCTGCCTCGGGGTTGATGGCGTTGCCCCGGGGCAGCTCAGGGGGTACCGAGCGTCCTGCCCCACAGCACCTCAGCAAGAGGCCCAAAAAAACCTGGACATTGTGGGAGATCTCCTCGGGTTCTTGTTGATGCGACGCCTGGGGCGGTTTCAGGCCCCTGCCGATCACTCCTGCGTGGAAGACCGACCAGACACTGCCAGAGAAGTTCACGGCCGCCATAAAGCGCCGGTTGATGTCCAGGAGGGACAGCTTGGTGGCCTCCAGCATGATGTTGTTCCTGGCAGCAGGTGGCTCCGCCGTGCCCCCAAAAAGCTCAGCATTGCCCTGGTGCAAGGCACCTTCCACCAGGTACTGCAGGATGGCCTTGCTGGCTGTGGCCGACGCACCGCTCAGCCCGCAAAGAAGCCGGCTTCCGTAGCTGATGCCGGCCGGAGACTTGTCCCGCAAAACCAAGAAGAAGTGATGCACGGACGAACGGACGAGGAAGAGCAAATGGGCCGGCCGAATTGCCTTGGGCATGGGGCAGACAGAGAGTAGCAGAGCGGCTGCTTGGGCCACCTCTGGATTGCTGTGCAGCAGCAGCTGCCCAAAGTCATAGATGTGGAAGGAGACGGCCTGGCCCAGCTGGTGGCCCATGGAGGCTGAGCTCTCCCCTTCCCACTGCATGATCAAGGCTAGGTTCTGGAAGAGCTGAGCCATGTGCTGCTCGGAAAGAAACCCAGCATGGAGCTGGCGCACAGACTTCTTCACCAGGGCGGGCAGCAGGTCAGTCATGCAAGAGCTGAGGACAGTGTAGAGTTGGGTAGCGAGGCTGAGCTCCTCCTGGCTCTTGGCCAGGGTCAGCAGGTAGAAGAGGGCCTCGCTGGCACAGCTGGGGGTGGAGTAGACTGAGAGCAGGACAAGCAGCTGATGCAGCCAGAGAAACCTCTTCCTCTCCAGCTTCAGCGTCTCCGTGCAAAGCTCCTGCATGTGGTTCTTCAGATCGTCCAAGAATGGCACCACACGGGGAGGGGCCTCCACCAAGCTGGCCAAACCTCGGTTGTAGACCAGCTTCTGCAAGTTGAGGAGCAGCAGCTGGATCACCCGGTCACAGGCCTCACGCACACTGTCATGGACCGCCAGGCCAGGGGTGGTGATGACCGAGGCGGGCATGGCGGTGTTGACAAGAAACTGCAAGGTACGGTAGGCTCCTCCAGACGTCTGGCAGATGAGGTGCACCACGATGCTGACCATGTTCTCTAGCTCCTCTCGGGGCAGCGCCACAAAGTGCTGGTGCAGCTGGTTGAGGACACTGGGCTTGAGCGAGTCCACCAGCTCGGCAGAGATGGTGCTCAGCAGCGTGGGGGACATGACCGCCAGCTGTAGCAAGAAAGGGACTGTGGCCTTCTGCTGCTGGTCCCAGGTGGGCCCCAGGCTCCTGTGGAACATCCTCAGCAACTCCTGCTTGATGCTTTCCGAGTGGCGAGAGGCCAAGTGGCCAAGGATCCCGACCACCGAGGCGATCTTGGGAACCCGCTTATCGGCTGCTGTGGAGCTGGGGAAAAGGAGGAGATCCGACGAAGCTGTCCCGTGCACACAAAAATCTTTCAGCCCGCAGGAGAGGACTCGGTTGATGATGGTGTTGGGGAAGGAGGAGCCGATATGGGCCACCACCCAATCGAAGTGAGGCGAGTGCTGGACAGAGGTGTCCAAGAGGGCATCAACGCAAGCGTCTGGACAGCTATTGATCATGGAGGAGAGGCACTGGGTGTAAATCTCCATCAAGACCCGCGTGGCTTTGCAGGACATCCATAACTGCAGCAGCTCATTGAGGCTGCTAGCATGGGGTACGTCATGCCGCCCGGCGTACTTGCTACTCAGCTGCCCCATCAGATCGATGGACCAGGAGGAAACGAGGGCAGCCCAAGCTTTGGGATTCATGCGGACAAACTCCGACAACACGGTTTGGATCTCCGACACCACGTCATCCAAATTGGGACCCTGGGAGTGGAGGCCCCCCATCCCACCGTCGCCGGCCTCCAGTTCCAACAGGTAGGTGCAGACGTATTCATCGAAGACACCCCGGAGGTGCTCCAACACAGCACTGCGAGCAGGAGGTAAGTTGCGCAGCAGTAAAATGGCACAACGCGCGTGTTCCTTGATGGTGAGTTTGTTCCCATGAACGGGATCGACGCCGCTGAGGAAAGCTTTGATCTCCTGGGCCAATTCTTGGGAACTGCAGGAGAAAGAAGAAAAGTCAACTCAGGTTTAGGGCAAAGGTGATGTGCAGAGAATTCAAAGAAAAGCCAAGAAAATTTATCCATGGGAAATGCAGATTAAGATCAGATTAAGATTTTTAATAACCTGGTCCTTTGTTCAGTGCTAAATACTGATTAAAAACAATGTATGCACCCAGGAGAGGGATACAACTATAGAAACTATCCCTTTCTAATTTATAAAATAAAATATGTCAGTCATCTTCATTGTTCCTTTTTCTTCTGTTCAATCATATTGGATTCTCAAAGACTGACTTAGAGAAGTTTCTGCAGTTTTCTTGGCAAGATTTTCAGAAGTAATTTGCACTGTCTTTGAGAGAATCTAAATCACCCAGATGCCTTCATATCTATGGGCAGAACTAGCACTCACAGTCTCCCGGTTTCTAGCCTTCACCACTACACCAAACTGGCTCACATTCTCATTTTTAAAAATGTAAAATTCGATATTTATTGTCCATCATCCTCTTTATCCTCATTTTAAAAAAACACCATTGTTTATTGATAATCATCTTCATCCTCATTTTTTAAAAAAGGTTAATGAATCATCGTCATATCCTCATTTTTCAAAAAAAATATTGATCATCTCCATTATGATTTAAAAAATATCATTTATGGATCATAATCTCAGTATTTTTTAAAAAAACTATACTTTATTAATCATCTTCATTCTCTTAAAAACAAATAAAATTTACTGATCTTATCCTCATTTAAAAAAAAATAATCACTGATCATATCCTCATTTTTTAAAAAAAGCATTTACTGAACATCTTCACCCTCCTTTTAAAGAAACGCAATATTTATCTATCGTTTTGAAAAAGCCAGCTTTTATTGATCAAAATCGTCATACATATTTTAAAAACCCTATTTACTGTCCATTGAACACCATCCTCGTCTTAAAAAGCTAATTAATTGCAAGCATTAATTGATTCTCTTTTCTCCCCCGCCCGCCTTTCTTCCTCGTCGTCTGCCTCCCTTTGAAGAAGGCCTGGCAAGCTCTTTGGGGCAAAACCTTTGCACCCCTTTGCAAATGTCAGAGATCACCATGGCAACCCTGAACAGTTGGGAGCGATGCACCCCTTCGAAAGGGCCGTCCCGGGCATGATTTCCGAAGCCTCCCTCCCCCACCCCTCCCACCCCGCCAACTACCTGAGCGACGGAGGCGCGGTGGCCGGTGTGGGGCTCGGGGCCGACCCCGCAGGCCCCACCACACCCGCCGCATCGCACAGAGCGGACATGCCGGAACCGGCCGAGACACCTAAAAGCGATTTAAAAAAAAACCCATTTCCTCCTTGTTTTCCCTCCTTTGCGCCTGCGCACGCTGGGTCCGAACATGGGGGAAGAATTAAAACGGCGCACCGACAGCGTCACGTGACGAGGATTCCGACGCGGTTCTTCGACTCTGGAACAAACATTCCGCACAGGTCGAAGCGGGTTTTTATTCACAACTCATTGTTTCAGCTTCAGTGACATGGTAACACTTGGAACCATTACTATTATTTATACAGACTCAGCCCAGTCCCGGTGGCTTTATGAATCAAGGTTAATCATTTCATATTCATAACTGCACATTCAAAGCATATTCATTTGTTCTGCTTGGATGCTGGGCACCTTCAGTTAAATGTAACACTTGGAACCATTACTATTGTTATAGTCGAGGGGGTCTCCAAACTTGGCAAATTTAAGACTACTGAGAATTCTGGGATTGAAGTCTACAAGTCTTAAAGTTGCCAATTTTGGAGACCCTGTGTTATAGACTCAGCTCAGTTCCTGTGGCTTATGAATCAAGATTGATAAGTTTATACTCAAAACATATTCAATTGTTCTGCTTGGATGTTGGGCAGCTTCAGTTCAATTTAAAATTTAGATAAATTAACTTTGACATTTTTTTTTAATTCTGAGCATACTGGCACACAATAAAAATGAAATTTTGTTGCTTGATCTCAATAGCATGTGTATCTACCCATACACACGTGCTATATACATACATGAATAGAATAAGAATAGAATAACAGAATTGGAAAGGACCTTGGAGGTCATTTAGTCCAACCAGGAAATCTATACCATTTCAGACAAATGGTTATCCAATCTCTTCTTTCAAACTTCCAGTCTTGGAGCATTTACAACTTCTGGAGGCAAGTTGTTCCATTGATCGTTTTGTTTAATATACACACGGTATATTAATCACTGTCCATTTTGAATATGTAGTGAAGTTCACAAGATTGATGTGATATGGAACAAAACTTGTGAATAAATCTGGATGTTCTGCTTCGGATATCAAGAAGCCCTCTTCCAAAAGGTAACAAGGAAAACAGGTCGTGAACAGGATGTATAGTGGTCCAGGCAATCCTGCAGATTTGTAATAATTTGAGCCACTTATTATATTAACTCAGCCCAGTCCCCATGGCTTATTAACCATGGTTAATAATTTCATATGGCTCAGCATTGCTAATTTGTGCATTCAAACAGTTCTGACTCCAGACAAGAACCAGTCAGTATGGTTTTCTGGACATAACTGGCTCCCATTTCACAATTTTAACTGTGTTTAGACAACAGCCACTGCCAAATACATCATGCCTGAACACAATTTGTGTGTTATTCTTTCCCTTCTTTCTCACAACACAAAAATAAAATAAAAAATAATTGTAAACCAAGATACAGGGTGTTTATTTTTTGGTTCAGTTTATTATATGGATAAGAACACAGACAATTTGAATATGTGAAAATAGATATCTTTGCCTGTGCACTTCTCTTTTAACTGAAATTGGTTGCCAATGCGAAAAAAATGACATTTTGTATGATTAACTGTACACATGAATAGTTCTAGGTATTTGTGCCATAATCTGGTATGATCACTGAAAATCTTAAACTACTTACTTGTAAAGCTTCTGTCTTATCAAGCACCCCTTTTAAGGTACAACTTCAGACTAGCTAAATTTTAAACGATTTTGTAACTCCTCAAATTCAGGAATTGGGAGCTGCTCACCAAAAGAAAAAGGGATCAGACACACACTCTCAAAATGTGGTTGAGGGGTTTAAATTCCTATTAAAAGCAAACAAATTTCATGGCGCTAAACTGAAAAACTGATTTTTTCTGATTTTCTTTTTTGTAACCTGTCTTTTCCTCTTCCTTCTCCATCCAGCCCTATCCCCAATTAGGAATGCTGTCACCGATAGGCTGGAAAAGAGAAAAGAAACTGGTTTTCAAGATTTCAGAAGCCAGGTTCAGCTTTCCAATCCAGGTGTCATGTTAGTTTCTACCATCTCAACATCTGGACAGTCTTTTGGAGTTACCTCCTTTTTCTTCTTCCTTTTTGCACTCAGAACTGGAGAAACATCAACTGTACAAAAGGAACAATGGAAACAGTAAAAAAAAAAAAAAAGTCACCACGTTCTCAAAGCCATAAAGCTGCCCTCTCATGGATATCTATGACCCAATTTCCAGCAAGGGGTAAAGTACAGACAATCCTCAATTTACAATCCCAGCTGTGAATTTTGGTTGATAAGTGACATGGTCTTTAAGCAAGTCATACGGCCATGAAGCAAATGGAAATTGGAAATGCTTTAAAGGCAACAATTAGATGTTGATCACAAGAGAGAAGAGCAGGAGCTCAAATCTCCTATCTCACTCCCTCCAAGTGTGGAATGCTTCTATCTTTCACTGTCAGGATTCCGGCAGTTGCCCTAATTAAATCATGAGCTTCAAGTCAAGCTTCAAAAACTTCAAAAGATTTATTAGGTGCTAATATGTCGGTATGACCTATATGTCCCTGATTCTGAGACAGTAATTCAATGTCACCCTTGACCCTGGTTTTCCCCATCCCTCTGGGTGTATCATAATTCATATTCTCCAATGAAACACATTCATTCCCAAGAGTCATCAATCATGTTCTGCAATTAGAGATTTGCATAGCAAAAACTCTGGTTGCTTAGTTATAATCTTTGCAAGATAAGAATGTAATGTACTTTTGGTTCCAAATTGCTGCAGTGCTCTTCCAAATTTCTCCTCCTCCCTTTCTGTTCATGGCAACTCTGAAACATTCATAGAAATGTTTTAGGAGTTGATATCCATCTTCTATGAATGATGCAAGCCCAAATTCCTTTCCACAACTAAAGAAGGAAAATTTACCCTGCATTTCTGCTTTTTCCTTATTGGCATGACGCAGTTGTTTAAGCAGTTTTCTTTTCTTCTTCCCTGAGAGAGTAATGTTTGCTCGTGAACTAGATCTTGGAAGAGAACAAGGAAATTACAAACAGAAAAGAAATGTTTTAAAGTCAACTCATTAATTTAGAAAAATGAAATTGATCTAAATCAGTGTTCCTCAACCTCAGCAACTTTTAAATGGGTAGACTTCGATTCTTAGAATTCCCCATCCAGCATGCTTTAAGAGGGATGAACTTCAACTCCCAGAATTCCCCATAAAGTTAACTTGAGAGTTTTTATTACAGCATTTAATTGGCTTGCAAATTTTTCTTCCCCAGAAATAATCCATCAAAGCAAACATAGAACTCACGATCGCTTTTTCAGGTGATGAACGGTGATAAGATCTTCATCCACCACCGCTCCCACAATCCGGTGTTTTTTTCGCTTCTCCTTGCTCAGGACACGGCGCCGTTTGAAGAGTTTTTTCCGCAGCTCCTGACACAAGAGAATGAGAAAGCTTTACAAGGAGCCGCCTCTGCAACAAAAATAAAAATAAACTGCAGAAAAATGGCAGTTGGGCACATCAAATATGTCTTTATCCCAAGTTTGTTCAACCTCCGCTGGAAGTTAGTGGGTCGCAATCATCAGTAATTGAGTTTAAACATGCTTGGGATAAACATCTACATCATCCAACCACAGTAGATCAGATTGGATTGGATTAGATTGGAGAGAGGGAAGGGAAGTGGAAGGAAAGAAGGGGAGAAAGGAAGGAAGGTTAGACTTTAGGAGAAACCCTCCCATACTACCACCACTTACAATACTAGACAACACATCAACAGTAGTATCAACAGTAGAGACCTTCAAATTTCTAGGTTCTATCATATCACAAGACCTAAAATGGACACCTAATATCAAAAACCCAACATCAAAAAAGCCCAACAAAGGATGTTCTTTCTGTGTCAACTCAGGAAGCTCAAACTGCCCAAAAGGAGCTGCTGCTCCAGTTCTACAGAGGAATGATGGAGTCTGTCATCTGCACCTCTGTAACTGTCTGGTTTGGCTCTGCAACTCAACAGGACAGACTCAGAGGAGAATTAGGACTGTAGAAAAAGCAATTGTTACCAACCTGCCTTCCATGGAGGACCTGTATCCTGCAGGAGTCAAAAAGGGGGCTGTGAAAATATCCACAGGCCCCTCACATCCTGGATGTAAACTGTTTCAACTCCTGCCCTCAAAAGGATGCTATAGAGCCCCGCACACCAGAACAACTAGACACAAGGACAGTTTTTCCCCCATGCCTTCACTCTGCAAAACAAATAATTCCTTCAACCCTGTCTAACTATTTACAAAATCTGCACTACTATGACTATTAATCTTCCCATCACTCCTTATCACCCTTCCCCTCCCACTTATGACTGTAATGACATAACTTTGTTGCTTATATCCTTACTATTTTTATTGACTGTTTCCTAGTATGATTTGATTGCTTACTGTACCCTGTGACTATCATTAACTGTTGTACTTGATGATTCTTGACTCTTGACAAATGTCTCTTTTCTTTTTATGCCCACTGAGAGTTTATGCACCAAAGACAAATTCCTTGTGCTCCAATCACACTTGGCCAATAAAGAATCCTATGAGAGAGGGAGATAAAGGCAGGAACAGAGAAATTCAGAGAGAAGGGAGGCGGGAAAGAAGATAGGAACAGAAATTCAGAGAGACAACTATAAATAAACACTTTATATAACTTTTTCATTTCTTAAATATCCTAGAATTAAACAAATAATACCCCTAATCGAGAACTCTTTAAAAAAAATAAACAGTTTAATTTTTTAATTTTTTTAAAAAATTCCTTCAATATCTTGGAATTACCGTCCTCGGCCGGTTGATCTTCCCGGAAGGAGCAACCATGCTGAAAATCACGTGGCCGACTTCTTTGCCGCAGGTTTTCATTTCCGGGTAGGCGCCGAGGATCACGTGGCATCGAGGCGGCGGCGCGCGGCGGCTGCCACCTCCCCATTGGCCCAAGCGAAAGCGACCAATCAGAAAGGGGGTGGGTGGGGGCTGGGGCTGGGGCTGGCTCCTCCCTTTGAACGTGCCTGTTTAATCAATCGGCCACGTGGCTCCCTGCAAAGGCCGCAGAGTTTCCTTTTCTTCTTCCTCGTCCGCGCTTCCCCTTTTGATGCAAGAGAAGGAGCTCGGCTTTTTCCCGGGTTTATGAATTAATTTTTTTTTCTCCTTCTCCTTCTGTATTTTCACTTTCATTATCTTTCTCTTCCTTCCTTTTTCTCCCTTTTTTCTTTTCCTTCTATACTTTATCTTTCTTTCCCTTCCTTTCGTTCTTTTTTTCGTTCCTTCTTTTCCTTCTATATTTTCCCTTCATCTTTCTCTTCCTTCTTTTTTCTTTCACTTTCCCTTTTCTTTCCCTTCCTTTCAGCCTTTCCTTTTTTCCCTTCCTTTCATTCCTTCCTTCCACTTTTCTTTCTTCCTTTCCCTCCCCTTCGTTTTTCCCCTTCCTTCCTTCCATTTTTTTTTCCTTTTCTTATTCTTCCTTTATCTTTTCCCTTCCTTTTATTCGTTCTTTTTTCTTTTCCTTCCTTTCCCTCCTTTTCTATGATTCTCTTTCCCTTCCTTCCTTTCCCATTCTTTCCCTTCCTTTTATGCAGCTACTGATCTGGCGTCCCAGCAGGGCAAGGAACAGAAAAAGATGGAGAAGAGCGTTCTTAATGCCCCCTCCCCTGAAAAAGTCAGTGGGCCATGTTTATCGAGAAACCCTACCAAGGAAGATCCGAGGCATTCCTGGTGGAAGATGCAACACCGCGACGTTGAAGTTGGAGAAAGGCTGAGCGGCAGATCCCCGACACCCTAGGATGGCAGATTTCCCAAAGATCCACAGATCGATGATTCTTGGTGATCCAATCTGTGGAAGCTGAAAGCTAACTTGATCCTTAACAGCTCTTTAGGGATGTAGGAGACGAGACTCCAGGAAGAACAGGTGAGAGGATCAGTTTAATCCCAACATTTGAAAGGAATCCACTGTCTCCCTACAAAAGATCCCCAAGAGATCTTCCTGCAGGGAAATTTAGGGGTGGCAGCCTCTTACAACTCCACACCCACACAGGATCCTTCTTTCTCTCTCCTAAAACATGGTTCCTATTTCTTTCCAAGCCTGGGGACACGATGCCTCCCATCCTCCACAGCCATGGCATAGGAGGATGGGAGGCCCAAGAGAAAACATTGAGAGATGGTAGAAGTTGATCTGGTGTTATGTTCTCTTTTCTTTCTCCTTTTTTTTTTTCTTCCATCTTTTTTTCCTTTTTCCGTCTCTTTTTCTTCTTCCGTCTCTTTTTCTTCTTCCGTCTCTTTTTCTTCTTCCTTCCTTTCCTTCCTTCTTTCCCAAAAATCAAGGCCTCCCTTTCTTGGCAGGATCGGGTTTTCCTGTACCCATTTCTGTAATGTGCGGAGGTAAACAAATACTGCCCAGCGTCATGTCTTCGGTGCCAGCGGTTTTCCCATCCGCTGGTTCTATCCTCAAGCGCCGGGACACGGCGAATTCCCCTTTACCACACAGATACTCCTCGGCATACGATTTAGCAGATTTCTCTTGCTCAGCAAGACAGTTAAGCTGTGTCCCATTTTACAATGACTTCATGTAAGCGACTAGGTTACAAAGGGGTGAGAGATTTTGCGGGGTTTGTATGGTATGGATAGAAAATGTGACTTCTTGAGCCCAGAATGTTGGAAATGCAAAAAAAGTCAAGGTAGCTTTTTTCACACGTGGTGGACATGCCCGGAAGCCAGGAGGTATTAGATTAGAATTAAAAAATAGTTAGAGGAAATAAGGAACCAACAAGTTGAGCTTAGACCTCAATTTTTCATGCTAGGGATAATAAGAGGGGATTATAGTAAAAAATATATTATTTTGCATATAAATACCACGGCCAGAATTGTATATGCACAAACCTGGAAACATGATCTTATAGGGATAGTGATAAAAAAGATCTTAGACGGTGCAGAAATGGACAGACCTACACTGGAGCTAAAAGAGATGAATCGGAATACTATCTGGACTGGGATGCTTGGTACAGGTGGTTAGACAAAAAATAAATATTACTAATGAAATTGTGATGTATATATGAATATTTGCAATGCTGTTTAATGTTAAATAGTATGTGTTTTTAAACTGCTGAAAAAATGTTCAGTAAAAATATTTTTAAAAATAAAATGTGGCTTCTTGGGCTGAGCATATTGTGTTAGATGTTGCCCCTTATTTTGCTAATTTAATTCTTGTGACTTTCTTTTTTTTTTGACAAAGAGTTTGGACAAGATTGAGGTTAACCAAGAAAAATGAAGACTGGCAAACAGAATGGAAAGGCCCCAGGACCTCAAGAGACTTCAGAAACATAATCTGCAGTGTATTAATTGGATGTATTTCTTTTCTGGGCTCCTATGTGTACTTTTCCAGTTATTCAAAGCTGTTACCAATAATTACATTTTTAAAAAACAAATGTGATAGTCATTTTTAAAAAATCAGTAAGTCTCAGCTGGCATCCTCCAGCATTTAAATTTGGCACCTACTAATAATGGTTGAATATAATTTGAGAATTGAAATTTCTTTGCTGCATACCCCTGATTCACAGTTTACATGAAGGTCCGATTTAATCTAATTGAATTTAAATTCCTAAATTGACATACTTTTATTGTCTTAAGTTGTCTTTTATGTGGATTGTTTTCCATTTGGGGCAAATATTCTCCCCCGCCGCCACCCCTTTTCATTTCTGTATAATTAATAACATTTGAAAAGCTCAAGTTTCTGCGGAATAAATCATAATACATTCGAACTGTTTCAGTGGCTCTTATTTCCAGGACACAAACAAAACAAAAAAACTGTAGCAAATAAATTAGCAGCTTGGAGCATAATAAAGGGGTTTGGGTTGATTTACACACCACTAATTCTGATTTGTAGTTTCTTGGATAACACAAGCATCTTGGAGAATAAAGCAAGCAGCTTTTGTTTAATACTCAACAGATACTGTATCATTGTCATTTAACAATCCCATAATCCTTTGTTGGGTAGAATCTGGGCAACAGAATGGAGCTAGCAGAATGTTTTAATGGCCGGATGCCCTTCCTGTTGCCAGTATGGGGTTAGTTTGTTTTTCAATAGATATATTATTGTGCTCAAGAGAGGGAAATATCTGCCTCTATCCAGGATCAAACCCACAACCTCCTGATGGTGAGGCGAGAATTTTACCACTAGGCCACCACACCACTCTGCTCAATGGATACTATAGCTAGAGAAAAAAAATTATCCTGCCTTTATTTTTACAAATAACCTGGGGTGGTAAACATCCCACACACCTTTCTTACTATTATCCCCACAACCACCACCTTGTGAGGTGGACTGACCAAAGAGATGGCTTCAAGTCACCCAGCCAGCTTCATGGCTAAGGCGGAACTGGAACTCGGTGTCTCCTGGTGATCGGCCTAAAGTCACCCAACCAGCTTTCATGCCTATGGCAGAACTGGAATTCACCACCTTCCACTTTCTAGCCTTGATATCTTAAATCACATGACCAAACTGACCCAGTGCATCCTCAATTTACAACCTTTCATTTAGTGACTGTTCAAGGCTCAAAACGCACTCCAAAAAATGACTTGCCTTCGTCTTTCCACTTCCAAACCATTGCAGCATTCCCTACCTGAGGACTGCAACAATTCAACATTTTAATATTAGTTCTGATCGTGCCAAACCGGGTAGTTTTGCTCAGGGCAGTTCCAGTCCTGGTAGTCCTCAAGTTATGACCGCAATTGAGCCCAGAATGGATGGCAAATTAACCAGTTTATTTCCTAGAACCAACCTTCCTTACTTCTTCCTTCTGTCCTTCCTTCCTTGTCTTTCCTTCCTCTTCCCCCCCTCCCTCCTTCCTCTGCCTCCATCTTTCCTTCCTTCCCTTTCTCATTCTCCCTTTTCCTTCTTTCTCCTTCCTTCCTTCCTCCTTCCATTCCCTATTTCCTTCCCTTCCCTTCCTCCCTCCTTTTTCTTTTCTTTTCTCATTCTTCCTTCCTCTCCCCTTCTCTCCCTCCTCCCCTTCTTTCTCTCTGTATTTCCTTCCCTTCCCCTCCCTTTCTCCTTTTTCTCTCTTCTCCCTCTCTCCCTTTTCCTTCTTTCTCCTCCCTTCCTCTCCCCTCCCCAAATACACTCTGCTGCAACCCCCTCCCCCTAATCCAGGAGCCCCTCTGAGCCACGAGGGAGGCCTGGATGTCCGGGACTGAAGCCCCCAAACCCAGCTGCGGAGGGGGGGGAGGAGGGGGGGAGACACACCTCTGTGCCCATCATGCTGGGCTGGTGGGTCCTGTCCGGGGATGCCGCAGCTGAGCTCTGGGGTCCCAGCCTGGGCGGGAAGCAGCCCACCCCCCAGCCCATCTCCGCCCTCCAGGCCCCCTTTGCAGGCGGGGGGGGGGAGGGGGGCAGTGCTAGTGCCCCCCCTGGACCAGCTGAGGAATGACAGGGCAGGAGAGTGACAGGGAGGGTGACTCCCCTTATGCAAATGTTCCACCAATGGCCATCCAGACAGCCAGCTGGCATGACGGGAAACGCACATGGGAGGGGGGAACCCCCCTTTTCACCCCCAAATCGCGATGCTGTGCCAGTCCAGCCCCGGGAAAGAGCCGGGCGGAATGGATCCCCTGGGATCTCTTTGCAAGCCAGTCGTGCTCCCCGAAACCTGGAGGACCCTCCGCAGGGGAGTCTCGGGCACCGTCCGCCTGGATCCGGTATCGCTTCTCGGCCTTTTGGCTAAGATCAAGTGTAGTATCTGTTCTTATCAGTTTAATATCTGATATGTCCTCTATTTGAGGACTACATATTAAATGGATTTTTGGAACTGGGAGATGGAATAGGGGCTTGCTCCGTCCACTCCAAGCATCGGCCTGGTATTGCAGTACCTCCAGGAACGGTGCACCTCCCCCTGGGAGGAATCTGGCTGGTCAAAAAACAGATGGAAGTCTGGGGGGGGGGATCCTCCGGTGGGGTCCCTGGCTCAGGGATTCGGTTAGATAGAATCTGCCACCCCCCTCCCCCCCATTTGCTCATAGGTGCAAACGATGTTAGGTGGGCAGGTAGATGGATGATGGGTGGGTGAAGAAAAAGGTAATAGATCATAAAGGGATCCGGTTTGGGGGTGGGGAGGGGGGTGTTACATTGGGAGAGTGGGTTAAAAAGGCTTTCAATGCCTTAATAGATCATAAAGGGATCCAGTTTTGGGGTGGGAGGGGTGTTCAATTGGGGAGTGGGTTGAAAAGGCTTTCAATGCCCTAATAGATCATAAAGGGATCCAGTTGTGGGGTGGGGTGGGGTGGGGTGGGGTGCTAAATTGGGGAGTGGGTTAAATGTAATAAACCACGAAAGGACCCAGTCTCAGACCATAAAGGTGACTGAGTTTCTGATTGAAAAGTGGGATTAAAAAGGCTTCAGAATGCTGAATAAAATCACAAGAGGATCCAGTCTTAGCTCAGGAAGGGATTCCAAACTTGGGGAGTGGATTAAAAACACTTTAAAAACCTAATAAATCATACAAGGATCCAAGTCTGAAGCCAGGAAGGAGTGATAAATGGAGGAATGGGTCCAACGGCTTTAAATGGGACTTAGCAAGAGATCCAGGCTCAGGCCACGAAGGGGTGCTTCAGTCTTTTAGGGATCTCTCGGGTTCAAAAAACAGATGGAATGAAATACGGGGGGGGGGGGGGGAAATCCTGGCAGAGAGCATGAGACTGGTGGATTAAGGCAGCCTTTGGAGTTGGCGAGTGCATGAAAATCGAGGAGGTGGGATCTGCAAAGCCTCCCCTCCCATAACCCCCATGTCCCGGGGAGGGACTAGCTAGAGAATCAACCCGCCCTCCCTCCTTCTAGCTAAGGTGCTCTCAAAGGATCAATCCCTGCAGCTAAATCAAGTCCCACAACAACAGGTTCCACCTCCATCCCAGTTTATGCACTGGTTCCTTCTTTATTTTGTGATTTTTTTAAAAAAAGTTTTTAACCTATAAAAGTAGCTCAGGGCCCTCGGTGCTCTCTGAACTTGGTGGTTTTCTCACAGGCGTTTCATGACCCAACTAGGTAACATCATCAGTGCTAGAAGGAGCATTTGTAGTTCTCCCTTTCCCTACTAGCACTGATGAGATCCCCTAGTTGGGTCGTGAAACGTCTGCAAGGAAACCACCGAGCTCAGAGAACACCAAGGACCCTAACAAGTCCTGCCCATCCTCTTCCTCCCTGCAAACCCCTCCTCTCTAATCTTACTGATGAGATCCCCTAGTTGGGTCGTGAAACGTCTGCAAGGAAACCACCGAGCTCAGAGAACATCAAGGACCGCTCGTTCTAAGGTTTTTAATTCTTGTGATGCTATTTTACGATGTTGCAAGCTGCCCAGAGTCGTTCCCTCGTTAAAACTGGCATCACATAATAAATAATATGAATAAAGAAAATAAATAGCAACATTTAAAAACGTTGGTTGTTTCCTGCAACACAGAGAGAAGGAGGAGAAACTGAAACAAGAGGCCACCGGAACAAGAGAACAGGAAAACGTTTAATGACCCCAAAAAGGAGCTTGCAGGGACACTCCATTCCAGCAAGGACCAAAAGGGAGACCCCAACAGACCTCCAAAAACACTCCTAACTCATTAGGACTGCTGCAAATGGTCACCCTTTCCAATAAAGCACAGCCAGCCAACCTTTCTTTCGTGAGGAATGGCCATGGAGTTGAACACAAGAAGAACAGAAATGGGCCTTCAGTTCAGGAGACCTGGAGAAGAGAGACAAAGGCAAGGTTAGGAAAAAAAAAAAAAAATGCCACAGGGGAAACTGTCCTTCTCTGCAAGCCCAAAACAATTTGGTGTTTGGTGATAAGCCCATCCAAGAGGGACTGCAGTGGCTCAGGGGCTAAGACGCTGAGCTTGTTGATCCGAAAGTTGGGCGGTTCGAATCCCTAGCGCTGCATGACGGGAGCGAAGCTCCCGTTCCTTCTCCCAGCTTCCGCCAACCTAGCAAGTTCAAAAGCATATAAACAAAATGCAAGTAGAAAAATAGGGACCCCTTTAGTGGGAAGGTGCGCTTTCAGTGGTTAGCCCTGCCGGCTACATGACCATGGAGACGTCTTCGGACAGCAACGGCTCTTTGACTTTGCAACGGAGACGCGCAACGCTGCCTATAGTTGAAAACGACTGGCACGTATGTGCCAGGGGAACCTTTACCTTTATTTTAAACCCATCCAAATTCAGGGCACTTGGCAACTGAATTTACGACAGTTGCAATTGTCCCAGGTTGTGGGATCTCTTTTGTGATCATCTGACAAGGAAAATCAAAAGAAAAAGAAAAAAAAAAAAGGGGGGGGGGGCAGCCCAGATTCACTTAACAACTGTGTTTACTAACTTAACGATGGCAATGATTCACTTAACAACCGGGACAAGCTCATAAAATGGGGCAAAACCCACTTCAAGGGCTCCATGAACAGAAATTTGGGATTTGATTGTGGTCATAGGCTGAGGACTATTCTGTTTTGTCCAATTTCTCTCTCTCTTCCCCCCCCCCCCCCCCCAGTATTCCTTTCTCAAAACAAGGACCACCAAACTAGGGTATGAGATGGCAAACAATTAGAAACACCTACCCAGGTAGTCGTCCATCAGGGATCCAATGGCAAACTGCAAAGAGAGAGAGAAAGGAAGAAAGAGAGAAAGAGACAGAAAGAGAATAAAAGAGAGGATGGAAGGAAGGCAGGCAGGCAGGAACGAAGACAGGAAGGGAGGGAGGGAGGGAGGGAGGGAAGAAGGAAGGAAGGAAAGGTTAAAACTAATAAAAGTGGCCCCTTATTATCCCCAATTTTCACAGCAAGAATTTTTCCTTTTCTCACAAATAACCCCAAAGACCAACACATATAGTTTTTCCATGCAAATAGGAATCTGCCTGAACTATTGGAAATTGGAAATCGATCCAATCTTCCTCCTTTCCTCAGGGAGATCAAAACAGAGAAGATCTGGACGGTCAGATTCCGCAGCTATTGGCCCTCCAGGCCTTGTTCCCAGCTAAAGCAATGTATTTGTGGGTGAAACAGGCAGTACAGAAATTTGATAAAACAAATCAGAATAATTGTCCAAAAAAAGCATGCCGCTCAGTTGTGGCTTGAGCAAACAGGCCAGAATCCAATTGGTTGTACAAACAGCCTGCACCAGAGGTGGTATTCAGCCGGTTCTGGAGAACAGGTAGTGGAAATTTTGAGGAGTTCGGAGAACCGGCCAATCCTACCTCTGACTGGCCCCGCCCCATCTAGTCTCCGCCTCCCAAGTCCCAGCTGATTGGCTGGGTCTTCTTTGATTGCCTTGCCCAGGAGAAGGGAGCTGGAAAGTAGGTTAGTGGGATGGGGGAGGGAATGGGGACACACCCACCAAGCCAAGCCACGCCCACAGTAAAAACTTTAGAATCCCACCACTGGCCTGCACCTCAAAACCCCAAGAATCTTTGAAATTAAAAATTGGAAGAGGATTTATCTGAACTTCAATTCTTCCTGAACTGCCATTTTTAAGCCAGAGGAAGTAATTTTAATAAAGAGAAAGTAATATTGGCCAGAACTGTTTCTTTCCACATTTTCTTTGCGGATTTTCCCCAGCAGATGTTATGCATCAATAATTTAATTCTCCGTCTGCATGGGATATGAAGGAGGACAAATTAACAGGAGGGACACCTTCCCCCCCCCCCCCAACAGCCAAAATAAGACTGAGAAAGGGCCAAGGTTTGAATGACACAACTCACTATATCATTCTTGTCCACCCGGGTCCCCACAATCTTCAGTCGGATATTATCTTCTGGCTGGATAACAATGTCCTGGTTTGGGAGGGGAGAAAAACAGAGGGAACACTAGCAAGACAAGAAGAACTAATGTAGTACAGTAGTCGGGACAGTGTTTCCTAACCACACTTTAAGATGGGTGGACTTCAACTCCCAGAATCCCCCAACCATCATCCTTTAAGATGGGTGGACCAACTCCCAGAATCCCTCAGCCATCACCTTTTAAGATGGATGGACTTCGAGTCCCAGAATCCCCCAGTCATCATCCTTTAAAATGGGTGGACTTCGACTCCCAGAATCCCTCAGCTATCATCTTTTAAGATAGATGGACTTCAACTCCCAGAATCCCCCAGTCTGCCTACTTTTTTTTCCCTCCTTAGAAAAAAAATCCTCACCTCATCCACAGTCTTGTAGCAGGGTGGATTGGAGTTAGTATCATACTCCATCTCGGAAGGGATCGACTGCGGAGAGAACAAGGATCTGGGATCAACAGCCAAGCAGGGTTCCCACCTTTGGCTTCCCTGGCCCATTTCACATGGGATCTCTCAATCCACCCCCCCACCCCCCACGGGTCCACTCACATGTCGGGATATGAAGCAAGACATTGGTCCGACCTCGGTGAAGAGGCCAACCTGGGTTGCAAAAACCAGAAATTAAGACACAAACTCCCCAAGGAGGTTTTGGAAACATCTCTTCACAGTTTCTGCAGGTGCATCAGGACTCACCTTGTTCACCTGAGTCACAATGGCATCCACCACCTCACCCTTGAAGGGACGGAAGACGATCGCTTTGTATTTGACGGGGTAAAGGACAAAGCCACGTCCCGGCTGAATCACACCCGCCCCGATGTTGTCGATGGTGGTTACGGCGATGACGAAGCCATACCTGGAAGCGAGAGGTGAGAATACTTGCATTAAAGTGAATTCCCTCTTTTTTATTTTTAATTTCCCCCCAGCAATTATTGGCTGCTTTCCTTTTTTTCCCCCTGAGATTTCCAGATAGGGGAAACCAGGTGGCTGGGAGTTCTAGTCCCACCTAAGGCATGAATGATGGCTGCACCAATCCATTTTTCTCAGCCCAAACCACCTCACAGGGTTGTTGTTGTGGGGAAAAATAGGAGGAGAAAGGAGTGTTAAATACATTGGACGCCTTGAGTTACTTATAAAGTAATAAAGGGAAACCCTTAATAAATACCAGATTCCAATTCTGCTAACTTTTTGAAAAGCAATTAAGAAAACACATTGTTTTACGGATAAGCTGTTTTTTGTTTTTTTCCCCATTATTTTAAGGCCGCCCAGCTTCCCCGAAATCGGACCCTTGGTTCTCTCTTTCTTACTTGCCGGTACAGGTCCCTTCCACCTCGGTGAAAAGCTTCTGCTTCACGGTGTTGAGAAGGTTGGGCCCAAAGTAACGAGGGTGCAAGAGGATTTCATGCTCCAAGGAGATCTAAATGCAACGATCCACAGAGAGAAAGCCACTGTAGCCATGACGCACAGCTCAGCTCCAATGTTTAGACCCCCAAAACTTCTCCTCCCAACTCAAGGCAGCCTACAAGAGACATGGTACCCTCTGACATTGCCTTACAACAACCCGGCGAGGTAGGCAGGTGGAGAACATGAATTTTTTTACTCTTCCTTCATTTTATTGTTATTTGATTTTTCTGGGCCGCCCAGAACTGTGGAGAATTGGGCAGAATTCACATTTAAATAAATCATAATGGCTGTTTGCACAGGCAGCCAGATGGTCTGTAGAAAGGATGTCAACTCATAAAACATTTCTATGCTTGTTTTAGTTTTGCCATGAACAGAAAGGGGGGTGGGGGGAGGAAAGAAATTTGAAAGAGCATTGCAGCAGTTTAGAACCGAAAGTGCATTCTATTCTTCTCTTGCAAAGATTATAAGGAATTTCTGACCCCCCAAAATCTCTAATTGGAGAACAGGATTGATGACTCTTGGCTAATAAGCCTGTCTCCATTGAAGAATATGAATTATGATGCACCCAGAGGGGTGAGGGGGGATAACCAGGGCCAAGGGTGACAGTGAATCACATGTCTCAGAATCGGTTTCATACAGGTTATGCCAACATGTTTGCTCCTAATCAATCCTTTGAAGGTGTTGAAGCTTGGCTTGAGGCTCAGGGTTTAATTAGGGCAACTGCCAGAATCCTGACACTAGATTTGGCATTTTTTATCCCAGTCCTTCCCAAGGAAAGGTGCGGTGGCCTAGCGGTGGAGCTCTCCCCACACGATCTTAGTTCGATGCTAGGCAGAGGCAGATATTTTTCTCTAGAGAAATGATCTGCTGGACAAAACTCCACACTGGTGACAGGAAGGGCATCCGGCCAGTAAACACTCTGCTAGCTCCATCCAGTTCCCCAGACTCCACCCCGCAAGGGATTATGGGGGCATTAAATGAAGACAATGATCCCAGTCCTTTCCAAAAATGACCCGGGATAGGCAAAGGAAGCTATTTGATGGTGTCAAAAGTTTGCCATAGCTGTTTCCAAGCAAAGCTGCCTTCTGCAATTGACGGGTGGCAAATTTGTCGATGCCGGTGGTGTTTCAGCGATGATTCAGAGAGGTTGGGATTGCACCCAAGACACCTATAAACTAATTTATTGCTGTAATTAATCAAAGTCCCGGAGACTAAAACATATGAAGAACAGTTGCAGGAACTGGGTTTGGCTAGTCTGGAGAAAAAGACTAGGGGAGACATGATAATCGTATTCTAGCATTTGAAGGGTTGCCCTAAAGAAGGGGTCAACTTCTTTTCCAAAGCACCAGAAGGCAGGACAAGAAACAATGGATGGAAACTAATCAAGGAGAGAAGCAACCTAGGACTAAGGAGAAATTTCCCAACAGGGAGGACGATTAACCAGTGGAATTACTTGCCTCCAGAAGTTGTGAATGCTCCAACACTGGAGGTTTTTAAAGAAGAGACCGGACAACCACTTGTCTAGAATGGTAGAGAATCTCCTGCTTGAGCAGGGTGGACTAGAAGACCTCCAAGGTCCCTTCCAGTTCGATCTTGATTGATCAATTGGGATGATCTTTGCTTTCTTTTGCCACAGTTCTTCTCTTTCTATTCACAAGTCTTTGTATTTCATGATTTTTTTTTCTTCTTCTCACGACTTTTTCTGTCTTAAATTACTCTTAAATTCCAATGTAGCAGCAAACCCTAACCTGTTTATTTCCTACAGTGGCAAACAGGTACATCACACAATGAATAGAATAGAATAGGGAATAGAATAGGGAATAGAATATAGAATATAATACAGAATAGAATACCTTTGTCATTGCATTCCATGAATACAATGATATTTGAAAGCTTACTCCAGCACAGTGCCCCAAATACCACATCACAATCACATTAGAGTATTAATAATAATAATAATAATAATAATAATAATAATATAATTAGTCTAAAATCTATCTAAAACATTTAGTAAGTTAAATAGTTTAAAAATGTCATTATATACATAGCACTAAATCACAAATGCACTGTTTGATTCAGAACAATTATTGTTTCTCAGTCTATTAGTCCTCATTTTAAGTCACCTATAACACCTCCCTGATGGTAACGGTTGGAAATATGAAGCTTCCGCTACTGCTATTACTTTCATCCCTGAATCTTTCTTCTGCTACTCCCATCCATCGTGGTTTATCCAATAAACTAGGATGGAAACAAACCACATATTTACTTTTTTAATCCAGGAGGCGATTTCCGGGCCGAAAACAGCCCACAACGTGGTGGCCTTAAAAAATAAAATAAAAAAAAATTTCTTTTTGTCGTCTATAAAGTATCGCAAAACGTATTTGCATAGGAAAAAATTGCATTCACATTATCGTGTTTGGTCATCACGGGCAGAAAAAGCCGCTTTGTAGCCCGCAAGTCAACACACGCGAGTTCTCTCCCCCGCCGTTGCCCGCTGCAGGAGCCGCCGAACACGCGGCCCGGGCGCGCACACGCGTGACGCCCGTTTCCCCACGACCCCCGCTAAACTCACGTGATAAAACATCTCGCCGAGCGGAGCCTTCCCCGACCGGATGGAACGTCGCGGCTTCCCCGCGGGCAAATGTTGCGACCTTCCTCTCCGCTGATTGGCTGAGACGCGCCGGGAGCCTTGGAAGGAACAGGCGTCCGAGCTTTGGCACCGGGGGGAGGGGTGGGTTTGCTCCACTGCGCAAGCGCAGCAGCTGTGAAACCCAATGTACTGTATTGAGCCATTTGTGGGTTTTATCTTCGATCAAAACAAGGGGGGATTCATGGTCCCGCCCCACCTTTGGGGCCATGAAATTTAGGGAAACCCCCCCCCAAAAAAATGGAAATGGGGCTGACCGGACAACCATTTGCCTTCAATGATATGGGATTTCCTCCCTGAGCCAGTTTGGACGAGTCTGTTTTCGGCTGTTTCTTTCTTTCTTTCTTTCTTTCTTTCTTTCTTTCTTTCTTTCTTTCTTTCTTTCTTTCTTTCTTTC
>BLBF01000081.1:7476132-7506401 GCA_015471245.1 Laticauda colubrina
CCTCCTCCTCCTCCTCCTCCTCCTCCTCCTCCTCCTCCTCCTCCTCCAACCACTTGTACTTCTGGTTTCTAATTTTCATTCAATATTTTTGAAAGTCTAGCTGAAATCATTCAGCTGCTTTACGAGACTGAGTTCAAAACCGAGATTTAGCATTGTTTAAGGAGGCTGCCCCCTCCCCAATTTGAAGCTAAGAATTTGATTTGGAACAAAGAAAAAGTTTCCCTATTAGGACTGTTAACAGAGGAAACGAAGAAAAATTATGTGTCCCCCCTTTTTAACTCCAAATGTAGGAGCAAAAGAAAATGGAAACCAGGCCCAAATTCCCGTTTGCTCGTCGAAAAATAAACCACAAAATACTCAAAATAAATTGTAACATTTTTTTTGCCCCTTTTGGAGGGGGCTTGCCAGCTGCAGGCAAGTTTACTTTGGATTTTATACTTAAGTCATTTCTAACAAATTTTTAAATTTGCAAATTTTTAAACATTTTTCCACTTAAATTCATGAATAGCAATGAACATAGTTCTTTCCTCCCGGCAAAAATTGTACTGATCTGTTCCACCCTTAGGTAGTTGTGTGATTTCCTTTGGCGGTGCTGGAAGTTTAATCCTCTGGTTCACACCACCTTAGTGTCGAGTTCCCCCTGCTGTTAAGCTGAGCTGAATTACTACAAGTCCCAGCAGCCTCGGCCAGTACGACCAAAAGATACTGGGAATTATCACCTAATGATGTTTCTCAAGGCTTGGCAACCTTGGATAGGTGGACTTTAATTCCCAGAATTCCCCTGGCAGGAGGATTCTGGGAGTTGGTCCACCCATCTTCAAGTGCCTTAAAGTTGAGAAACACTAAAAAGCTGGAGAGATGCCATCTCTGTCTTATTTTGGGGATGAGAAAAACCCAAGATTTGGGAATTGGACATTGGGAATAACAGAGGGCTCAGCCTTCACCCCCAAACTGAAGCAGGGTATAGGAGAACCTGGAGCAGAAGACAATCCCAAAAAACCCTGGCAGAGGAAGGGAAGTAGCCAGATTCTTAGCTCGGGATCCTTGGATGACCACCAAATAGAAGACAATTGCCACCAGAGCGGTTCCTACAGCTCAGGAACCCCAAAACCTTCTTCCATAAAATCAGTTCTGCATAATGGGGTGGAAAATTAGAAGGTCTCCAAGGTTTAGGAACGCGTTCCGGCGACTGCAAAAATCAGAATAAAATGGGTGGCCAGGAGGGAGAACGAAAGGAGGCCTCCCAGAGGCCATCTTCTCAAGAAGGTTGGAAGGCCCTCAACCGAACATCTCCTGGGAGGCGTATGTCATGTAAAGGAAACCGTCCTCGTCTTTGTACGTGGTGTAGACATCGCCCATGGTGGCGGACATATTCACGAGGCTGTGGTTGCCGTTCACTAGGAAGTAGAAGGCCTGCGTGGACATCAGGCCCATCCGATTGCTGGGGGGGGGGGGGGGGGGGGAAAGAAGGACAGGCAAGGTTGAGATCTCAAGGTCTTGGACAGGACTTTGTGTGTATGTGCATGTGTGTTTCTGCCATTTCCAAAGTTTCTTGCAATTGTGTGGCTGCAAGGATGATCTAGGCTGGGTTAAGGGACTAGAACTCATCGTCTCCTGGTCATTGACCCAAAGTCACCCAGTTGGCTTTCGTGCCTAAGGCGGGACTAGAACTCACTGTCTCCTGGTGATTGGTCCAAAGTCACCTAGCTGGCTTTTGAGTCTAAGGTGGGACTAGAACTCACCAGCTCCGGTAGCCTAAAGGTGGAGCTCTCACCTCACAATCAGGAGGCTGTGAGTTCGATCCTTAGGTAGAGGTTAATATTTGGAATAGATTCTCCTGCTTGAGCAGCAGGTTGGACTAGATGACCTGCAAGGTCTCTTCCAACTCTTGTTATTCTATTCCATCTGGAAAGCACTCTAGAAATCTCCTTTGGTATCTCCTGGTGAGTTGGCCCAAAGTCACCCAGCTGGCTTTCAGGTCTAAGGTGGGACTAGAACTCATTGCCTCCTGGCTTCTAAGTCTGGTGCCTTAACCACTAGGCTTATTTTCAAAGAGGATGAGTGTAAACCTAGGTAAACCCAAGGTTTTGCTTTTTCGTGCTGTCTGAACCATTTCCCAGTTTTCATTTAATGACATCACCCTAAATTTATTTATTTTTGTCCTTCCTGCAAAAATGTGATAGAAATTTGGCCTCCCTTAGAAAAATAAAAACAGGGCTCAACTCAGACCTGACAAAAGCTTGTAGGGACAAGTTTCTTTTCAACAGTTCCTTCATAAATCTTATGTATTTACAGGTATTTATTTTGTAATTTTTTTAAACAGCCTATCAAGTTGAAATAGTCAAGGAAACTTGATTTAACTAAAAAAAAAAACACCCCTTCACTCCAATATTCTTTCCCCAGTTCCTGTTTTTAACTGCTCATTCTGCTCAATGAACCAATATACTATATACAGTAGAATCATCAGCTTGGAAACAGACCTAGAGATCATCTGGACCAACCCCAATCAAAGTCTTTATTCTGGTCAATAGACCCTCCCCCTCTGTACTTCAATCCCATCTCTTCATGGATGTGAAAAACTGGCCAAATCAAGAAATCTGCTTGTTCTTTTGGGGAATTCCAGCACTTCCTTGTTAATCATGATTTAATGACTTGGTTTTCAAATGCTAATCTAGTCAATTGTGAACCCATTTAAACCCCATTTAAAACATCCTCATCTGTTTTAACAAAAACATCCTGGAAAGCTCCCTTTTCTAGTTTTCTCCCCATCTTGGAGAAGCCTCCCTTCCCACATCCTTTAATTAATTAATTTGCCACAAGATTTCAAATGCTCACCGAATGATGGCTACAAACTGGCCCATGGTGAAATCTCCAGGGACTAAAAACTTCACCTTGTTTAAAGCCGGCAATATTTTCTCCTTCGAATAGCGTTCCAGAATCACCTGCAAGGAACCGAGAGCTGAGTCTGAGGAGCTGGAAAGGATAATAAGTGTGCGTTTAAAGTGGTGTTTGTGCATACCTGTGCTGGCACACAAACACGTGTGTTTACATATGCATACAAAACCGGAACGACATGAAACAGACCTCTCCCCTCAAGAAACAGCAGGAGCAAAAGAGAGAGAGAGAGAAAAGAAAGAAAGAAAGAAAAAAAGGAAGGAAGAAAAAGAAAAAAGAGAAAAGGAAAGAAGGAGAAAGAAAAGGAAGGAAAGAAGGGAGGAGAAACAAGGAAAGGAAGGAGAAAAAGGAAAGGAAAGAAGGAGAAAGAAAAGGAAGGAAGGAGAAAAAGGAAAGGAAGGAGAAAGAAGAAAAGGAAGGAAAGGAAAAGAAACAATGAGAAAGAAAAGGAAGGAAGGAGAAAAAGAAGGAAGGAGAAAGGAAAGGAAAGAAGAAAGGAGAAAGAGAAGGAAGGAGAAAGAAGAGGAAGGAAAGGAGAAAGAAAAGGAAGGAAAGAAGAAGAAAAAGAAAAAGAGATCCAGTTCACTACAGTTGTGCAAGAGACACAACTGCCCTTAAGAAAATTCACACAACACACCTACCGGTAGTTTATAAGGAAATCTAATCCGGATTGCAGCCACTTCGTTCTTCCGAGAAACTAGAATAATAAGTTTTTCAAAAATTGGAAAGAATTAATGCTGGATTGTGGATGGACATTCCCAGCTTTAATTCCCAGAGACTGGTTTCCTACCCCTGCAGGTTCACACATCACACTAAGCCTCAGTTTAACCATAGTTTGTGAAAGGAATTCCAATCAGCAAAATCCACTCTGCATTAAGCTTTGCAGTACACAAGAGCTGGGTTTACAGCTCAGGAACATGGTTGTCTAGGGATTCTCTTCCCTTTCCTTTCTTTCCTTCTTTCCTTCCTTCCTTTCTCCTTTTTTCTCCCTCCCTCTCTCTCCCAAAATGCTTGACCTTATCCAACCAACCCTTTCCTAAAACTAAACCAAGTCTGTCAAAGACAGTTTAATTGTGGTTTAGGGCAGAAACCACAACTTTAAATCTAAAGTTTGGCTATCTGCAGAGGAATGGCTTCTGGCCTTTCAGCAGCCTTAATCCCAAGTCACCAAAATGTTGGCTGGGAACGATGGGATCTGCAATACCACCTCTCTAGAGGGTTTGGAAAGCTAGTTAGATTCCTGTAACTACAGTTTCCTGCATTTTTACAGCAGGACACAAACTATAACCACTCACTTTTTATGCCTAGGATAAACCTAAGTCTTTAATTTTCTCTCTCAGGACCCCTTCTAAAAAATATAGAAAAACCCCAAAGCATTTTTGTTGGTATGGATATTTATTAATACTAATTAAAACTTACACACTTGCTGCTGCTATATTAATATTAAAATCGATGCATTTGCAGGATTTTAATATACTATTATTTTTCTATGCAGGCCAGCAAATAATTTTAGTTCGGAGACCCTTAAGAGGTGTCTTCATGGAGTTCAGGGGGTCTTAGGACCACAAACACCGACCTTAACAATTCAGAGACAGATAATCAGAGTTGGAAGGGACCTTGTAGGTCATCAAGTCCAACCCCCACTCCAAAAGCAGGAGACCTAGGTTCCGTAGAAAACTGAATTAACTGAGTCCACTCGGGTTTACTTAACCTGAGGAAACCTATCGTGAGAATGCAGCCTTCTCATTAACCTTTAAAATACAGCTCTAAGAATGAAGAAAATAACCCCCTCACCCCAAAAATGAGGTGAATTGCCCCCTTGGGCCAACAAGGGGCGGTAACAATGGGGTGGGGCATCTCAAACCAGAGCGTTTCCACGGAGCAATAGAGAAACAAACGCATCACTCACCAAAGGATTTTCGATGTTTAAAGGGAGGAAAGGAGGCCATGGGGAGATCCAATCGCTGGAGCCAAATTGACAAAAGAGGCAGAGGGGCGCGCCGAGCTCCCGAGACGGCTCTGCAGTCCCCCGGCGCCCGCCGCGCCTTAAATAGCAACAAAGCGCGCAATTCTTTCCCACCTGCCTTTCAGGATCGGGGCTACTTCTGCTTCCTGGGGGGGAGGGGGGGAGGGAGAGGGGGAGGGATCCACAGCGTAAGGATGCGGGTGCGGAGGGGTTTCCCAACCCCTTACCCACCCCCCTTGGAAGCCGCTGGAATTATTTAACCCAACCCTGGGAAGGCTGGTGATAGGAGTTTCGCGTGTCCACGCGTCCTGGGAACTCTCCGCCACTAGGTGTCCAAAAAACGAGATTTATTGGGCTTCCAGAGAGGTCTTACACCAATTCCGTTAGGCTAGGAGAAGCCTAACCGATTTCGCAATGGCAAACCTGAATCGGTTTTGGTTTTTGCACGCGTGGGAGAGTTTCAGTGATGACACGGGTCGTGAGAACGGGCACCAAGACCAATCTAGCCAATTTCTGCCTTTTTCCTCCCCGTCCTTTCTCCTTTCCTTCCTTCTCCAGATCTGTATTTCAGCTTGTAAACTCTTGGTGGTGGGGAACTTTCGATTTATTGATCCTTTGGCTATACTAACCAGCTAATTCCACTCTTTCTAATATGCTTCATTGCCGTTTCCCAGGTTTCTGCTTTTTATCCTCTTCCCACCTCGCCTGTTTTTCCTGGCGCGCCGTTTTTGCTTTTGCTTTCTTAAACAAATAAACAGCCTTCTCTTAAGCCTTAATGTAAAGCCAACGCGTGTGGGTTTGTACGTATTTGGGTATGTCTCTAAATCCTATCATTGTTATCCTTTTTAAAAAAATAAAAATAAAAATCCACCTGTTGGTCCATTTTATTGGCTAAGACAACCTGTTTCCATTTGACCGGTGCTTAAAAAAATTAAACTAAACTAAAAAAAAAAAACAAAAAAAAAAAAACCCTCTCTTGCTGCGGTGTCGTGTTGTGTGTGTGTGTGTGTATGTATGTTTTAATAATACAAGTGATAAACCAGGTTGCCGCACTGGTTGAGCTACCTGGCGCCCACCTTCCTTGCAAAGCGCGTTAAGTTTCGCAAAGTTTTTTTTTTTTTTTTCCCCCTTCCTTTCTTCCTCTTTGGGCGTGTGTGTGTGTGTGTGTGTGTGTGTGTGAAATATCTCCTGGTGGGTTGGGCCAATCAGGAGCCGGCGACGTGATGGGGAAGGGGCGTGGGCCCCCCCCCCTCAAAAAAAAGGGAGGGGAGGGCAGAAGAGCCCTGCTTGCACGTGACGCGTTCAAACCTTTCTCCTTTGTCTGAACTGCGCTTCGCTGCGCCCTGGAAGCAGCTTCCCATCGGCTGAAGTTCTCCTGGCTGGGAACGGGGGCGGGGTGGGGTGAGAACAACCTCGCACCCCCAGATCTGCTCCCCTCCCCCCTCTCCTCGACCCCTCCCCCTCTTTGGATTTTAAACCCACCCACCCACCCCTTCTCTGCCTCTTCACCTGCTTGCTTCCCAGCTCCGGGCACCTGGCACAAAGGTGCATGCCAACCAGCCAGCCAGCTCTTTCCAAAGGCGCGCGATTTGGGGGCTCCAGGCGCCCCGTCCGGGGGTACCCATGGCCAGCCGCCGGGCCGTGCCCCCCTCGCTGTGGTCCGGCCACGAGCGACTTCGCATCGGCGAGCGTCTCCAAGCTAGCTTGGCCGGGCTTTGGGAACTGGATCTCTTGCGCGAAATGCAGAAAGCGAACGTGGAGAGCGCCTTGGCTGGGTCGGAGCCCCGATCGGTGAGATGGAGGGTATTTATATATATAAATATATTATATATATATATATATATATATATTTGTATATATTTGGTGGGTGGGTGGGCTGCGTTGCCAGCCCTAGTTTCTCCTTCCTCCTCCCCACCCGGTGGAAATTGCAGGCGTGGAAACCTTCCCGGGAATCGGTGCGTTCTTGCGAGAGCCAAGAAAATCTTGGCTTAAAAAAAAAAAATAATATTCCATCAGGTGCCAGCCACCTCCCCCCCCAAAAAAATAAAAAATAAAAAAAATCAGGGGAGCAGGTGAGCAAACTGGCGGGATCCAGTAGGTTTATCGGGCAGGGAAGCAGCCGCTTTGAAATCTGAATTTTTTTATGGCTTCTGCTTCTGTCCAACCTGCCTCCACCATCCCAGGAGCCCTGGCTCCTGAGGAATCCTATGAAAGAATTCTAGTTTTTCCCTTTAAAAAAAAAAATTCCAAAAATTCTCTGGATTTGTTTGGCCCTGTTGGGGAGGATCGACCTTTAAAGGATCTCTTGGAGAGCTCAGGAGAAGTTGCTAATGCTTTGGAGCAAATGGGTCTCCAGTCTGAGCTAGTGGAAATCTGGGTGGGGGCATCTTTTAGGTGGGAGATTCTGCTGTGCTCTAAATTAAAAGCACGATTGGACTACAACTCCCATCATTCCAGCTGGGGGGATAGCTGCTTTTGTTGTTTAAAAAGCAGACTGGAATTTGGGGAGGGGGGTTTCCACCATGTGGTCAGTATCCATGTTTGGGATTTGCAGATTTGAATAGGGGGGGGAAATGGTGAGAGAGGAATCAGCAATCTTTTCACTTGATCCTGAATGCTGTTTAAAATATTTCCTGACTTGTTCATTTTTTTAAAATTTCAAAACATCAGGCTTAAAGGGAGCTCAGCCAGGAAAGTTTTGGCCTTTCCTTCTTCCCTAAAACAGATATTTGGTTATTTGGGGGGGGGGGGGAAGAGATATGAATTATATTTCTGTAAAGAAGGTGGATATTATAGGGTTTTGGGGGGGAGGGGGAAATATTGATTATTCTGTGAGGAATGAACTCTGCTTGCTTAGATTTGGTTCTAACTTAAAACCGTGCCTGAAGTCTGAGCAAAGAGATAAAAGAATTTTTTTTTTTCAATATTTCACTTCACCATGGTTTAATTTTAAACCATGGAGTTGACTGTAAGGCCCTACAGGGGGATTTCAAATTAAAAATCCTAAGAAGAAATTATCTACCTGAAAAATGCTTGTAAGCTAAAATTGACTACACAGAGTAGAAGGAAGGGGGGGGGATTCAGGATTTATTGCAATTAAAGGCTTAATTTAGTTAGAAATGTTCAGCTGCTTTTTCAGCCTGGTCACACCCCCAGGGGACTGAGAGGGCTGGGTGGTATAGACCTCACCTATGGTATGAGTGTGTGTTTGTGTACACACAAATTGTGAAAAGGCAAAAAAACAGGTGCAAATGTGGGTGCACCACTCTAATTGGAGAAAAATTAATGTTTCACGTCTGGGAAGTTAACGTCTGGTTAAACACTCGGATGGAAGACCACCAGGAAATTACACGGGTGAGGCTAGGATTGAGAAACCAGAAAAAATAAAAATAAAACAGGCATTTTATTTATTTATGGATATTCCATAAATTAGGAGTTAAACTAAGCTGGAGACTTCTGTACACCTTTCCAGACTCAAGCAACATCATTTTTTAAAAAATTATTATTTGATTCCTTGGCTATTAAACCAGAGGCAGGAGACAGAAAATTGCCTGCCACCAAATTTATGCCTATGGAGAGTCTCAATCATCCAGCTTCTTGGATGAGAAGCGAAATGTTTGCAAGGAAAAAGAAAGAAAGAAAAATATATACTTAGAAAGTCCAGGGCCTGCCCAGATTTCGTTGGCCATAAGATGTGAGCTTGCAGGCAGTCCTTGATTTATAACAGTGGGCTTTGTTGCAGTTGTAAGTCAAGAACGACTTGTCAATGGGAACAGATCTCAGGTGGATTTTTTTCAGGTTAAAAAGGCCGCCTCTGGTTACCTAGAAATAAGAATATAAATTTGCAAAGCAAGGGAGGTTGTAAAAAAGACAAGTTGTGGGAAAAATTAGGAGGGGGGAAAATTGCAAATTGAGTGGGGAGGATTTGAGCTGGGGTGGGGTCAGAAAAATGGGATCCTCCTAAGATGTTCACACCTACTTTCCAAATACCGAAGAATTAGATTTTAAGGCTGAGCCAGGAACCCGGAAGATGGGCCAGGTATGCAGAAGTGTGAGAGCAAAACAGCTTGTTGCAACGTGGCGCAGATGGGCAATAATATTGGAGCTTTGAAAAGGGGGCGGGGAAGGATCAGGGATGGGGATGGTGAGGGGTGGACTGGAAGAAGGGGGAGATATGTGCAAATTGGGCTTGGTGTGTGATCTCCAAGCTGGGTGTGGTAGCCAACATATGGGAAGGCCCCCACTGTTTAACAATCTGGAGCCATCCATGCTTCCTCCTCTGTGCTTGCAAACACAAACGTAGATTAAAATCTGGGTTTGCCACTGTAATTTTTTTTTTGGGGGGGGGAGGTTTTCTTGGATTGGTGCCACCCCAAAAGATGACAGAGAAGCAATTTTTTTTCTTGTATCTTTACAATTTATATTGTTTTATTTGTTTCCTAATATAATTTGATTGCTTATTGGTAACCTATGACTTTCACAAAGTGTTGTGTCTTATGATTCTTGATGAATGTATTTTTTTAAATGTACACTGAGAGCTTATGCACTGGAGACAAATTCCTTGTGTGTCCAATCGTACTTGGCCATTCAGGAATTCTATTCTATTGTATTCTGTTCTATTCTTCATTCTATTCTATTCTATATTCTATTCTATTCTTCATTCTATTCTATTCTTCATTCTATTCTACTCTATTCTATCCTGAATCTAACCTATCCTATCCTACTATCCTATCCTATCCTATCCTATTCTACTCCTATCCTACTCTACTCTATCCTGAATTTGATTATATTCTGTTCTGTTCTGTTCTATCCTATCTTGTCCTATAAAACTATACTCCTCTACTCTATCCTGAATCCTATTCTGTTCTATCCTACTCTACTCTATATCATGAATCCTATTCTATTCTATTTTGTGCAAAAATTTAGCCTACTTGGAAGGGGTGCAGAGAGGAACAAGGTGTGATGCTGAGCTGAATGAAGCATTGGGTATTACAGCCAGCAAGCCTCTTCCAGGTGTGCATATGTGTGCCAAACCTTCATAGGTGGGCTGGGTTAAAGATTGTCCAGGATGGTTGATGCAGTTACCGGATCTAATCATGTGTTTGGTCTGCAAGGATTACTTTTAATCCTTAATGAACTCGAGTTTTAAAGGTCTCCCTGCTTAAAAAAAAATAAAAAATGGATGTTCCATAGTGGATTTTATTTATTTATTTGGTCAATTTATTTATTTGATCAAATAAACATGAAATAATAAAAAGGGGAATAAAAGATAACAGAAGACAAAGTACAATTATGTAAACAACTCTATTACTACAAAATACAACTCTGTACAACTATCAAATCAATGAGATATATAGTACGCTCTGAACACCCTTATTACAATAATGACATGATTATTTACTTAAAATGAAGAAATCTTAATATAATAAAACTACACACGAAAATATATGTCCTCCAAAAATTATTTCAAAATAACCAGACAAGATGTCAATGTCTTTACAGGTAGACAACACTTCAGACCAACATTTCTGTGGCTGAGACATTTGTTAAGTGAGTTTCACCTCGTTTTACAACCTCGCTTGCCACAGTTGTTACAATGGCACTGAAGAAAAGTGACTTATGGCCATTTTTCACACTTAGAACAGTTACAGTCAGGTGATCAACATTCAGACGCTCGGCAACTGAGTCATATTTATGATGGTTCCTTCCTTCCTCCCAAGGGTGGAAGCCAGATTCCCAACTTTTAACAACTGCAGGGTTTCACTTGAACAACTGTGGCCCGAAAGATCGTAAAATAGGGCAAAGCTCACTTTAAGAAATGTGTTTCTGCTTAGCAACAGAAATGTTGGGCTTGGTTGTGTTTTAAGTTGAGGGCTACCTGTATGTCTTTCCTTCTCTATCGTGTCCTCCGGTCTCCACCCCATTCCAAGACAAGCTTGGAAGAAGAAAATCTAGATCTTTGGTGGGTCTGGAACGCTCTACAACAAGGGTTTTCAAACTTGGCAAGTTTAAAACTTGTGGGCTTCAAACTCCCAGCATACCTGAGCTAACATGGCTGGAGGAGTTGATGTCCACCAGTCTCAAAACTTCAAGTTTGAAGACCCCTGCTGTACAACTATGGTAGTCAGGAGTAGCCTGCTGGGGGTTCGCAGAGAGCCCCTCACTAAGATTCTGTGAAGTTAGGAGAATCCCCAAATTGTTCTGACCCAGGCTTCATCAAACGTAATTAAACACCAACTAGGTAGAAAAGCAAAACCTATTTTATTGCAACGCTGGGAATTACTTTCATTCCCAGCCATGAACAGTTCCCCAAGATAAGCACATGCTTTTCAGTGCTGTGGAATGCTGCCAAAAACAGAAGTCTCCAATTAATTATAACAGAAACCACCCAAAATACCAGGGAAAAAACAACAACCAGAGTTCACAGAGCTTCAAGGAAGACCCGGAATCTATCGAACTGCTTTGCTTCCTGCAAAGGTTTCATCATCTTGGCCTGACTTTTATACCTTATGGGAGGGGCAATCACCTCCCAGCCTTACTCCCAAGTTGCCCCTTCTGTTTCAGCTGCTCTTGCCTTCTAGCAGCTCTGCCCACATACACACTGGGAACAGGCTCCCGCTGCTCCTCTGCCTCGCTGCTGCCAGATTCTGGAAGCTCCAGAATCAGCTCCCCTGCTCCCAGATGGTCCTGGCCCCCTCTCTGCATCGGATGTAGGACTTTCATCCGAGTCCTCTCCAGACTCCCAGACTGGTCCCCTTTCTTCCTCACTGTCCAATTCTACTGCTGTCTGCACTGGCTGGTGGCGAACCACAACACAAATTCCACTCCTGGCTGGCCCTGCCCACCCCTCCCCTCCTCTCCCAGGAGTCCCCATGTGGCCTGGGGAAGGCCATGGCTCGGGAAGGCCAAAAAACAGGCCTCCCGGAAGTTCGGGAAGGCCGGAAATGGGTCTGTTTCCAGCTTCCAGAGAGCCTCTGCAGTCCGGGAAAGCCAATTTCACCCTCCAGGAAGCTTGAGGAAAGCCTCCAGAGCCAGGGGAGGGCAAAAACGCCCCCCCCCCCACCATGGTGCAGAAGGCCAACTAGGCCATGCCTATCGTGGACACGCCCATCCAGCCACCGGCCAGAGAACTCTTTGCTAAAATGTTTGAAGTCCACTCCTGGTAGTACCGATGTCTTTAGCATACATAGATGGCTGGTGAATTTGCTTTTTTACTGTCGCTTTGCCTTGGCACTGTGGGAGAGAGGTACACTCAGGGGTGTGGGATTCTACCGGTTCGCCCCTATTTGCTAGAACCGGTTGTTAACATTCTAAGCAGTTGGGAGAACCGGTTGTTGGAAGAAATTCCTGGGCTAATCCTGTAAGGAAGGCAGGAAGGAAACATTCTGGTGTTGCTTACAGAAACTGCCTCTCCGTTAACCCTTATTCCATTCTTGGCAGGACCAGACTTCCTGTCTCAGGAACTTCTCCGCAGTTTTTTTCCCCTCCTTTGCTGGTACTTTGCTTGTGTGGAGTGACCATTCAAAGTTATAATGGCACTGAAAAAAGTGACTTATGACCCTTTTTCACACTTACGACTGTTGCAGCATCCCCATAGTAATGAGAGGCCAGGCAAGGCGATGCGTGCCTCGATGTGAGAGATAGTGAGTTGGCCACGTCCAGCCACTATCATGACCACCAAGCCACGTCCACCCAGTCACATGGCCACGCCCACCAACTAAGCCACGCCCACAGAACCAGTTGTTTAAAAAAATGAATCTCAGCCCTGGGTACACTCACCAAAACAATGCACTTTCTGTGCTGGTGGGGACTTCCTCTTGGCACAGGATCCCTCTCGACCGGAGGCTACTAAGGTTGGCACGCTTACATTTTCTGCAAAACAAAAAATATAAATTATTTGCTCTTTGCTCACCTTTACCTCTTGGCATTCCTGTGGTTTTCAAAGTTTGCCTACTATGCGAAGGTAGATTTTTTTTTTCTCCTCCTCCTCCTCCCCTCAGTTTCGGTTCAATGTCAAACTTGGAAGGATTCAGGAAAGCACGATCGAACCATCAGGGTGTGTTTGGCAGATGTGTGTAAAAATACAAAGCAAGAAAGGACCAATAAAAGGAGAATGTTTATAGCTTGGGGTTGAACTGTGGGGTCCTTGGAGCTCTCTGAGCTGGGTGGTTTTCTTGCAAACGTTTCATGACCCAACTGGGGAACATCATCAGTGCTAGAAGGGAGGGGAGTTTGCGAGGAGGAGGAAGGAAGCAAGGAAGGAAGGAAGAAGAGGAGGAGTAGGAGGACTGTAAGGTCCTTGGGGCTCTCTGAGTGTGGTGGTTTTCTTGCAGACGCTTCCTAACCCAACTAGGGAACATCATCAGAACTAGAACTAGAAGGGAGTGGGGATTGTGGAATGATGGAGGGAGGAAGAGGAGGAGGAGGAATGTAGAGTCCTATATGATATTCTCTGAGCTGGGTTCTTTACTCACAGATGTTTCATGATCCAACTAGGGGACATCATCAGTGCTTGAAGGGAATGGGGATTGTGGGGAGAAGGAGGAGGAGCTAGGTTGTTTTCTTACAGACCTTTCATGATCCAGCTTGGTAACATAATCAGTACTAGAAGAGAGTGGGATTTGCTCTCTGTTTATATTCGAGTGGATTGGATAGAAGAAAATATTTATAGCTCAGAGTTGAAATGGGGGGTCCTTGTGGCTCTCTGAACTTGGTGGTTTTCTTGGAGACATTTCATGACCCAACTAGGGAACATCATCAGGGCTAGAAGGGAGAGGGGTTTGCAAGGGGAAGGAAGGAAGGGGAGGAGGAGGACTGTGCGGTCCTTGATGCTCTCTGAGCTTGGTTGTTTTTGTTAAAGACGTTTCATGACCCAAATAAGTAGCAACATCAGTGCTAGAATGGAATGGGGTTTGGAGGAGGAGGAGGAAGAGGAGGAGGAAGAAGACTGTGGGATCCCTAGTGCTCTTTGAACTTGCTTTGTTTCTTGGAGACGTTTCATGATCCAACTAGGTAACCTCATCAATGTTAGAAGGGAGCGGGGTTTGCTCCAAATGCCCTTTCTAGCACTGATGATGTTACCTATTGGGGTCATGAAACGTCTTTAACAAAAACAAACAAACTCAGACAGCAAAGAACTCTCACGTTAGAAAGGATTAGACTCAACCCCGTTGAATGATGCCAAAAATTTAAAATATTCTATCAAAGGCAGAACGTTTTCGGCTGTCATTAATGGATAGATGATTAGAAAAAAAAAGTATAGATGGGTAGTTTTCTGCAGAGTAAAATGCAGGGAGATTATTAGATGCACGAATAGAGAACAAGATTCTGAAATATTTATAGGGCTGGGGAAGAATTGCAAACTTGGCAAAAATGGACCTGCTTGGTTGGTGGAAAAGGCAATAACTACATTTATCAGAGACTAAAAGTCCTTTGTGGAGTTTTTTTTTTCTGAAAATGAGGGAGAAAGTGATTTATGAGTTGGATGATCGGAAAGGATAAAACATGGAAAGAAGGAAGATATAATGTAGTCTTAGAGCGATGTTTCTCAAACCTGGCAATTTTAAAGTGTGTGGATTTCAACTCCCAGAATTCCCTAGCCAGGAGGAATCTGGGAGTTGAAATCCACCCATGTCCCAAATGCCAAGGTTGAGAATCACTGCCTTACAGAGAAAAGATAGAATAAATGTATTCATAACTGCTGTTAAAGAAAATTGGAAGCCACTTCACGATATCTTTATCTTACAGCCTCGTTATAGAACTTAATCTTTTACACCTTTGGCTGAATAGTCCTGCCCAGGTCTCTTGTTAGTTCAAGGTGTAGATTAATTATTTGCAAACTAGTTATGTTACCTCTGTCCCAGAGGCCTCACTAAATGGCCAGAAAATCTATTTTTTCCTACTGTCAAGAAAGCCTGTTTCTTCGGCTCTCACTTCCCACCAGTTGCATTCCAAAGACTATTCCTCATTTTATGTCAGCTAACTGGTCAGGTGCAAAGAAAAAACAAACAAACCAGCTTCTCTTTTTTGCTTGGATTTCCCCAACTTGGAGTTTGGACATAAATCCACCTTTCAGTGGTAAATTGTCTTGGATTTATAATATTTTCTCTCTTTTGGATCACTTCTCCTATCTCACTGCCTTTGTTCTCTGTAGCTACAATGCCAGGACTGTTTATTGATCAGATTCAGGAAGACACACAAAGAGGAAACCAACTGGGTAGTAGCTGTAAAACTGGTTTTCTCAGTGTGTCCTACACTGAACATGTTGCTTTGCACCATGAAGTGTTTGGATCAGCCCACGTGAAATGATGGAATGTATTTTGCTCGAGAGATCCAGAAAGAATGCTGCTAGGCTTGGAACATGCTATCAAGTGGATTATATTTGGCTTACTTCATTTGTTGATTTGTTTTACATCCAACATTAGCAATCCAGCAGGAAGAATTGTGTCAGTCACTGGTTTTGCGAGACGGGCAGGTAACATAAATTGGAGAAATATGGAGAAGGAAAAATGTGAGGAAGAAAGGGAAAAAGAAAAGGAAGGAAGGAAGGAAGGATAGAGAAGGAAGGAAAGATGGAAAAGAGAGAGAAAGGAAGGAAAGGAAAAGAAAAAAAGAAAGAAAGGAAAGGAAGAAAATACGGAGAAGGAATGAAAGGAAAGAAAAAGAAAGAAGGAAAGAAAAGGAAAAGGAGACCGGAAGGAAAGAAGGAGAGAAAAGAGAAAGGAAAGTAGAAAGGAAAGGAAAATATGGAGAAGGATGGAAGAAAAAGAAAAGAAAAAGGGAAAACGAATACAGTCTAATAATGACTGGTAACTGGTCCTTGCACTTATGACCATTGCAGTATTCCTAAAGCCACATGACCAAAATTCACCAAATAACCACGTCGCTTAACAACAGACATTCAAGTCCCAATTTTGGTCATAAGTCGAGGATTACCCCGAATATATCTCACTACATAGATGTCTCTCATGAAAAATAGGATTATTGTATAAACAATTTGGTCTTGGTCTCTTTGAGATGCTGACAAGAACAATGAAAATAAATTGAATTTGTACCCCTCTCCTCACGAGCCTCGCCCACTTACCCATTCTAACATATTAATATCCTAATACGAGCTCTATTGCCCATGCTTCCCTACGAAACTATATGGTCAGGCTTAATTTTGGGGGAGGAAAATAAGGGGAAAAAAACCTGCCTCTGCCTACCAGCATTCATCAGTATTCATCTGTCTAGCGTCCTGTCAGTGTGTGAGAGCGGTGAGGGCTGTTTGGAAACTTAAACAGTATTTGCTATGTGAGCAAGAAAGAGACAGCAAGGAGCCTGGGCGTGGCTTAGCTCAACTGTTTTGCACTAAAGCTGCTTGGTGCTGTGGAACTAAAACTGAAACTCCTCTACTTGTTTTTTGCATTCGGAAGAGATTTCTTTTCAAGTGGGGAGGGGGAGTAGAACTCCTTAGCATCAGAGTGTGTGAATAATAATAATATTTTAGGAAATACTAATGCTTTGGAAAAAAAATCCTTTTTTTATTGAGCTCCTAGAAGCCAAGAGGAACCTATGTGCCAAATTTCAAGTTTGTAGGCTTCTGGAGATTTTGTGGTATATATATATATATATGTATATATATATGTGTGTGTATATATATATATATATATATATATATATATATATACATACATACATACATACATACATACATACATACATACATATATATATATACACACACACACACACACACACACATATTGCTTCTTGGGACCGTCGTAGCGTTTGTCTTGTGGTCAGAATCCATACGGTACCTTCAGGCCAACAATTTTGGCAACCACGCAGGAGGCATAAGCGAAGGGAGCATGGGCAGGGTGTGTGGGGGATCTACTCCAGCAAACATAGGATCCCTCCGAAGTTGAGTGCCACAGGTCTTTGCAAAAACCCCTTCCAAAAAAAGAGATCTTTTGACCTTCCTTTCTTCTTCCACCTGGCCAAACAGGAGGACCTCAATGGCTTTGGGGGTGGCAAGTTGACCCCTCCCAGTGGCGCGAAGTTGGAGCAAAACAAAGCAGTTCTCGGATGTGCTGAGGAACGTTGTGGCCTGTATACTTCATCAGAGAACATGGAGTTGTGTGTTCCCGCTGAAGATGGTGCAGACAAGGACGGTTTGGGGCTGAGGATGATGGGTGAGGAGTCCAAGAAAGTGGGCCTCAACGGAGGAGACACCACGGAGGTGCCAGAAGCCGATTCTAGACCCAGTTCAGGTACGTCCTTGATTAGACAATCCACACCCTAATATTTTCATTTCTCTTCTTGGATATCTGCCTTTGCCGTCCCTGACCAGGGTTTGTGGAAACCTGGGTCTGTTCAACCATTCCAAACGCTCTCTGGCGGGCCGACAAAGTAATCAATTTGTTCATCTATGGCCCAGCAAGCCATGGTTAACGCAAGCTCAGATATGGCAGCCAACTGTGAAACCCCAATGTATCAACAGTGGTTTGTAGTTTGAGCCATCTATACCTCCACAAGATAAAATCCTGGCTTGGGGCTGAATCTGCCTGTTAGTTAGCCAGTTTGATGTTAGGGTTAGATTAGGGTTAGTCCTACTCAGCTAATAAATTGAATCAATATGTGCAAAATTGAGGGTGATAGGTGTTGTAATCTGGCAGTTCCAATCAGTCCTGGAGAGAACTGGGCACAAAAGCTATCACCCCTTCCCTGTTTTGGTGAGGTATTTGGCATTTGGGGTAGACTGCTCCTACCCGTGGATGGTCCATCGTGATAGAAACCTAGAAAACAGAAGGCAGAAAAAACTTGGTTTTCCATCAAATCTGCCCATGATTGATCGATCTGATCTTCTGTTAAAACATTTTTTTTTAAGTTTTTTTAGTTAGTATACGCAGTCCTCGACTTACAACAGTTCATTTAGTGACCGAAGTTGTTACAACCGCACCAAAAAAAGTGACTTAACGGCCAAGTTTTTTCACACATATGGCTGTTGTAGCACACACACCCTGGTCATGTGATCGAAACGAAGACGCTTGACAACCGACTCATACTTATGACAGTTGAAATTTAGGCTCTTGGCAACTGACTCTTAGTTATGACAGTTGCAGTATTACACCAGTTCATCAGTTCGCTTAACCACTGTGGCGAGTATCGTGAAATGGGGCAAATCTCCCCAAAAGAATGTTCTGCTTAGCGACAGAACAATTTTGTTGTAAGTTGAGGACTACCTGGGTTTTGCAGCCTGGCCGGTCATAACCAGGGGGTCTCTGCACCTTTCAGGGTTTTACGAAACCAGCGAGATGGGCTCCCTCTCGGATTCATGCGCCTCGGTGCACAGCGACGGAGCCGGGGCTTCACGGTGTAGCATCGGTTCCCTCCCTCACCTGCCTGGATTGCGCGATAATGGCTTGATCCGGCCGCGGTCCACTGACGAGGCTGCCGTCCGGCTCCTTGACCTCCAACTTCAGCGCCTGACCTTGGCCAGCGTAGCCGGGACTGACAATCGACGTCCGGTATCCACCGGTAAGTGTTCTAACCAAGGCTTATGAAGACACTCACAAACACACGTTTTTCTTTATTTCAACAGCTCTGAATTTTAGTCATTCACAGCCCATAATGAGTCTCAAACAGTTTGTAAATAGTCCCATGGAAGTCTGCCAAAGTCCTTCAGGATACGTCTGATAATCACGCACCTTTATCTTCCTTTGAAATGCTGCCACAACTAAATGTCCAATTAGTTATACGAGGCCAACCGGAGCACAAATTCAATACAGAGCTTCAGGCTTCAAACCGATCAGTACAAACAAAATTGCTTCCTGCAAAGGCTCCTGTCCCTTTGCTCCTCCTTTATGTCTTATGGGAGGGCCAATCACCTCCAAGCCTTACTCCAGAGTTTCCCCTTTTCTCTTAACTATTCTTGCCTTCTAGCAGCTCTGTGCATGCACACACTGGGAACAGGCTCCCGCTATTCCTCTGCCTCACTGCTGTCAGATTCTGGAGTTTCCGGAGTCAGCACATCACTCCCAGATGGTCCTGGCCCCATCTCTGTGTTGGATGCAGAACCCTCATCCGAGTCCTCCCCAGACTCCCAGACTGGCCTATGTTCCTCCCCACTGTCTGACTCTGCTGCCATCTCCACAGGCTGCTGACGGACCGCAACATTAAGGCCTCGTATTCTTTATGGGGAGGGTGACCGTGTGTGTGTGTGTGTGTGTGTGTGTGTCCATCCTGGGATATGAGGGAACGTCCTTAAGAGGAACATGAAACACGAGAGTCTGTGGTCGAAGGCAAGGAGGTCTGGGTTCAAGTCCCGCCTTGGCCATAGAAGCTCCCCTGGGAAATTTTTAAAGTATCTTCCTTTCAACTCAGACTACCTCACAGGGTTGTTGAAGGGTGGAAGACGCTAAGAGGATGTTTCAACATTTGGCGGTCTTTAGAGTAAGGTATTTATTATAAATCAAATAAATTGATTCTGGCCTGCATTTATCATTCTCAGCCTCTTCTAGATGTGAACCGAAGAAAGAATAGAGTGAGTAGAGTAGAGTAGAGTAATGGAATAATAGAATAGAAATAGAATAGAATAGAATATGAGAGAACAATGGAATGGGATAGAGCAGAGAGAGAGAGAAGAAAAGAAAAGAGAAGAGATACAGAGTAGAAGAGAAGAGACAATAGAATAGAAATAGAATAGAATATGAGAGAACAATGGAATGGAATAGAGGAGAGAGAGAAGAGAACAGATGCAGAAGAGAAGAGAATACAGAATAGAAATAGGAATAGAATATGAGATAACAATGGAGTAGAATAGAGGAGAGATAGAGAAGAGGAGGGAAAAGATACAGAAGAGAAGAGGAATGGAATGGAATAGAATAGAATAAAAACTATTGTCACTTTGAATGTACACTAATCTGTATACATTAAAATGTAATTTCGTTGCATACAGCTCTCAAAGGGTCACCACCTCCAATATACACTGCATAAACATGACAAAATAAATAAATACAAAATTATGTATATGCCTATATACAGTATATGATACGAAGAAAGCTTCTAGTTCTCATCACAGCCCCAGCATCCTTGAAATAGCCACAATCTAGAGAAGGTATACTGAATTTGAGAACGAAGCCTGCTCTTAAGAGGCTGGTTTTTGAAATTCTTACAATAGCCCTGTAAAGTAGCCCATGCTAAGAATGACAGTGAAATCTTGGCTGATTTAATTGGCTGACTCCTGTTTGGAGTCAGGCTAAGCATGTCGGGTGAATCCAGCCAGCAAGGCACTCTCTGTCAATGTCGGCAACTTGAAGATGGGGGAACTTCAACTCCCAGAATTCCTTTGCCAGCATACCTTAAAATGGATGGAGTTCAGTTCCAAGAATTCTGGGAGTTGAAGTCCACTCCACGCATCTTGAAGTTGTCAACATTGAGAAACATTGCAGTAGGGTTTGTGTAATAAGCCATGATTAGACCGTATGTAGCAAGCTCAGGAGCCATCTGACAGAGGGAGAGATTTAAGCCTGGATCTCTGGTATTTCGCTGTCACTCTTAGCATGGATTACCTTACAGGGCTGTTATAAAAGATTCTTAAAAACCAGCCTCTTAAGAGAAGTTTAATTCTCAAATTCAGTGCCTCTTCTAGTTTGTGAATATTTCAAAGAGGTTGGGAGCAACAATGAGGACTAGAAACGGTTTCGGTTCACATCGAGGAGAGGAATAATAAATGTGTGGCTGGATCGATTTATTTATTCGATCTTTTGAATACTTTTATTGCAAAGCTAAAGGAAGCAAATGTCCTCCTGGTGTATTTTTTGGGAGTGGGGGAATCCTTCAGGGGTGCTTAGTATCTTCTCAATCTTCTAGAAAGTCCGATGGGATTCTACCGCCTCGTATGAGTAAACCTGGCACGCTATCTTGGAGTTGTCGATCCAGGGAAACGATCCAAGTTAGCTGGGCACCAGAGTTTAATTGTGTTTTTGCTTCGACGTGCAATACAGTCAACTTCCCCTGTTCCGACCTGTTTGTTTACATGAACATGTCTCTGTTTTATAGTCCCCTCAAGGCAAGGTACAAAATACCCCACCTAATTATGGCTTGAAAGCAAAATCCTCAGCACGTCATTCAGTCTGAATTTGTTTCTGTGTAGACGTCGGGGAAAGGTAGCTTAAGATTTGTGCTGTTGCAGTACACAACCCCAGGACACGGCAGTACACAACCTCAGGACGCTGCGACCATAATAAATATGTGTCACTTTTTATCCCGGGGACGCTGTGATGGACATAAGTGTGAAATGCAGTCATAAGTCACCTTTTTCAGTGTAACTTCAAACTATCACTAAATGAACTGTTGTAAGTCAAGGACTATCTACAGAAAGAATGTTCTAAGTGGGTAGGTAGATGTCCTGTCCCGGTCTGTAATCCTACAATTTGAAAGTGTACTTGGGAGCTACCAATTCCCTATTTTTGTTTCATTAAAAGATCATCTTTTAAAGATCCCATAATCCCTTGCGGGGTGGAATCAGTGCAACTGAATGGAGCTAGCAGAGTGTTTTATTGGCTGGATGCCCTTCCTGTTGCCAAGAAAGAGTTATATTCAGCAGATATATTCTCATTGTGCCCAGAGAGAAATATCTGCCTCTACCTAGGGTTGAACTCACAGCCTCCTGATTGTGAGGTGAGAGCTCCATTCCAAGGCCAATGCACCACTCCTTTCATTAAAAGCATCTTCAGAAACAAATCTGAAGGGATAAAGAATCCAGGATAGATACCTGGATGCGGTATTAGATACTCGGCCAAATTCTCGCGCAGAATTGTAGATTCCTGTACCTCATGAGTTCTTTTTCATTGTGTCTCTTGGGACAGGTGACCTCGAGTTCCTGTTGGGCCTTGGATCCCTACCCTTCCCAAGACCCCCGAATTTCCAGCTTCTACGGTACAAGTCTGATTTGGTCTCCCGAAACACCAATGAAGTCTACCACTACCCCAGTCCTCTCCATGCGGTAGCTTTACAGAGCCCTCTCTTCACCAACGGCCTCTCTCAAAGCTCATCCCAGGAAGATCTTGACGAGACACTTCCCAAAATTCCCAGATCCGACTCTCCTAAGAAAGACCCTCTCAGCTCCGGAGGACTCCCGAAGATCCGCTTGGAACAATACGTGGCGAAACTGGTGCTACGGTACAAGTGCCGCACGGCAGCGAGTCGAACCGAATCAGGATACCTCGCGGGGAATCAGAAAAGCTTATCCATGACATCCATCTGCAGCTCGGGACCGGTGGCTGGTCAATTCCTGGGCCCGATTCCAGGATGGAAGATCCGACGGCGTATCTCCACCTGTTCTCACTTGCGTTCTCCTGAAGGTTCAGAGGGAGCACGAGATTCCAGAGTCCTGGATGGGTTGTGGGACTTCGCACCATTCCCAGAGATCAGCTCGTTTCAGTCAAGTCCCATCAACCTGGTTAAACCTAGCGAGTCTTCTGTTATGTCCCTCACAACGACACAGGATCCTTCCGTCAAACTCGTCCTCAACAAGCCATCCACCACGCCGGATAGAAAAATTTGGGCAGCAGGGCCCCACCAACTGATAATCAAGACAGAGTCCTCCTTCAGAAAGGAGGCTTCATTGCCTCGGGCCACGATTGGCATCGACAAACTATACAAAGGCAAACACTCTTCGCGGGAGTTGGTGAAAACCTCCGAGCGAGGAGAGAAGGCAGCTGAGAGAAGCTGGTTGAGCCCCCGTGAATTGCTACGCAGGTTAAGCCTCCGGCGCAAGCCATCATCCCGTGGGGTGGGCAGGGCCCGAGCCAGTTCTGAAATGAATGTTCACGCAGCTGTGGGCCTGGTGTGTCCCAGCCAGCTTCAACCAAACCGAGGCAAGGCCACCAAGCCGAAATGGACATCGGTGCTGGAAATTTCTGGCAAGTCCTCTGGACGCCATCGTGTGAAAGCAGGGACGTTCCTGCCGCCGGTTTTGAACCGCAACCTTGCCTTTTCCTCCGATGCCCCGGCAACCTTCTGCTTCCCGGAGGATGGCCATTTTGACCTGCCGCCTCGTCAGCGGGCCGGACTTCCTGGCAACGGGCCCAGGCTGAGTGAGGTAGAAGCGACCAGCGCGGTCAGCCTGAATGGAGAATGGATGTTTCACCAGCTTGGAGACCGATGGCTCCATGGGTCCGCCACATTGGATTCATCCGATTTGCCACCTCACAACTTTAAGCTTCGACGCAGCCGTTCTTTCAAAGAGTTGAAGAAGATCGTGTCTCGCTCCTTCAAGAGTTCCCGAACTGCCAAATACTAGAGGAAAAAAATAATTGGACATTCATTTGAGACATTTCTGAATGTGTTGGGGAGGGGGCAGTTCGATTTTTGTTGCGATTGTGTTGCAAAAGTTTCTTCGTTTGGACGGCAAGATGGCCTCCTGCACGTTCTCCATTGCGGTGTCCTGAATTTGGCTGAGGATGTCCTGAATTCAAAGATTAACCACTCAAGACATAGGACACCTACAGGCCTGCACGCAAACCAGCGCTGAACTTGAACTCGAGATCTCCATCGAAAACCCTGAGATGTTTTCTATCAGCTGCTGCTGCTCACTCTGAACTGATTCTCTTAATTTTGCAGCCAGGAGAACAGAAGGGGGTGGAAGAAAAGTCGCTTTGGTTGAAGTCTGCTTGTGATCTTGGTTGTTTTGATATCAGGGACCAAACCACAAAAATGGGTAGTTCTCTATTGTTTGCCACGGATGATCCATGCAGACTAATCTGTGCTTGATCAGTGAATGCCTGTTGTTTCGGGTTCTTCATATACAATAAAACCAAAAAGATTTTGGGTTTCCCAAGAACCTTGTGTCAACTCATAAAACATTGCCATTAAAAAAAAAGGGGGGGGGGTGGGAAGGAAGTAAATCTGGAAGAACAGTGCAGCAGTTTGGAAGGGAAAGTACATTCCAACTCTTAAGCTTTAAAAGAATGTAACTAAAATACCAGAGCTTTTGCCCACGGATATATTTAACTGGAGCACGTGATTGATGACACCCAGACCGTAATTGGAGAATGTGATTGATGACACCCAGTCCATGAACGTGGTCAGTTCTGATTTATGGGGGGAGGGGGGAAACAGGGCCACAGGGGAATGTAAATGACATATGCCAGAGTTGGCTTCATATGCCCTGAAATTATTTGATGTGGAAGAGACGGTTCTAAATCTTGAAAAGCAACCTTCTCCTTGGGTTACACTCCCATCATCCTCAACAGGGCTGGCTGGGGATGATGCGGCATCGTAGTCTAGCAAAACAAAGACGTGGAACTGATGGGAGAACGGCTTCCACTCCTCTGTTCAGTTTCCTGGAGGGCAAAAAGAGTCTTTTTTTCAGGGATCACAACAAGGAGATTGTGTTATTTCTGTAATTAAAAGCAACGTGCCACACCCCAGCCTGAAAATCAGGTGCCAGGAAGGTGAGTTTTCTCCTGTCTCTTCCCCCAAGCTATGCAATTTTGCATAACTGATAACCTGTTGCTTTACCCACCCCTCTTATTTTTTCCAAGAGTATAAAAGGCCCTCTACCAATTGCTGTTTACAGTGAGATTCGATTCCTTGGCACTCCGTTGCTAATAACTGTAATTATCGAGGCTGGGAGACAGCAAGGAGCATGCCAGCAAGTTGAAGCTTGCTAGGGGAAGATTGTGCAGGGTTGGTCCTTAAATCTGCTTTTTCTTTCTTTCTCTTCCTGGTCCAGAATCGCTGCTTCAACAACTTTGCAGCCTAATCCAACCTTTTTTTAAAAAAAATTTTTTTTAATTGAATTGACCTCAATGAACTACTTTGATGAAATGCGATTTGAGTTCTTTTGCGGGTGGGAGGAACATCCGATGCAAAACATCTGAGGTATTTTTTATATATCTCGGATATATAACTATCCAAAATAGCCCTTCTTTTATTTGATTTTTCTCCCTCTCTCAAGGTTCTAGCCCTCATGATTTGTTTTACGGGGGGGGGGGGTTGTCCTTGCATGAACGACCAGAATTGAATCCCAAACATGCTTTTTTTTTCGAGGGGCCACTGGATTTCCTTGTTTTTTTTCTTTTGAAGATGTTTCACTTCTCATCCAAGAAGCGTCTTCAGCTCTGACTGGATGGTGGAGGATGGAAGAATTGATACTCCTTGCAGACAAGCTGGTCATTTGCATCCTTTTTAGAGAGTCATTGAGGCCACTTGGAGGTTTATCTGAGTCCTCAGGGTCACCTGAGGGGTGCAAATGGGTGTGGAGCCTTCTTGGAACTGCTGAAAGGACCATGTACACTGGAGATAGATGAGGTCTCTTTTGAGAGAGGGGCCAAGTGGCCTCAAGGACTCTAAAAAGGATGCAAATGACCAGCTGTCTGCAAAGGAGACAGCTTCCATCCTCCAACATCCAGTCAGAGCTGAAGAAGCTTCTTGGTTGAGAAGCAAAATGTCTTCAAAGCAAAACCAGAAAGTCCAGTTGCCTCTTTATAAAAAAAAGACCTTAGGGACAATCACAACTTGGAGGACTGAGAATCTCTACAGACCACAATTGAGCCTCTTAGTGTCCATTGATACGTGAGACACTTGTTAAAAAATAAAATAGTGGTAGTCCTCAGCTTACAATCACAATTGAGGTCCAAATTTGTTGCTAAGTGAGACTTTTTTTTAAAAAAAGTTGAGTTTTACCCCATTTGGTGACCTTTCTTCCCAAAATTATTGAGCGCATTGCTGCATGTTAAGGAGTTCCTAAGTTAGGATCATGGTTGTTTAGTGAATCTGGTTTCCTTGCTGACCTTGCTTGCCAGAATCTCTCAAAAGGGGAATCATGTGATCCCAGGATCCCGTCCAAGCTTCCTCACACTGCAACCATCATAAGTACCAGCCAGTCGCCAAGCATCTAAATCTTGGGAAATGGGACTGCAGGGGTGCTACGTTGGTTCGAAATGCAAGCATTTTCCAATGCTGTTGTAACTTCCGACCGTCGTTAAGCGAATGGTTGTAAGTCAGGACTTTCCTCTCTTTGTTGGTAAAGGCAGTGGCAGTTTTCCCACCTGGAAAAGTTGGATCTCTTATCAACGGCAACCGAACCCAGCTGTGAATTTTAATAGCTGGAACCAAATTTATTTTGAGGGGTGTGATTTATTGTGATGCAGCCTCACAAGTGATAAACTGACGCAGCTGCCAAAGGTGATGGTGATTTTAGTCAACCCTAATAAGAATTATAGAGGGATGTGGTGGCTCGGTGGCTAAGATGCCGAGCTTATCGATCAGAAAGGTCGGCAGTTCGGCTGTTCGAATCCCTAGTGCCGCGTAACAGAGTGAGCTCCGGTTACTTGTTCCAGCTTCTGCCAATCTAGCAGCTGGAAAACACATAAAAATGCAAGTCGAAAAATAGGGACCCTTTGGTGGGAAGGTGACAGCATTCTGTGCACCTTTGGTGTTTAGTCATGCCGGCCACATGACCACGGAGACGTCTTCGGACAGTGCTGGCTCTTCAGCTTTGTAACGGAGACGAGCACTGCCCGCAAGAGCCAGGAATGACTAATATGTGCAAGGGGAACCTTTTTAATCAACCGGGATCATGCAGGCTTGCAGGAGGCGAGTGAAAATGCTTCTGCGGCCCACCAAGCCACACCTCCTGAACCGGTGGTAGAAAATATTTGAATCCCACCATTGGATTGTGCGTACAGGGGAGGGAGAGCATTTGAGCCACAATATGGTTAAATTGCCTGGGGACGTCCTATCTTTGCAGGGTAGACTGCCGATAACACGGCCTGAATGTCCAGACAGCACTAATCCAGAACCAAACAAACCCACGTTATGGCTTACTGCAATGGAGTAAACGGAGCCACGCATTGCGTCCTTGGCCAAACAAGCTGGATATGTCTGCCGTTCGCGATGCAATCAGAAAGGAGCTTTTTAAATGATCCTTGACTTCTGAGCACAATTGGGACCGGAATTTCCATCGCTAACCGAGTTGTGCCCAGTTGCAGTTTATTGGACAAACCGTGTTTAAACCACATACAGGTTAGTCCTCGACTTATGACCTCAATTAGAGCCTAACATGGATACTGCTAAGCGAGACATTTGTTTGGCGAGATTTGCTCTGTTTTACGACCTTCCTTGCCGCAGATGTTAAGTGAATTGTTGCCATTATTAAGTGAATCTTGGCTTGTCAGGTTGCAAAAGGGAGATCACGTGACCCCCTCCCCCGGGATACTGCAACTGTCATAAGTACGAGTCAGTTGCCAAGCACCCGAATTTCCATCATGTGATCACGGGGAGACCATAACAGTTGTTAAGTGTGAAAAACAGTCATGCAGGTTTTTTTCTCTCAGTGATGATGCAGCTTTGAACAGTCACTAAACAAACCATTGTTGTCAACAACTACCTGTATTGTGAACCAGCTGGTGTGTGATAGAATAGAATAGAGAATAGAATATAATGTAATAGAATATAGGATATAGAATAGAATATAGAATAGAATATACCGTAGAATAGAATTCTTTATTGGCCAAGTGTGATGGAACACATAGGAATTTGTCTTGGTGCAAATGCTCTCAGTGTACATTAAAGACACATTCGTCAAGAGTAAAGACTCATCAGGCACAACACTTAATGACAGTCATCGGGTACAATAAACAATCAAATCATATCAGGAAACAAAGATATAAGCGACAAAGTTATAGTCATACAATCACAAGTGGGAGGGGATGGGCAATAAGGAGTGATGAGAAGATTAATAGTAATGCAGACTTTGAAAATCCTTGAACAGTGTTGAGGGAATTATTTGTTTAGCATGATGGCGTTTGGGAAAAATCAGTCCTTGTGTCTAGTTGTTCTGGTGTGCAGTGCTTTATAGCGTCGTTTTGAGGGCAGGAGTCGAAGCGGTTTCTGTCCAGGATGTGAGGGGTGTGTAGATATTTTCACAGCCCTCTTTTTAACTCCTGCAGTGTGCAGGTCCTCAATGGAAGGCAGGTTGGTAGCCATTGTTCTTTCTGCAGTCCTAATTACCCTCTGGAGTGTATGTGTGTGTTTGTGTGTGTGTGTATATGTGTCCTATTTTTGTTTTTCCTAAAAGCTATTTGGCTTTTATTTATCTCAAAGATGTTTTTTCAGGAGGCAACTGGAGTTTCTTGCTTTTTCCTTTCTGAAGATGTTGTGTGCAAAGAATATAAATCCTTCCTGTCAGAGCTGAAGAAGCTTCTTGGATGAGAAGCGAAACGTCTCCAAAAGAAAAAACAAAGAAAGTCCAGTTGCCTCTTGAAAAAACAACCATGATCTGGAGATTGAGAATTTCTAGACTTTTATTCATGAGAGAGCTGGAAGACAAATCCCTATTGTGCTTTTAAAATGCAGCATCTGTGTTGACAAATTCTCTTGCCATAAGGACTGGCATCTTTATATTCTTAAAAGAGAAACAAGAAGCAGAGATCCTAAGATGAATCCCCATATTTTCTGGGACTTTCTGCTCCCAATGTATATCCTTAAGAGGGTTATTAAAGCAGCAGCAGAGGGGATTTGGCCCTGGGTGAAAAAAATAAGCAGCAAACTACACACACACACACACAAAAAGAAGTATCTTTTTATTTGCAAAGCATAAAGATAAAAAAGGCAGCTGGGAAACTCAAAACAGCCCCGTTTCCCAGCTGCTGACAAGGAAAAAAATATTTGCTTAGAAATAAGGGAGGAGGCCAGCTTGCACGGAGGTGAGCCAGCAAAACAGATAATAACCATTAAAAGAAAAAAGAAAAAAAAGATTTTATTTGCAGAATTGTCAATACAGTTGCAAGGCCATCCTTTCTTTGCAGAAGACGACACAAGATGGAAATTTGGGAGGGCGGAACCCTTCTCAAACTAACAATGCTCCTCAACTTACGACAGCTGAGCCCCAAATTTGACACTAAGTGAAACATTTGTTAAGTGAGTTTCGCCTTAAATGTGAGTCGGTCGCCAAGCGCCTGAATTTTGATCGTGTGAGCCTGGGGGTGCTACAGTGGCTGTGTGAAAAAGAGTCACCCATCAGTCTTTTCAGTGCCCTTGTAACTTTGAACCGTCACTAAATGAATCGATGTAAGTTGATGGGTTACCCATACTGATAATGCTACCTAGTTTGAGTCATGCCTGCAAGAAAACCACCAAGCTCAGAAAGTATCAAGGATTCCACATTTCTCCTCTTTTCCACAATCCCCATCCCCTTCTAGCATTGAAGATGTTCCCTACTAGGGTCTTGAAACGTCTGCAAGAAAACAAGCTTCCTTCCCCCTTCTAGCACTGATGATATTCCTTAATTGGGTTTGAAATGTCTGCAAGAAAACCACCAAGCTCAGAGAGCATCAGAAGCCCCTCGTTGCAATCCTGAGCTACAACTATTCCCCTTCCATCAGTTTTGGCTATTGCATGAACCTAAATCAACCTTTTAAAGCGAATCATGAGGCTTTTAAGAAGACAAGCCAACATTTGAGTATTTTTACTTTGATTGCAAGGTGGGTAGATCCAAAATGCCACGGCAATAAAAAGAGAAAATATCAGATTTACGCAAAGCCTGATTTCCTTGCTTCGGGCTTTGCCCGTTTCATGGGGAGGAAAAATATTTTCATTTCCATAAATTACATTTTAAGCAATGAGCGATCCCAGGCTGTGATTTGAAATGATGCCTGTGTTCTCCCCATCTGGAGACAGGAAGGCAAAACAAGCGATTAGCAAGGGATTCAGATTTCAGCATTCAGCTTCTCCCGAATTCAAAAGAACTCACATCCAGTCTGGGTGAATTTCCCACAAGATTTTATGAACAAACAGGAGGAAGGGAGGAAGGAAACGTGTTAGAAATGGATACTGAGGACATTTGGTTGATAGTGTTATTCCTAGGTGGGCTGGCTATTAGCATTTTTTCCAAGGCACTACCTAACTTCAGAATCAATCGATTGTGTGTCGTCCACAAGAATAAAACCAGAAATGCACGATTTGCAACCTTGGAGATTTTCACGGACGGCTGGTTTTTGCTACCCAAACATTCCCATGTACAACTGTTTTTCTTTCTGAAGATAAATACTGAGCTGTGATTTGGTCAGCTGCAGATAACGTTTGACGTTCGCATCTGAGGAGAGAGAGAAGGGAAAGAAAAAAGTTTTTTAAAAGTTAAAACGTCCAGGATTTGCTTGCATAGGTAGTGCTAAGCCAAACAGGTATCGGCTTTTTGGAGTCTTTGGTGCGCTCCAAGTTTGGTGGTTTTCTTGCAGACGTTTCATGAACCAACTAGGGAACATCATCAATGCTAGAAGGAAGTAGGGTTTGCAGAGAGGAGAACTGATACAGATACTGATTAACAGAGCTAGAAGGGACCTTGCAGGGCATCTAGTCCAACATTCCCCCCCCCCCCCAGCTGTGGGGTTCTTGGTGTTCTCTGAGGTTGGTGGTTTTC